>SRMA01027358.1:158529-170822 GCA_007224835.1 Danionella cerebrum
TTTTGCTGAACGAGACTCAAAAAAGAAGTCTGTAAAATGAATCTGATCTTCCCGTCACTAATCAACACGGGGACATGAGCTTGAACACATTTTAAATACTTTCCACATAATTCTCATAATTCTTGAATAAATCATTGATGTAAAGGTTTCCCACAATCCTTTGCACACCGAAGTTACAAGCAGGAAGACGGATGATTTATGCTCGTTAACTTTTAAAGGTTATGAATTTTCGCAAGCGATTACATATCATTTTTTTTTATAAAATAATGGTAACTTTAAGTGCCTCGTGATGTTTTAATGAAAACTGATTGTTTTGTGAACAGTTTTTACACGTGTAGATGACGTGCAGCATTGATTTTTATTCATCATACTCGAAAAAGAATTCAAATTAACAACAAATTAACACACTCATGCAAGCCCAGGCATCTATGCATTTAATACATTATAAAAATAAACAAACAGTAATGTCATTTCAGCATTCTTTCTTTGCAGCATTTTTCACCCTGTCTGCAGCTTTTGCACATATATAAAATAATAATGCATTACCTTTATTTCATTTTCATCTGATGTGTTTTGGTCCTGGGCCTGAAGTTCTATATCCCTGAAACAACAATGGACCAAATCAAAGAAAGTGAAGATAAATGTGCATTCATCCGTTTAATTTAACTGCAAATAAATATGTAGAAAAGAACATCTTTTAAAGGAGTTTAACGCTAAATAAAATATTTTAAAAATCAGTTTACTTTCTGGAATTCTTCAAAGTATCTTATTTTTATTACAAATGACCAAGAAATAGGCCTGGGTAAAGGGTGAACACGAAATTAAATTTATGTCACGGTGTCACGATGATGAATCACAGATCTAGATGCGCGCGCACCGTCATACACGGGTGCCTTGTATTATGAATATCCTGGTGATAAGAACATGATTTCAAATAATTATTCTTCTGTTTTACTTTAGTCAGTAAAAATGGTCATATCTAGAAGACTAATTACACATAATCCAGTACCTCTGAGCTGCGGGAGGGCGCGCACGAGCCGGCCGCAAGCAATCCAAAATAAAACGCATCATCTTCACACTCGACACGTCATCATCAGCAAGAACACGTCATCGATGCACAGCTCTCTCTTTCAAATTTCGATCATGATTAAAGTGCATGTGGTGATTTAAGAAGCGGGATGTAGCGGTTATCCTTGGGTCGCTCTCTCCTCTTCTTCCTTCACGACACCGGCTGCGGCAGTCACGTGATCACGGACAACCGGGATCGTGACTGCACGAGACTCGAGCAAAGCAGAACCCGAGTCATTGACGTTCAATGAGATAAAAAAGTGTTTTCCAACTGGACAGCTCCATTTTAAACATTTAAAAAAAAACATGTTTTAAAGCGTCTCGAATCTTCACCTCCTTTTACCCTGTTTTTACATTTTGCTAGAATAAATTAAATTTTAGAAAGTTATGGGTGGCAATGCTTGGTTTCATTTTTTAGTACAACCCTTTTTTGTTTATTACACAATAATACCATAATAATCCTGAATTTGTACAAAAAATAAAATTCCAAGTTACATAAAAATTGACAATTAACAGTTTTTATGATTTAAAAATAGAAAAATATAAACATAAAACACAAAAATTATGGCACATATTACCAATCTTATACTTTCAAAGGATTATCTCCAGTGCTCATTGGGCATGAAGAGGGAATACACCCTGGACAGGTCAGTAGTACATCACAGTCCCAGGGTTGCAATATATTAAATTTTTCTAAGGACAAAAAAATATATATATATATATATTTTAATTATTATTAAAAATGTAAAACAAGACAAACCCCTATGGTTACAATTCGACTTTGAATCGGAAGACTGCAGGGTTGAGTCCCGCCAGAGTCCTAATATATTTATTGTCTTTGAAAAACAACTTTGTGGCTATAAAACTAAATAAAACCACGTGGTCTCTGGGCTTGTGGCCTAATGGATAAGACTTCGGATCAGAAAATTGCAGGTTTGAGTCTTGCCAGGGTTGTATTATATCAAGTGTTTTTGAAAAACAACTTTGCTGCTATAAAAATATCTTTTGTGATATTTTAAAGACAAATTCCTTGGTCACAGACCTTGTAGCCTAACGGATAAGGTGTCTGACTTCGGATCAGAAGATTGCAGGTTCGAGTCCTGCCAGGGTTGTAATATCTTTTTTGTTTTTGAAAAACTACTTTGCTGCTATAAAATTATATTTTCTGATATTTTCAAGACAAATCCCTTGGTCACAGACCTTGTGGCCTAACAGATAAGGTGTCTGACTTCGGATCAGAAGATTGCAGGTTCGAGTCCTGCCAGGGTTGTAATATCTTTTTTGTTTTTGAAAAACTACTTTGCTGCTATAAAATTATCTTTTCTGATATTTTCAAGATAAAACTCCTTTGTCACAGACCTTGTGGCCTAACGGATAAGGCGTCTGACTTTGGATCAGAAGATTGCAGGTTTGAGTCCTGCCAGGGTCGTAATATCTTTTCTGTTTTTGAAAAACTACTTTGCTGCTATAAAATTATCTTTTTGGATATTTTCAAGATTTTACCACTTGGTCACAGACCTTGTGGCCTAACGGATAAGGTGTCTGACTTCGGATCAGAAGATTGCAGGTTCGAGTCCTGCCAGGGTCGTAATATCTTTTCTGTTTTTGAAAAGCAACTTTGCTGCTATAAAATTATCTTTTCGGATATTTTCAAGATAAAACACCTTGGTCACAGACCCTGTGGCCTAACGGATAAGGCGTCTGACTTCAGATCAGAAGATTGCAGGTTCGAGTCCTGCCAGGGTCGTAATATCTTTTCTGTTTTTGAAAAACAACTTTGCTGCTATAAAATTATCTTTTCGGATATTTTCAAGATATTACCCCTTGGTCACAGACCTTGTGGCCTAACGGATAAGGTGTCTGACTTCGGATCAGAAGATTGCAGGTTCGAGTCCTGCCAGGGTTGTAATATCTTTTTTGTTTTTGAAAAACTACTTTGCTGCTATAAAATTATCTTTTCCAATTTCTTAAGATATTACTCCTTGGTCACAGACCTTGTGGCCTAACGGATAAGGTGTCTGACTTTCGGATCAGAAGATTGCAGGTTCAAGTCCTGCCAGGGTCGTAATATCTTTTTTGTTTTTGAAAAACTACTTTGCTGCTATAAAATTATCTTTTCCGATTTCTCAAGATATTACTCCTTGGTCACAGACCTTGTGGCCTAACGGATAAGGTGTCTGACTTCGGATCAGAAGATCGCAGGTTCGAGTCCTGCCAGGGTTGTAATATCTTTTCTGTTTTTGAAAAACTACTTTGCTGCTATAAAATTATCTTTTATGATATTTTCAAGATAAAACACCTTGGTCACAGACCTTGTGGCCTAACGGACAAGGCGCCTGACTTCGGATCAGAAGATTGCAGGTTCGAGTCCTGCCAGGGTCGTAATATCTTTTCTGTTTTTGAAAAACTACTTTGCTGCTATAAAATTATCTTTTCTGATATTTTCAAGATAAAACCCTTTGTCACAGACCTTGTGGCCTAACGGATAAGGTGTCTGACTTCGGATCAGAAGATTGCAGGTTCGAGTCCTGCCAGGGTCGTAATATCTTTTTTGTTTTTGAAAAACAACTTTGCTGCTATAAAATTATCTTTTCTGATATTTTCAAGACAAAACCCCTTGGTCACAGACCTTGTGGCCTAATGGATAAGGCGTCTGACTTCGGATCAGAAGATTGCAGGTTCGAGTCCTGCCAGGGTCGTAATATCTTTTCTGTTTTTGAAAAACAACTTTGCTGCTATAAAATTATCTTTTCGAATATTTTCAAGATAAAACACCTTGGTCACAGACCCTGTGGCCTAACGGATAAGGCGTCTGACTTCGGATCAGAAGATTGCAGGTTCGAGTCCTGCCAGGGTCGTAATATCTTTTCTGTTTTTGAAAAACAACTTTGCTGCTATAAAATTATCTTTTTCTGATATTTTCAAGATAAAACCGATTGGTCACAGACCTTGTGGCCTAACGGATAAGGCGTCTGACTTCGGATCAGAAGATTGCAGGTTCGAGTCCTGCCAGGGTCGTAATATCTTTTCTGTTTTTGAAAAACAACTTTCCTGCTATAAAATTATCTTTTCTGATATTTTCAAGATAAAACCCCTTGGTCACAGACCTTGTGGCCTAACGGATAAGGCGTCTGACTTCGGATCAGAAGATTGCAGGTTTGAGTCCTGCCAGGGTCGTAATATCTTTTTTGTTTTTGAAAAACAACTTTCCTGCTATGAAATTATCTTTTCTGATATTTTCAAGATAAAACCCCTTAGTCACAGACCTTGTGGCCTAACGGACAAGGTGTCTGACCTCGGATCAGAAGATTGCAGGTTCGAGTCCTGTCAGGGTCGTAATATCTTTTCTGTTTTTGAAAAACTACTTTCCTGCTATAAAATCATCCTTTCTGATATTTTCAAGATAAAACCCCTTGGTCACAGACCTTGTGGCCTAACGGATAAGGTGTCTGACTTCGGATCAGAAGATTGCAGGTTCGAGTCCTGTCAGGGTCGTAATATCTTTTCTGTTTTTGAAAAACAACTTTGTTGGTATAAAACTAGATAAAACCAGTTCGTCACAGACCTTGTGGCATAATGGATAAGGTGTCTGACAAAAAAAAGATAAAACCACTTGGTCACAGGCCTCGTTATGAGGAAGGACAGATCCACGCAGTCATTGTCATCACTTTCTTCCTCACTGGTGTCAAATAAGATGTGGTCTTCTGTTCCATTCAAGGCATTACTAATGCCCCACTTCTTAAATGATTTTATAACAATGTCCTCCTTCACGGAATCGTACGCGCTATGGTAGGATCGACGAGCAGAGATGGGCGATGACGTAAGCGCGCATCGCCGGGTGTACAAATATGGCCGACGGCTCCGGAGTGTGATGGGAATTTTCCTATATAATACTACCCTCTAGTGGTCATTTAGAGAAATGTAATTTGAGAAACTTTTAAGAGCACACGTCATACTTCAGTCCTGTCCCTTGAGGCTGGAGGTTCTTCTTCCAATGCGGATAACACGTGTGTAGGAAATGTGTTGAGACTGCTAAATCTTTACAATATTCGGCTATTCCGCACTTGCTGTGTTCTCTCTCTCAAACGGTCTCCAGTGTTTATTATCAATTGAGAAGGTATATTTTTACCATAACAGGAGCTAGGCAGAAGCCGCGGCCTCTCTTACGCCTCTTCTAAGGCCGTGACCACCCTCTGCTCCGCGGTGCTCTGCATTCCCCGTATAAGACGCACCAACTTTTCCCCGTCAGTTTTGGGGAAGAAAAAGTGCGTCTTATATGGCGAAAAAATACGGTACTTTGTTTTAAACAAGACAACCACAAATTAAAATAGTTCTGAATTTACACTACCTTTCAAACCCAGTAATTCCTTTTAGTAGAAATTTGTAAAAAAAAAAATAAATAAATAATAATAGAATAAAGAACAAATGCAGTTTATGACACCTTTAAACTTTAATCAAAATATTAAAACATGAAATGTTTTTCAATTACCTCAGTAAAAAAATCCTTCTCTAGTTGTTTGCTAATCTGTGTCATTGACCCTTAAAAGTCTGGGAACTTTTTGAGCTTTTTACTACTTTACAATTTGCTCTAATTGAATCTAACCCCGAGATACGAATGCTTCGAGTTACGAAACGTTCGAGGTACGAAGAAAAATTTGAGATACGAAGAAACACATTTGTGCACATACTACGTATTTTGCATGTGTTTTATTATCTTTATTACATTAATAATGTGTAGATTTAAGGATTGAAGAAACATTACCTGATTTTTCTCTGGTTTTCTTTTTTTTATCAACTTAAACTGTTGTTTCTGAGAGGCGTTGCACGGATTTGGCGTTTTACATGTAAAACTTGCTTCGAGATACGAAATGTTCGAGATACGAACTCCACCCTGGAACGGATTACTTTCGTATCTTGGGGTGCCACTGTATCTATAAAACAGTTTCTGTGGCATGTCTGATAGAACAACCACAGATGCATTATACAATAATTCCACAACAAACCTGAAATTGTACAAATTTTTTTTTTTGAATATTCAATTTTGCTATTTGTTTACTGCAAAAATCTAAAAAATTTGCAAAGAACAGCTTTTATGTTTTTAACAAAAATCAAAAGTGTTAGACAAAATTAAAATGTATAACTCCTACAAAAATTAAAGACAAGGTCAAAATTATGTGGAAATTGTATATAAAAAACAAACAGGCGAAACTGCCCTAATCTTTATACACTTTTTTGTGCCAAAACTTTGAAAAAGACAAGCCATATCATAGGTGTTATATCTCCTTATTCTTCCTTTTCACCACTAGATGGCACTGCTGGCCCAGATTTGGGGTCTGTAGAATAAAACTGAAAAACCTAATTTGAATTACGTTGCACATTATGCGTCAAAACTTTTCTAATGTCCGTTTAAAACCAAACATATCAATACGAATAACTTTTTTTGAAACCTACTCGTTATATTTTAAATTAAAAAATAAACGATAGCTGGGTTGCATCATTCCTACCTTATTCTAAGCTGCTGTGACTGGCACATGCAACGGTGCGTGCAGAGACTTCTAAGGGTTAAACAAACCTGTAACGCTAACTTACCGACCTGCACTCTCTGAGCTCGTCTCCGTCCGACCCCTCACTCTCCTTTTACAATAAAATCCATGTAGAAAACCATTGTAAATCAAATGTCACACTACTGTTGAAGTAAAAGTTCTTGCACCCCTCTGCTTTCCCGCTGGGATCCCCGAGTCTCAGAGCGCTCCGTTATTTCAGTGATCCTCACCGTTCCAGAAACTCCTGCTGTAGTTTTCACTGGCTGTTTCTCCTGCAGCATTAGACTTTTTAGGTGCTGGCTTCCTCCTTTAGCTCCTCCAGAAATCTTCTTCTTCTTCTCTTCCACCATGACCTTCTCCTGAAAGCCCAGGATGGGAGCAGGAGTCACCAGAACTGCTGGGTGAGAGTCCAAAACGTACAGCGGTGTGGCAGAGGTGTAATAGAGAGAGGGCTGCTGGACGAACACGGTTGTGCTGGGTTGAACCATTATGGTATCATGCACACACCCTCCTGATGTCACACTACTGGTCTGATGAGTCTGAATGCTTGTAGAGGAGTGCTCTTTCTTTAGGAGCTCTTTGACGCCGACCATCTCGTGTATATTAGTCTCTTTTTGAGATCCGGATTGATTGGGTTTGGTGGTCACAGTGATTTGTGTGCTGGTTTCAGTCTTGATTGAAGATCCACTGCAGATCTCAGCCAGCGTCTTGAACTGCAGACCAAGATCATTGAGGAAAGATAGATCCTCGTCTTCTTCGTGAAACAGATTACAAATATCCTCGAACGATTCTGCGTGAGAATCATGACCCTCGTAATCAAAGGTCTTCAGATGGTCAACTGTCTCCTGCTTGGTGGCAACGTGATCTGACTTCTGTAAAGACAGATACATGATATGTTCATGCATGTGACTTTTTTCAAACCAAGCCATTGGATACCAAAATTTAAGGACATTACCATTAAGGATTTTGATTTTTTTTTAATTCCATTGGACGAAAAGCATCTAATGGAGGTGAGGGCGACAGATCTGGTGTGCCACAAGGAAGTGTCTCGGTCCACTTCTAACAGATTTTTTTATTAATAGGAATTGCTTCATTTTTTCGCTGAGAAAACCTAAACTGCAATGCAATTTCTATTAAAACCGATGCATTGGAATATAAAATAATTTCAGGAGTTTGGTTCCAAAACGCGATAAACGCCTTTAGAAAAAAGACCAGTTAGTGCCAAATCTGAAGTGCATTTTTTTCACATTTGAAAAGCCCATGTTTCATTATTCAAACAACACAAAACTAGCTGTGCAGTGCAGACCTGTTTTTTCCAAACCACGATAAAAGGCAGTCAAGTTTTTGCACAAAATGCCATACATCTACTAAACCAAGCATGGCACAAAGAAGATGAGGTAAAAAGCAGCTGGAAAAATGCTAGCTGTCTTCTGCAGCAAAGGTTTTGAATCGTTTGAAATCATTCCAAAGTCCCAAGTCAATGCAAGGCATGTCCAAGTTAAGTCAAAAGCAGCTAAATGTTCATTTCTCAATCAGTAGAGCCGTCTCAAAAATGGAGTGACAGCGGGAACAGCCAATCACGTGTCCAGCAACCAATAGATGGACATATCTTAAAGAAGCAAAGGGGTCATATCTTTTCTGAGTCAAAGGGGTCAAGTCTGAGTCAAGTTTTCCATATTGACAAGATGAGTCACCAATTAATAACTCGAGTCCACACCTCTTGGTTGATGTCCACACCTCGAGTCCACACCACAACACTTGGTTGATGCCGTGTCCAGTAGGAGGTCTCGAGCTGGACATCACTAGTTCCTATCTGGTTTCCTTGTGAAATCCTCTCTTGTTTTGATGCCTTTACTTTTAGTTATTCACTATGTATGTTGTTTTGTCATAAACCTGTCACACCATTGTTGGACATTTTTTTTAGAATTTTGATTTAAAACTTGCTTTCCCCCTTTTGTATGACCTTTAAAGGGCCACGATACACAGGATATAAACATTAGGACATTTCCAGAGATTTACATGCATTGAACATTATTAATGTATAAAAACTGTGTAATCTTTTGTTCGAGATTTCTGTTTACGTGTTTAAAAAGAAATTTCTCAGGATGTGATCTGTCATCTGTATTTAATTATTCTATTATCCTATGAGAAGACACTGTGCATTAGATATTAATGACACGTCCTGTGAAGTTGGAAAATGATGCAGTAGTTTGGAATTTAGAATGGTTTGCAAGTGTTTGTTTCCGTGGTGCAAAGGTGTTGAGGTGATTTATGGCTTTCCTCATGATGAAGTCAGAGCTAAACTCTGGCTTCGAGCTGTTGGTTGACCACCAACATCGAAACTATATATTTGTAGCAAGCATTTTCCTCGAGAAAGCTATGAGAACTGGAGAATTGTTAACGCGTTCGAGTGCAATTATCTTTCGATGTTTCACCAAGCCACACCAACAACCCCAACCTACTCTTAGCAACCTACGCATTACAGCAAATTATTTTCACATTTTTGGGATCCTCTGGGTTGTGGCCTCATCTTTGGATGCAAACCCTTTTTCAGTGGCTTTGGTCTAAAACACCAGAGATGTTATACTCCTGCTTTGAAGTGAGTGGTTTAACTTAAATATCTATTTGAACACACTAACCTGGTAGTAGTAGCTTCTGAGGAACGCATCAGGGAGTGCAAGACCATCGAACGCACTGCTCCAATGTTGTTTTCTCCAAGCGTACTGGTGGTCTAGGTCCAACTGACTCCACCGGTATTTGTGTGAATGATCAACCCCCTCATAGTTGTTAAAATGGTACCAATGATGTGTTTCATAGGGATTCACTTTTTCTTTCGGCTCCTTGCCTCCTCCAACAGCATCAACATGTTCCTTCTGGTTCTTATCCAATTCCTCCTTCATTTTTACCAGTGCCACAGCCTGGGCAGAGGAAATGAATATTGACGTCTACATTTGTCTTCTCCACAAAATGTTCTGGTATAGCTAGGAGTTTGAGCACACTCTACCTGGTCCTCTCCCTGCGATTCAATGTTATATTGGATCAGATGCTCTTTAACATCAAAGGGAATGGTTTTGAAATCTGCAGCTGCTCCTGAAGCTCCACACAAACAGAAGAGTAGGAGCAGAGGCGCCACTGCAAAACACACAGTTCATTACATCTCTGTGAAACAACTGCTAAACATCTTCCACAGTGATATATCTCATCAAAACGTCTAGCATTTCACTCCCTTTGCTTCTTCCAAAACCTTTTCCTTCTTTTAATCACAAGAAAAGATAAACAGAATGGAACACTTGGATTTATCCTAATAATATATTTCCCTCAACTTCTTTTGAGAAAGAAACCAATGTTTGAAGTGGCTTCATGTATTTTGCGTAATCCCATGATGTACGGTATTATTGCTGGGCAGAGCTCACTTATTGTTATCCTTTTATCACATTTATATTAATATAGCAAGATTTCGTTTATTTTCAACTCAATCGTACACATATTGATGTTGTTAGAGGTGGTCAGTGTACTCAAACATGCATTAGCTCAGATGTTCAGTTGTGAAAGTGCACCTGTTCCATATCTACGGTGTTGATTCCCAAATCTCTGATTAATTACCGTATTTTTCGGCTCATAAGACGCACCGGCACATAAGACGCACCCAATTTTTAAAGAGGAAAATCCAGAAAAAAAAGATTCTGAACCAAATACTGTTGTAAAATATTTTATATCAACTGTGTAAAAGTTAACAGCCAAACATGTAACATGAACAGAGAGTAAACAGTAAAAGTAACAAAAAAAAGGCTGTAATGTTTTACTTTGCCCCCACTCATCACTCTAAAGTCCACCATTCGTTATCACCATCAACATTGCCCCCACATTAGTAATACCGTAATAGCCAGTAACATTGTCACTACATTACTAATAATAGCCAGTAACATTGTCACCACATTACTAATAATAGCCAGTAACATTGTCACTGCATTACTAATAATAGCCAGTAACATTGTCACTACATTTCTAATAATAGCCAGTAACATTGTCACTACATTACTAATAATAGCCAGTAACATTGTCACTACATTACTCATAATAGCTATTAACATTGTCACTACATTACTAATAATAGCCAGTAACATTGTCACTACATTACTAATAATAGCCAGTAACATTGTCACTACATTACTAATAATAGCCAGTAACACTGTCACTACATTACTAATAATAGCCAGTAACATTGTCACTACATTACTAATAATAGCCAGTAACATTGTCACTACATTACTAATAATAGCCAGTAACATTGTCACTACATTACTAATAATAGCCAGTAAACATTGTCACTACATTACTAATAATAGCCAGTAACATTGTCACTACATTACTAATAATAGCTAGTAACATTGTCACTACATTACTAATAATAGCTAGTAACATTGTCACTACATTACTAATGTAACATTGTCACTACATTACTAATAATAGCCAGTAACATTGTCACTACATTACTAATAATAGCCAGTAACATTGTTGCTACATTACTAATAATAGCTAGTAACATTGTCACTACATTACTAATAATAGCTAGTAACATTGACGCTACATTACTAATAATAGCTAGTAACATTGTCACTACATTACTAATAATAGCTAGTAACATTGTCGCTACATTACTAATAATAGCTAGTAACATTGTCACCACATTACTAATAATAGCCAGTAACATTGTCACCACATTACTAATAATAGCCAGTAACATTGTCACTACATTACCAATAATAGCCAGTAACAGTGTCACTACATTACTAATAATAGCTGGTAACATTGTCACTACATTACTAATAATAGCTAGTAACATTGTCACCACATTACTAATAATAGCTAGTAACATTGTCACTACATTACTAATAATATCTAGTAACATTGTCACTACATTACTAATAATAGCTAGTAACATTGTCACTACATTACTAATAATAGCTAGTAAGATTGTCACTACATTACTAATAATAGCCAGTAACATTGTCACTACATTACTAATAATATCTAGTAAGATTGCCCCCACATTAGTAATAATACAGTGGTTCTCAGACTTTTTTAGTCGAGCCCCCCTGTAATCAAACACTCCCTAATTGCAGAACATGTTACTTACGTTTGTTATCTCGTATGTACATGTGTGAGATGTACCGTTGAGAGATGATTTGAGTTTGAGTTTATTAAAGAAGAGTTTCAGTCATTGAGAGCGTTTTGTTTACCTCAAGCGAGCGCGAGCGCGAGTGCGCGCGCGCGAGAGAGAGAGAGAGAGAGAGAGCGAGCTCTGGAAACAAGCGTATGCTTTTTGTTCTAATATAAATCCTTTTGAAATAACTCCATTAATAAAGGATCAAACTGCCCAAGATTGTGAAACTGTCCAAGTGAATGCTTAGTGGAAATAAAACCCTCACAGACTGAAGACGATGCTTATCGATCATCATCTTATCGTCAGGCTCAAAAAACATAGCAGACAAACTATGAGCTGTGCCCATTTCACAACATGAAATGTATTTTAGCGTGAGAAAACGGGTTTGTAGCGTGAGAGATCACTCAAGTGCAAGAGACTTACGTTGTGAGACACAGCAGTTGATCTCTGTAGTTTCGCTCGTGACGTAAGTATGGATGCGGATGCCAAAGGCATTGTGGGAAATGTAGTTTTTCCCG
>SRMA01027358.1:170842-233556 GCA_007224835.1 Danionella cerebrum
CACTACATTACTAATAATAGCCAGTAACATTGTCACTACATTACTAATAATAGCTAGTAACATTGTCACTACATTACTAATAATAGCCATAAACATTGTCACTACATTACTAATAATAGCTAGTAACATTGTCACTACATTACTAATAATAGCCAGTAACATTGTCACTACATTACTAATAATAGCCAGTAACATTGTCACTACATTACTAATAATAGCTCGTAACATTGTCACTACATTACTAATAATAGCTAGTAACATTGTCACTACATTACTAATAATAGCTAGTAACATTGTCACTACATTACTAATAATAGCCAGTAACATGGCACTACATTACTAATAATAGCCAGTAACATTGTCACTACATTACTAATAATAGCCAGTAACATTGTCACTACATTACTAATAATAGCCAGTAACATTGTCACCACATTACTAATAATACCTGTTAGAGAGAGAGAGAGAGAGAGAGAGAGCGAGCGCTGGAAACAAGCGTATGCTTTTTGTTCTAATATAAATCCTTTTGAAATAACTCCATTAATAAAGGATCTAACTGTCCAAGATTGTGAAACTGTCCAAGTGAATGCTTAGTGGAAATAAAAACCTCACAGACTGAAGACGATGCTTATCGATCATCATCTTATCGTCAGGCTCAAAAAACATAGCAGACAAACTATGAGCTGTGCCCATTTCACAACATGAAATGTATTTTAGCGTGAGAAAACGGGTTTGTAGCGTGAGAGATCACTCAAGTGCAAGAGACTTACGTTGTGAGACACAGCAGTTGATCTCTGTAGTTTCGCTCGTGACGTAAGTATGGATGCGGATGCCAAAGGCATTGTGGGAAATGTAGTTTTCCCCCCGTTTTCGTTACGTCCGCGCAATGGCAGAGATGGGCGATGACGTCAGCGCGCAGCGCTTGGTAAACAAATATGGCCGCGGCTTCGGCCTAGCTCCGGAGCTCCGGAGCTCTTACACCTCTCATACGGCCGTTACCGGACTTCGCGGCGGTTTGCATTCGCTTCATAAGATGCACCAACTTTTCCCCCTCAGTTTTGGGGAAGAAAAAGTGCGTCTTATGAGCCGAAAAATACGGTAAATGTTTTCAAATATAAATATAAACCAGTTGGCTAAAGTGTGCGTGCAAACTTTAATGTTGGCAATCCTGTGCTGTTGTAAAATTTCCCCCTCGTGACTTCACTACAGCCCTGCGATGCACTGCCAAACTGTCCAGGGTGTACCCCTACCTCTCGCCCAATTTGCACTGGATAGGCACCGGCAGACTATGACTTCAAAAAAAAAAAGGGAATAGGCGGGTTGGAAAATGAATAAATGAATAAATGACTTCATCCCATTTATCAATGATTTTTCAGAGCTGAGAAATATACATTTTTAAATTGGTTGCAAGGGTTAAAAGTCAGTTTGCTGATGATGTCATTAAAAGGGTCTCTTCTGGCATTTTCTGAAGCTGAAATATAGCTCTGCGGATTTAGTTGCTACGGTAAACAGCCGGGTTGCTATAAAGGGCTCAGTGACATAATATAATGTTCCCCGTGTCAATATAGGAAAATAAATCAACCCTTGTATCTCTATTGCTTACACAAAATGTTTGCGTAGGTCTATGTTATGTAGTAAATAAATGTAGTGCAGGGTTCTGTTCAAAGATTGTCTCCCATCAATAAACCTCAGAGCTGCTGTGTCTCTTGCCATCAGCATTACTACTGGTATTTATTTTATCATATTTAGTTAATCAGAATGATGGGTGTGGTTTGCTTGGTTTAATGCAAAGCATGAATGAGAAGTCAATGCAGCACACTTTTAATGAGAGGGAGGGAACTGGATGGTTTTCATGCGTTTGTGTGTATTACTCACATAGCAAAATCAGGAGAGCCAGGAGCATGAGCAGCACCCCGGACACCCCGAATCTGATCACCACTCTTTCTCTGCGACACACTCTGGTAGTGTCACAGGAACAGACCTGAACCCGGAGCTCCTGAGAGGCACAGATCTTCCCCTGCTGGTCCCACACATTCACATACAACTGGTACATACCTGGCCACAGTGTATGTTTGGATCTGAAGATCGCTGTAGTGTCTGGGGGACACAAAGTAGATTTTGATCCGGACTTAATCACAAATAAACATTTCCATTTAAAACATTCAGTTTAATTCACCATTTTGAATTGGATTCGCGCAATTGTTCATCACGTTCAGATTCGTATTATTTGGGTCTCAAGTACATCCCACAACATAATTAACGATAAATGAATATATGTTGTTCAAGTTTAAAAAAAATTATATTGTACAACAATTTAAGTTCCCTCTTTACATAACTCATTGTATTTGATTATTATTATAATTTCATATTTTCTTTTTTCATTGTTGATATTTTACATTTACATACGAATATAACTTTAAATGATTTTTCCCAAACTGAAAAATCATTAAATCTCAAAAATCTGCCTGATACAGGTAAAAATGTTTCAAATCAAAGGGGGTCAAAAACTTCTTTCCCCTCACTGTATTGTGTGCTTACATGTTGCATTTCTCCTCAAGAAGATGGAATGGGAGAAGAAGGGCAGGGAATGGAGAAGGATTGATGGCCGTCATCTTTCAGAATTTTTGGGTGTACTCTCCCGTATATTTGAAGTAAAGGAAAATAACAACAATTGACGCAGGTGTGCGGACAAACTGGGAGCATCAGGGTATATCGGGAGAGCTCTCCAGGAAATGAGGGGAAATAGATACCTTGGAGGTACGTTATAAGCCTCAGGAAGTTCTCCTAGGTGAAACAGGGCAAAATTGTTCAGGGCAAGGAGAAGGGGAGAGAAGACCAGGGTGCATTGTGATGTCACAGGAGTGCTCCCCCAGATTATAAAAAGTAGAAAGCAGTCTAGGTACAATGAAGTCGTGGAATACCTTAGAGCTATTCTTCAGGACAAAGAAGACTTCGTCAGAGTCTTCGGGAGACATGTCAGACAGAGCTACAACGCTCTAGCATTAGCTTCTGCCGTCCGCTTAGGGAAAATGTTTCTTTACTCGTTAATCGGAATCGGTGGGCAAGGGTGGAGATTTAACTAAAAGACGCAGCTTTGTAGAAAGCCGAAAGTATCTCTGGGATCACGACTGCAGAAAACCAAAGTCTCAAAAAATAACGTTCTCGTGGTGTAGTGATAAAAGTGTAAAAAGTGAGAGGATCTTACAGAGTTGGCTTGCAGTAGAATTTACTTTGCCAAATAGAGTATTGGGCAAGAGGTGGTCGGATTGAGTCAGTAGCCATGTTTCCATCCAAACTAAATGTAAGCGCAAAACTGGAATATCACAGAATATTGTGATCATCTGGAACCTCTTTGATGAGAGTCTTTGGTTAAGGAATTTTAGAATCACCAACACATTTCAGATGTAATCGTTCCGTAGGTAAGACCACTAATTCCTCCCCATTGCGACCCAGTTCAGACAGAACAATGCATCGGGATTTATTAAGTAAATGCGTTTCCATCAGATTTGTGCACATTTTTTCTTATTGGATGATAATTGGATGAAAAAATTTATTGAGCATTTTCAAAATGTATGCAATTTATATGTTTGCAATTTATATGTTTCCGAGTTTTTTGTGCCAAAATGTTCCAAAATGTGCATAAAATAGGTGGATGGAAACGTATGCTAGTGAGAAGGGATTAATCAGCAATCAAAGAAATAGAATGATTGATTGTCGTTAAGATACTAATTATATCTCTCAAAACATTAATTTATTTCAAGAAGGGTATCACTCAATTATGACATAACCAGGAAAAAATCTTTCATTTTTTTGTTAGTTAAATTACATTTAAAGTAAGTAAGTTGACTATTGTTGTTTAACCCACAGCCTTAGTTAAATTTTAAAGCTGTATTTACTAACTGGCTATTCTTTAAAAGATTTCAATGTACCTCTTGAACCAAGAGTTGGGTTAGTTAGTTATTTCACTAAAATCTCATGTTTATTTGGTGTTTCTTTAGCTGTTTGTTACCATTGAGTATTTCCACTCGCCAAGACTCTTTGGTGTTTTTGGCATCCACTTCGAAACCAAAGGGTACTCCATTGGGGAACTGATCCTTGTCCAAGGCTGTGAGGTAGAGCGCCTGCTCTTGATAGCAGAGGGTTTGAGTCTGTTGCACCAGTACTGGACAGTGGTCATTGGTGTCATTCACTTGAATGGCAATGGTGCCTGTAGCGGTTTTAACTATGGCTTCTGAAAATAAATATGTGAAACCATTATTTACAAACACATAAATGCATTTTTCATGTAGTCTTTTATAAATGACTAGAGTTTTATTCAAATACTGTTAAGGGGTGTGTCCCCTTTGCCTTAAAAACACCAGTAATTCTTATAGATACACTTGCACACATGTTGTGCTCATCTGGTAGGTTGTTCCTAACATTGTGGAGAATAAGCTACAAATCCTCTCCATGACATTGAGATCATGGCTCTGTGGTGGCTAGTACTGCTTGTTTTTTTTGGTTGTGTATTTGGGGCTGTAGTCCTGCTGCAGTATAATTTTAGTTCCAATCTTCCGCCTCCCTGATGGTATTGTATGGCATACAGTACAGACTAAAAGTTTAGACACACCTTCTCATTCAAAGAGCTTTCTTTATTTTCATGACTATGCATCAACACTATGAATTAACACATGTGGAATTATATACATACCAAAAAAAAGTATGAAACTACTGAAAATATGTCATTTTCCGGGTTCTTCAAAGTAACCACCTTGTGCTTTGATTACTGCTTTGCAAACTTGATAAGCTTCTCTTGATAAGCTTCAAGAGGAAGTCACCTCAAATGGTTTTCACTTTACAGGTGTGCCCTTTCAGGTTTAACAAGTGGGATTTCTTGCCTCATAAATGGTGTTGGGACCATCAGTTGTGTTTTGCAGAAGTCAGGTGGATACACAGCTGATGGTACTACTGAATAGACAGTTAGAATTTTTATTGTGGCAAGAAAAAAGCAGCTAAGTATAAAAAAAAAAATTAAAAATTTGGAAAACTTTTAAAGTGTCCCAAAGAACAGTAACAAAAACTAAAAATGCTACTTAGAAACTGGCTCAAATGCGGACCTCTCCAGAAAAGGAATACCAAGAGTCACCTCTGCTGCCGAGGATAAGTTAATCCGAGTCACCAGCCTCAGAAATCGCAGGTTAACAGCAGCTCAGATTAGAAACCAGGTCAATGTCACACAGAGTTCTAGCAGCAGACACATCTCTAGAACTATTGTGTGAATCAGGTGATGGAATAGGAAACCAGTGAATGGACATTAGACCAGTGTTTCCAACTACTGTGTCTTTGTGCAACACAGAAAAACACTCATGGAGTTCACATGCCTGGTTCCCACCGTGAAGCATGGAGAAGCAGGTGTGATGGTGTGGCTATGACTGTTGGGGATTTTTGTTCAAAGGCATACTGAACCAGCATGGCTACCACAGCATCTTGCAATGCTATTCCACCTGGTTTGCGTTTAGTTGGACCATCATTTATTTTTCAATGGGACAATGTGATGGGGTGGGGTGCCAGATGACCCGGCCTCCACAGTCATCGGACCTGAACCAAATAAACATGGTTTGGGGTGAGCTGGACCGCAGAGTGAAGGTAAAAGGGCCAACAAGTGCTAAGCATCTCTAGTAACTCTTCAAGACAATTTCAGGTGACTACCTTTTGAATTTCAACAAAAGGTGGCTACTTTGAAGGACCTAGATTATGACAAATTTTCAGTTTCACACGTTTTTGCTATGTATATACAGTAGAATTCATAGTTTTGATGCCTTCAGTGTGAAGCTACAACTTTCATGAGAACATTATTAATCCAAATCAAATTTCCATTTTCAGAAATGTAGCCTGAAATATTCAATGAAAGTCCACCATGCTTCACAGATGGCGGCAGACACTCATTATTGTATCATTCTCCATCTGCTTTAGCCACATATTTAAATATTTGGACTTTTTATCAGTCCAGAGGACCTGCTGCCATTTTCTTTGCACATCAGTTCAATTTTTTGGACTTGTTTCCATGTCAGATGTATGACTTTTTTGCTGAAACTGTTCCATGAAGACAACTTTTGGTCAGGTTTATAGATAGTAGATTGATGTACCTGGGTCTCATTTTGCAGGGTAATAATCTTGATGTGTCTTTCATCTGCTGCACAAGTTTCCTTGGCCAACCACCGAGTCTCAACTTTGCTTGTTGCCTTGTGCTTTTACTTAAGAGCTTGGATTGCACAGATTAAACCCATAATCTGCTTTGAAATATGTATCTGGGAGAGATATTGTTGACGCAGAATAACTACCTTGTGTCTTGTTGCTATGCTCAATCTTGCCATGAGAAAAATCTTACACAACTGTTTCTGTTTAAGATTATAAATGGGTTTTAACCCACTTGTTACAGTGATGATCATATACCTGCTTATAATCTTACAAAGTCTCTGTCTGCAAGTGTAAAAACAACTAAAAACAAGTGAAGTTTGAAGGCAAAAGACTGTAACACAAACTTTGCACTTTATACATTTGCTAAAAATATATTTAATAAAGTAAAACACAGATTGAATCTCTCTTACCATTGGTGATGCAGATGATGCGAGCATAATATGTGTTGTTGATCAGAAACTTGGACTCAAAATCAGGTACTTTATTGAGTCTGATGTCAGCTGTCTTTTCGTCAATAATCAGCCAGTTGTCAATGTCATACTCCTTTGCATACCTGAAATTATTGTAGAACTACGTCACGATACATTTGTAATAATTTCTACAGTTTTGTTCAGTGTATATCACCTGACGTTGGTCGCGATCGTTAGTGTGTCGCTGTCGATAGCAGCATAGTTAGTGATGACTTTATTTAAAATGATATTAGTGCTCTCTTCGGAGACCGTGATCACTTTGACAGCGGGTTGGAACCTGGGACCTTCAGGTTGGTTGATGACGCTGACTTTCACTCTGTACAACTTCTTGCTGCTCTCTGTAATGAGGACTGAGGAGTGATATGCTGCGACATTAGAGATGGATAATTGTAGATTTAGCTCCTTCAGCTGCTCATAGTCCAGCTCCTGAAGAAATAATAAAATACAAAGGTTAAAGAAAACAGGTGTGGTTTAGCTACACAGGAGAGATATGTATCAAAGGAGGCATGTTATGCAAAATCAACTTTTCTGACATTCCTAGCATCTTTAAGTGATGTTCCCTCATTAAAAACATGCGTCAAGTTTTATTCAGAATCTTTCATACATGTTTGTGTAATCCTTTTTTTGTGAGCTGAAAACGACTCAATGTTCCTTGCAACGCCCATAGTTCTTATCTCCTCCCACTGACCAATCAGATGAATCGCTCATCTCTTTGCAGATTTGGTTTCTGGTTCATTGCGAAACATTGCGATGGACGATGACATCATCCCAATCACCAACTTAGATTTGTTAACAGACTCAACATTACAGAGATCGTTACTGACTAATAAAGGGTGACATAGCAATATTAGCGGTTACGCTAACCAATCCTCCTGAAATCAGTTAATAATGTGAACGAAACACCATGAAATAGATCAAAAGTTTGTTCATTAACTTCATCTCCCGCAAACAGCACGAGAGCTCTTTAGCATACACAGGTACTAAACTGCGTGAAGCAGGTTGTTATTTTTATGGTGTATTCATTAGTTTGCGAAGTGATGTAACTTACACATAACTCTTCGATCCACTTTAGACTTTATTTATGTCCCTTTCCAGCCAGTGGCACACAGAACACTCCTAATTTTCATTTTAACAACTTCATGCCATTCTATTTGACTTATGTAGTCTATTTGACTACATAACTCTTAATTCCAGAACTACAAGTCCCAAAAAGGGTGTGACAAAAGCAAGACTGTGGGAGGAAAATGGTGCATTTTGCACAGGCGAAAATACAAGGTGATTCAAAGATGTTTTGTTTACAATAATATTGCATTTAGAAAATTACTAAGGGTGTAGTGCTGGTATAGAGGGCTCAAATGCTTATTATTACTGCTTTAAAATTTTCATAATATGGCCCCATTAAATAAAATTGTAGTGTGGTAAATATTTAAATATTAAAATTAATGATAAATTAATGAATAACATGTGACACACATATTTGAAATATTTAATCAAATGAAATGTTTACTAATATTGGAACTATTTAAAATAAGTATCCATAACTAAGCTAAAATAATGTGTATTTTATTACACAAAAATCGAATTAAATGTTCCAGAGCAGAAAAGAACAATACAAAAATAAATGCAAAATAAAATAACAAAATTAGGTAATTGGAATTGTATTATACTGAGCTAGGTTAATTAAAATAATATTAACGACCACTATAAAAATACAACATTTTCTTTATGTCTTTGTGAAAACGTGTATCTGTATTTAATTGAAATTGTGGACGACTAGTCACATTCTAAATAGTACATTTTTGGACATGTATTTATGCAGTTTATTTTAAAGGCTAGAAATAAATCTCTGAGACACTGGCTCAATGAGGTTTTAAGCAAGGACAATAGCTGACACTTTCTATTGTTTTCTCAGAAGTAGACTGATGTTGGTTTGGGAGCAGGGGGGGGGGGGATTTTCCAGCTCTCCCAGCTTGTTGTCAAGTGACTGGACGTCTGCCAGAGGAATGCAAGGGAGGATCTGACCTCACCAAGATATTTCAGCACTTACACAAACCATGTTAGCTGCCTCCGAGATAAAGTCATGTTAACAGGGCGAACGGTGCAGCTATTACAGACTTTCACAAACTAGTGCTAGAGAGAGGACTGCTATTAAGACTGAGGAATGCTAACAGAGCTCACAAATTCTTTCAAAGAAAAAACAATATTTTTAAGCAATGATGCTGACATTTATATATTACACTGTAGTGGTTCTACTGAAATGTTAACAAGTTTTTACAATAACACTTAAATTAAACTAATGTTATAGACTCCTATAACAAGACTGAGGTGTAATAATGCTAACATGCTAACTGATCATTTTAAACTAGGCACCAAGAAGGATGCTTAGGTGGATACTTACACCAAGAACATTATTTAATACTCTCAGTCTAACCAGATTACTAGCACCACTTTTGAAATAATATAATGCTATTTCAAGGCTAATTGAATCTTGACTAATCAAGGCTGTGTCCAACAAAGACTCCAAGAAAGACTACTGAGGTGAAATAACAGGTTACACAAGACTTTTAAGGCTGAGTTCAATTTCTACCCCTTAACCCTACCCCTTGGCCCTACTCCACTATTTTGCGCATTCATGTAAGGCAAAGGGGTGTTCCAAATCTGTTTTGGAGTAAGTCAAAGGGCTAAAATGGAGGGCTGTATGGCCACTACTAATTTAAGTCATTAGACACCACCTATTTAAGTCATTTTTGTAATTTATGAAAACCAGCATTTTTGTTTTGCTACCGCATATACAGACCAAAAAAGCCACCCATATTACATAAAAATCACTAGTTTTACAGGAATAATGTGCCATTATTAGCCTGATAATATCAATACATGTGTTTCCATCCACTTTTTATGCACATTTTGGAATATTATTCGATAAGAGAAAATGTACCTTCATTTGGATGAAAACGCATTTGCCGAATAAATCCCAATGCATTGGATGGAAACTTGGCTATTCTTACACAATAGACGCATGTATGGCATGTTGATTGTATTCATGTAATCATACATATGTTAGATTGGTAAACAAATGCATAAGTACAATCGACTTTACCTCACCACCACAGGTCTTAGGAAAAAAGCGTATTTATAGACTTTGGTTAAAGTTTGCATTTTCTGATTGCGAAAAATCTGAATAATAATTTAGATTGTTTTACCTTATTGAGCATGAGAATCCCTTGGTTAGTTTTGTGGTCAGTGGTAATGGAGAAATAACCACCTTCATTTCCTGAAATGATGGTAAAGACTGCCAGCCAGTTTTCAGAGTAAATCAGATCTGCATCAATAGCTTGGATCCTCAGCACCTCAATATTTTTAGTGTTTTCCTCCACACTACACTCAAACTGAGGATATAAATAAACATAAAAAATAACTATAAAAGACACGTTCATAAAAGTTCTTATCCCATATATGTATACAATTATCATATATGACAATTGACAAATGTATGTAATATTCAATTGTTTATGCCATGGTTTGTCTGAATACTGGTTTCTGATTGGCTGGAAGGTCTTGATTTATTTCATATAAATGCACGGGTTGCTCTGATCCAGTTTGTTCCTTTATAATATCAATCTGTCCTTGTTGATAACAAGAGTTACTCATGACGTCCTTTATACAGCCAGAAGGCAGCAGTAAAATCCCCTGAACTAGCATTGCTGGATTATTTTAGCTTTTTCATAGATTTTTTAGCTTTTTTCATAGCAAAAGGCTGATTTGTGGAGCCCTGCTGGTCTCCTATCTAAAGCTGGACTGAGAGACACAAAACGTTGTCAGCATCAGCAGCAGGTCACTCTGCGTTTGAACTGTGCCTCGGCTGATTTCGACTCAATAAACAGAGATTGATCTTTCTCCTGCCTAAATATGAATTATTCACATTCAACAAAAACCTGAGTTGTATCTTTGCTTACTTCTTGTTTTTATTTAATTAAATACTTTAACTGAAGAACACATTGTGCACTTTTTTGCACAGATGATTTAGAGACTGTCAGCCAACTGCAATAATAATGTTAATATAATGTGTGTGATTGAAAAGCAATTTCAACACTTCCACATGGTCTCTTAAAAATTATGTCTCAGATGATGTGCTTTAAATTGAAGCTCCTTATGATCTAAAGAAAACCTTGCTACCCACATCAATTATTACTGAAATAAATTGGCGTCAATTTGCCTCACAGCTGCATCAATCCAGATAGACTAGTTTTCTTTTTAGTCCCAGAGTTTTGGATTACCTGAAAAGGCACCTGCTGCTTTTATCATGTCAGTCATGTATTTAGCCCACATATTATTAATAACTTTATTATGTTTACGTTGACAAGTCACCATGGCATATACGGGATAATCAATTCTCAGCCATGGCTTCTACTGTATTAATGCAAACATTTGCATCAGTTGGCTCATTGGCCTTTATCTTGTGCATTTACTACAGCAGAAACCACGCTGAAAGTTAGTTGTACAATACACTTGTAATGCTTTTTTGCAGTGTTATAAATATAATCACAAAGAAAGGACTCGAGTTAGGAAAGAGACAATAATCAACAGCACAATCAAACACTTACGCTGTTTTTCTCTAAAGTAGGAATGTTGTCATTGACATCTTTAATATTAATCGTGACATTCCCAGTTCCTGACAACCCCTTTGGTGATCCATCCAAATCAGTTCCTTGAACAATCAGTGTGGCTGTTTCTATTACCTGTGAATATAAGTGTACATTTCTTACAGTTAAAAGAGGAATGAGAAGTTGGCAAGCATTAAAATAAAACATTTTACTTGAAAACAACTGAAGTGTGAAAGTGAGCTGTTAAATACTTTTATATTACACCTACATATCGTAAATGCAAGACACAGGTGTAATCAGCAACCCTGGTAACAGGGTGATTCCTCTCATACCTCTAGTTCAGTTCATTTGGTCTGAACATGGAACTCTGTGTGAGTGCAGAGTAACTTATGCTGGTTGATTGCCTCTCTCGTCACCATTTATCAGGCTTAACACATAAATAAAAATAATCAAATAAAATGTTGCCTTCCAATAATTGTTACACTCTGTTCCTTTTGCAAAAGGAGGTCCAGCCCCGTACGGTGTACCTATTAAAGTGGCCAGAGAGTTTATATGCTTGTATTTTACTCACTGTTAACAGCCAGACATGGCATGAATCGGAGCCCTACATGAATATGCAAATTTTGCTCAACAGAGAAATAGCACCCTCTCTGATCAACCAGGAAGAGGAAACAAAATCTCTTTTTATGTTATTGTAATTGCGATATCAACATATTTGGGCCACTTTAAAGAGTTTAAAATCCCAGTGATAACTGCTTCAAAATTCTGTTTAAAAATTTGAAATAATAACACAGAAAAATGTGTAGTTTTTAAAGATTAAAGAGTGTTTTAGACCCATACTCTCATCATGTAAAACTACAAAAACCACCATTCACACATCCAATGACTCATAGAAACTTATGCACACAACCTTCCACACACAAACACACACACATTACATAGTGTACCTCTCGGTCGATGATGCTCTTAACGTAAATGGCTCCAGAGTTTCTGTCAATGCGAAACATTTCAGGCTTACTTTGCTGAACGATACGGTAAGCTATCCTTATGTTTGTCGTTTCCAAATCTGCATCCCTTGCTGTGAACATCATCACAAATGTGTCTGGAATAAAAACACATGCAATAAATTCAACAACTTTCTTTTTTCTCTGGGGTTATAATATGTAGAGATGTAATAGGCCATCATCTATTCTTCATTATTTCTTATACCAAAGCGCCGTCTGTACCTTTTTGGCTAAGCTCTTTGATTTCTCCAGTGGCTGGGCTGAACTGTGGAGCACAATCGTTCTGATCCAACACCTGAATTCTAAGTATGATTGGCTTCTCAGCGTCAGTCCCATCGTCTAACTTTGCAAAACCTAGGAGCTACAAAAAGAGACATAGTTATTAAACATATCGCTAAATATAAACACATCACAAAATCTAAACTTGTTCCTGGAAAATTGTATACTACAGAATACTATTAAGAAATGTTGTGCAATGAGTTAACTGGGACTGGAATACATGGAATAACTTATTTAAAGTGGTTATGAACTGAGAATCTCTCTAAAGGAAAACAATAAAGTTGGACTTGATTTTTTTATTATTTTTTTTTAAACCTGCTTTTATTTCACCCAACAACAACGTGGTCCAGATTACATTTATATGACTTCCCCAGTAGTGACACACTAAATGCCTTCACAGGGCATGGTTGCCCAGTTAGTTTTGATTTTAATACAGCATGCAGGGTATGTCAGAGATGAAGTGTTCAATATAAAGTCCAGTACATAACTGCGCAGTGATTTTACTACTAATAATAAAAATGAAAAGTCAACATGACTATTGGAAGAAAATATAAAACTTTTTCTAATTTTAAGAGTTTAACATTCACATTTCCACCTGCAAGTTTTGCAAATGAACTTTCTCCTCTCTGTTTTTAACTTTGAACCTGAATAGAACCAAAAGGATGTGATGAGTGTCCTGATAACGAGTCTGAATGTTGTTTTTCTGCTCTGTCGAGCTATGTGAACTCCATAATCAACAGCTTTATCAACTTGTGTTCTAATGGTGGCGTTCCCTTCCACAAGTTCCACTTGAATTTAACTTGTATTATTTTAAAATAATGTGTCATTAAATTATTTCTAAATACTTTGTATTTTTCTTTTCTGATCTACAAATATATGACATGGAATCATTATCCATTTGTTCTTAGGATGTTGGAGAAAAAAATTAAATTTTGCGACTTTTGATTTTACTTGCCCTGACTTTGGGACTTAACCTGGACTTGCCTTGTATTGACTTGAGACTTGATGTGGACTTGTCCTGTATTGACTTGGGACTTAACCTGGACTTGCCTTGTATTGAATTAAGACTTGACGTGGACTTGCCCTGTATTAATTTGGGAGTTTACCTGGACTTGCCCTGTATTGACTAAAGACTTGATATGGACTTGCCTTGTATTGACTTGGGACTTGACCTGAATCTTGTCAAATTAATTTGAACTTTAAACCAAAACCAAAGTACGCAATTTTGGATTAGGTGTTTGTACACCTATTCTATGATTAATGTGTGAAAGTCATGTGTCGTGTGCTACCCAATAGTCAGAGAGTAAAAGTCAAGTCACGTGTTAGAAGTCACATGCTATATGCGCAGCCAGGAGCTTCTCCCTTTGCCACCTGAAGTACTGTATATTCCTGATTACCATTTCAAAACTTTAATTTTTCAACAGGCATAAACTCTGTAGCTGCTTCATTTTATTCCTGCCTGCTGTGTTTTTCATGTATGTTTTATTGCTGCTGTTTCAATTGTTTTTTTTGTTCTTTTTTCTGCTTCCTTGAGTGACGTAAAGATGCCTGCAAATAAAATGTATTATTATTGTTATATCAGATTGCTAAATAAAGACTAGTTTATTATTAAAAAGACAATAACCCAACTATGATTGTAGTTGTATTATTGTCATTTTGATCCCAAAATGGCCTATATTTAGCAATCTGATCACCGAATCAGAATTTCTTAGGGTAACACTGATGGTGAATGCAACACTCCTGTGAAATTCTGAATATAGCTGTGAACTCCCACACACCCTGACTCGTTGATTTATGCTCTACAGAAAATACAAAAGCAAATCAGTGTCTGGGTGCTTTACTATGTAAAATCATAGCTTGTACTGAAATGTTGTAATATTGTTAATTGTATTATTTCTCTTATACTTCTTATCTTTAAATAACCCCCAATCTTATCTTTTAATAACCCCCAATTCTGACAAGGTGCCAGTCATTTTGTGCAGTTCATTATTGAGTTTTGTGACTTTTTTTTGTTCTCTGTTTTTCAATGTTGTTCCACTGCAGTATGTGTGCTGTGTGAATGTCAAAAACATTTGGGATTTACAACATTGTGAGAGAACTGGTGCATTTTCTGGTCCATCTGTTTATGGATGACATTGTAATGATGTAGGGAGCCGTACTCCCCTCTATTCTAATGGGGCAGCTACACTATGAAAAAAGTTCCATTGACTTCAATGGGATCGCAAGCAGCAATGCAAAAACGGAAGCTTCCACCTATGCAGTGCAATTCTGGATTGTGCTTCAATTAAAAGTTCAGCACGGAGGAACTTTGACCTGTGAAATTGGAGAGCATTATGCAAGTTGAGCCACCACATTGGTAAGGTCAGGTCAGTTTTTTTGATCCCTCAAATGAAGCAAATGTACATTTTTGGGATGTCAGTGTCGCTTTAAAGTAGATAAAAGAGCATCCTGTTATAATTTAGACGTGTTATCTAGTGAATTGGGGCGGCAGTGGGTAGCACTGTGGCCTTCCAGTTAGAAGGTTTGCAGTTCAAAGCTTGCTGGTGACCTTCCTAGAAGGAGTTTGCTTGTTCTTCATGGGTTTCCGTGGGTACTCTGGTTAATTGAATAATCCCATGAGTGAAGGTTGCCCTGAGATGGACTGCCGACCAGTCAAGGGTGTACCTTTGCATCTCACCCAATGTGCGCTGGAGATAGGCACCAGCAGACCCCCATGACCGTAAAAGGGTTCATAACCCTAACCCCATAGGCCAGTGTCCCTCCTGGTTTTTGTTCCAGTCCTGCTTCTGTACAAATAACGGCAGCTTTAAACAAGACAAAGAGACCTTAACTCAGAGGTGGGCAAGGAGGGCCGCAGCGACTGGAGATCGTTGGAAGATAGCCAAAAAAACAGTAGACAGATGTGATAAGTAGGTACCTTGGAAGGAGCCTGAAGAACCAATATCTCCTAAACCTTAAAAACTGCTTGTGTGTTTGTTTCGTGGTAGAACTTTGAAAAATTCAAGCCATATCACAGATCTTGTACTTCCAATGATTATCTCTTCTTTTCACCAGCATAAGAGCTCAAGTCCCCCGCAATGTATCCAGATTCCCATTTTCTATCCAGAGTGTCACATTTTTTGAAATTCTATTTGACTTTTCTGCTGGAACGAATGCTGTAAAGGAAAATTTCTTTTGACTCGACTGCTATAAGTTAGATTTACATGGGGTACATGTCACGTTTAGTTATTTTAGTCCTTAATGGACTTTAGGTTCAACCTTCATGAGATATGTTAAAGCAGGATTGGTTTGCAACGTCTTTGCGTGACATATTTATGTTAATAGTGTTTGTAATAACTCACAGAATAGCTGTCTGTTTCCTCTCGATCTAAGATGGCATGCACTCTAACTTTGCCATCTTCTACGCCCACAGTGAAAAGGCCTCTGGGTGGTTCATCAGCTCCTTTGCCTTTAAGAGAATACCGAATGCTTGTCCGCATCTCCTCATCTGAGTGGATCTGGAAAAAACATGATCAAACTCAGTGTTTTGCTAATTAATAACCTATTTAAATTAAATCTCAGGCATTGAATCGCGTTTACCAAATCATGTTCCTTAAAATGACAAATAAAATAAATTAAAAAGACATTTATCTATTCTTCGGACCAAAAATGTAAAAAGGAAATTAATAAATGTATTATATTAGCCAGGGTTTAAAGCCACAAAGTGCTGACTTTGGCAATGTAGTCATAGTGTGTGTAGTCATGGTTTTCTTTGAGCTTTTGTGCAGGAATTATCCATTCTCTCTTCTGTCTGAGCTTCTTCTCTTCTCTTGTGTACACTGAGGCAATCAGCATCTATGCAAAAAAAAATGTTAAGAGCAAACAGTTAATAACAAAAAAATAGCATACACGAGCATATTCAGTTTACAAACTGCATCATAAGCTGAAATGTGTTAGGTGGCACTATAGAGCCATTTTGCCACACCCACTCAGATGTAAATATTCATCAGATGTGACGTGTGTGCACAATTCTGTGAATTCTGAACATGTTAAAGGCCTCAAAATGCACAGAAACTGCAAAACATTAATACCATTAGCAATTACAATAGTGTTCTATGTAGCTTTGGTGAAATTATCACATGTGCACATTCTCTTCAGAAACGTTAAAATGCATCCATCCATGTTAATCAAAAACAGTTAAAAGCAAGACCTGCAAACCACAGAATCATAAGAGTGCTTCACTATCAACATGCCCATCATCATCTCTGTTTGTAAAAAAAAACAACTGCCATAAGTCTTCAACCTATTTGTTGGGTTCACATCTCTTCACAGCAAAGGAGGTCCACATCTCTTATCACAGCAAAGGGGCTGATTGCAATTTAATGGAGAAAAATGCTGAAAGGGAAAAGCTGTGTTTTTCTTTGAGTAACTTACACTTTGTCTTCTTTTTGTTCACTGTGCCACTTGGACACACCTTTTAGTAAACAGAGATCTTAATGTACATTAAACACCTGCTATTAAATATGTTAAGCTAACGGAACTAAAGCAAAACAAATAGCCAGAATGGAGCAGTTTCCTGTAACTGAAATCTGTGTCTTCTTTGTGTCACTCAAACATATTTTTGAGCCAATTATGCTTTAGAAAAATTTACGTAGATTATCAGAAGAAAAGAAGCAGCCATTTGCGCTTAGTATAATTGAGCCGCTGAAGATGCTAGACACAGAGAAAAAGTGGAAAATCTCTCACCTTTCTCCACATTGCGCATATTTTGGGCAGTAAGATTACCCACGAGTACCGGCCCACTTAAAGAACTGGGGGATTTGTAGCGTTAGCTTTGTGCGGATGCTACCGCACTACTCGATCAATGAAGTAGCTTCACTAATGAAAAGCTATTTGATTTAAAAAGCAGTGACACTACCACCACACTACTGAGAAATGTAGTTAAACTAGTAGCATCACTCCTTGTAGCGACGCTTATCCCCAACACTGGTTATAATTACATTTGAATGTTTCAATTGTGTCTAGAAGGCATATCTGTCTGTACGGATAAAAGATCAACTTTCAAAAACAATCACTTTTTCAAAAAGTTTCCAGGGCATAAAGAACTGAAGCTGCTAAAGCAGAATAATCACCAGCAAGATGCTGAAAAGAAAGTAGCTGGTAGCCTTTGTTTGCACTTCCTCAGAGAGGAAACAGTGCTCCTTCCTTTGGAAAACAACAGACATTTAATAATAATTACTTCTATAAATCTTCTAAGCAAAAATGAAAAAAAGTACAATAAGGGGGGGGGGGGGGGTTGTTCAGAGTGTACCCTGCTTTTTGCCCGATAAGCTACAGAAACAAAACTCCATGTTCTATAAGCTAAAATAAGTGGGTAAAGAGAACGGATGAATGTATAGATAGACAGACAGAAGGATAGACATATGGATGAACCTTAAAACCAATTACAACCATTTCAATTTGTCTTTTCTTGAGGCTTTAATAAAGAAGACTTCTTGTTCACATACAGAAATAAATTTTCATTTTGTTCTATTTATGTACCGTCTAAGTTCCAGCACATTGATAAATAAGAATAAAACCATAGAAAATGTTGTTAAATGCATTAAAGACTTCTCTTCATATTACTTCTCAAGTATTTTTTACAGATCACAACATACAGTATGATATTTAATTGTACCCAATGACAATGGCCAATGTCAAAAGGGGGCAAAGTGCTGAAGTTGTAAATGATGCGTCAATGTAAAAACCATCTCCAGAATGGTCAGTTTCAGTAGCGTGTTGAAGGAATATTCATCATGAATCCTTCACTGATTTGATTGACCAACAGTTCTGAACGTCTCTGATAAGAGATGAAACTGTGGCCAGTGAACAAGTATGACCAAGAGACTAAATCAGAACAAAATTAATTTTCCTTCAAATGGAAAGCATTATTGAATGTGCAGATAAGTTTCAACCAATTCTTATTAGTGTAGTTTTGAGAGTGCATCTGTTTCTGTGGAGGAATTCTGTCAACAATGACTCCATAGCAAGTTTTGATGGTCTCAGAGAAATGATAATTTTGCTTTACAATAAGATGAATTCTATGTGCCAATTAAGGTACAGACTTCTGCGATCGGGCTAAAAACAAGTGCTTTTTTTATGAAAGGGACGCCAAAAAAGCCACAGTTTAGAATGACTTTTGGAGACTTTTAATGATCCTGAGTTACTACTGATCCTGAATCCTCCTGTTATGTTTAACCTGGATATTGTGACTTAAATACACTGTGCTACTCTGTATGGGAAGCTAGAAAATGTGCAGACTTCTATTTTGTGGATCATGGTTAGGGGTGGAGCAGTGTTGTTTGTGGCATCCATCTGAGTTTTAGTCTTAGTCTTTTTGACTAAAATTTTTTTAGTTTTAGTCACGTTTCATCATTAGTTTCATCATTAGTTTTAGTCACCAAAAAAACAAAAGGTTTGTCAATATTAATATTATAGTAAATATTTAGTTGATTAAAAAAATGTCTTTTAATAAGTTAATTTAACTCTATTACAAAAGGTGTATTTCATTTAATTTCATGAATTAATGGTACATTGTGACATTGTCAACAGGCTTTTCATCAAAAAATACAATGATCCATATATATGATCTACTAAGGATTAACATTAACTCATGCAAAATAAAGTGTTTTATTTTGTCAAAAAGTGTTTTATTGATGCAGTTTCTTGGGTTTGGTAGCATTTTCAACCATAAAGCGATTTTGTTGACCCTGCTGTCATGATCCCCAAAAACAACGAAAAGTTTAATGGAGTGTGTGCACCACTCCAGAGAGGGAAAACATGTGCCGGTGAACACTTTATATTTTGAATGACCGTCCATCCTCTTATTCGTTAACAAAACTCTTTCGCATCTCATCATGTTTTGTTATAACAGAGACATATTTGCACGTCTGGGTCTCTGCGTTCTGTTTACATGTTTACACTGAAACATACTTTAACACTGATTGAAATAGACTTCATTTTAGTTGCACAACGCTCACTTATTGTTGTCATATGGGCAATTTTTTTTTATTATAGCGGAATTTTGGACTTTTTAAATCAGGTTATTTACAGCTGGCTTACTTCTGCAATTTTATATTCATTCATTCATTTTCATTCCCGCTTATTCCCTTTCGGGGTCACGGGGGTCTGCCGGTGCCTATCTCCGGCACACATTGGGCGAGAGGCAGGGGTACACCCTGGACAGTTCGCCAGTCCATCACAGGGCAACATTCACACACATTCACACCCTAAGGGGAATTTAGCTTATTCAATTAACCTATCCGCATGTTTTTGGGGATTGTGGGGGAAACCGGAGCACCCGGAGGAAACCCACGCAAGCACAGGGAGAACATGCAAACTCCTTCCAGGAAGGTCACCGGCGAGCCTCGAACCGACAACCTTCTACCTGGAAGGCCACAGTGCTACCCACTGCCCCACTGTGCCGCCACAATAATTAATTGTAATTATTAAAATATACTGTATATTTGACAGCTGATGTGAACAATTCGTTGCCAATATTTGATCTGAACTAAATAATTACATCTACTTAATATAAATGAAAATAAAATCCTTATATATTGTGATAACGTTTTCGAGCAAGTTGGCCCTCAAAAAAAACATTGCGTTTTTTGGCTTTGAATATTTTTATAATTTTTCTGTAAAATCTATTTATGCACTAAAGGAGTCGGCTGTTTGAAACAGTGCTGGATAATTTACTCTGCATACTTTAATTTATGGTTGGAAAGGTAGCAAACAGTAATGACTGAGAAGCACTATAAGCCATATAATCCTTAAATTATGCAATGTGTTAAGAGGGGAAAGTGTAAGACATTTTATTATGTTTTTGGGAAATCTATTATTAACTTAATGACTTATTTACTCATTTTGTAATGTGATATTGGTTTCTGTTATTGCAAAACAGCCAACAAAGACAATGAAAAGCAATGAAGGAAGAGTTGAGCGTATCCACACATAATTATTTCTGCCTTTTGTTTAATCATTCACTCAACAATAATTAATCCAGAATTCCTTCAGATGGAGCAACTATGATTAAAATATAATAACTGTATAAATGATGCTTGTTTACAAGAGATGACACTGCATTCTTCACATGATTGTTGAGGCATCCAGTGTTTTGAAAGTACATTTGAACATATTTAATGCTAATTTAATGTGCTAAAGAATTTGAAATTTGCTTCTTCTGATTCAAAACTGCCCAGTTGGATCCTGTGCAGCTCTGAATGGAAAACAAATGTAATATCTAAAGAGTAAATCGCTGCAAGGCTGTGATTTACCAAATGTACTGGCTTGTGTGCATAATAAATCCCACAATTATTTATTAATGGACAAATTTGTCATCACAATGGTTCATCATGTGTGACCAGTTCTGATATTAATGATTCTTTTTTGGTTTTAACACATGTAAGAGAATGGGCTGCTGGCAGCAACCTTTGAAATAGTTCCCCATCGTCTTTTATTTCTTTTTTTCTTAATAATGCACACTTCAAAGAGAAGCAAAACAAAAGAAGCCTGGAAGAAAGAATGAGGAAACATTCTGGTTCAATACAAATTCATTTGATTGCTTTTTATTAACCTACAAACAAAAATGCTTTGGTATAATTTATAAACTGTTCTCAATATTCCACTGTATTACATTTCTACCCCCAAAGCAGTAGTAAACACAGATAATGTAACATCATTCGCTGAAATAAAGAAACTTTAAGAACTGATTTAATCGATGCTCAGTCCACATGTTTACAACTAGTTGCTTTTTCAGTGAAGATTAAAAGAACAAGCTCTGAAGGGTCTCTGATGGTTTCTTGAGAAGTAAACATGGATTATATTCATGTGTACAAATACATCATGTCATTCTTATAGTGTCAAACTTGCACATACTGTACAGATGTTTACTTTTGACAATTATTGTGCTGTTTCATAAACAAAGTTTGAGAGGTTTTTTGTATGGGACTGAAAATCCAGTGAGAATATTGTGAGTTTGAATGCCTTCATCAGTTTTCTTTAAGAATAAATGGCTTTTTGTTATACCCCCGTGCACTCGTTTTTATTGAAGCAATCAGATGAACAAGATGGAAGTTAAGACTTTTGTGAAAACCGAGATGCTGCCAAAATACCTTCAAAGTCTAATATTCCTACTCTGTTTCTTCCCTCTCTTCTGACAAGCACCAGTTTTTATTTTTGGCACAGCAATCCTTTTTGATCTTTAATCTTTAATAATTCAATTTGAAACAGTCAAAGGCTTGCAATAATTGACTTTTTTCTTATGATTTTAATTAAAGTATCACATTTTTACACAAATTGTATAAATAATTGGACTTTCCTTTAATATTTCATTTTTGACACATACTACTATGTTAAATGATACATTGCACACTTGTTATAGAAGAAGAAAACTTTGGCTTTTGAAAATGATATCATGGTTTTGACGTCATGGTTTAAATACTAGCCTTAAACTTCTGTCTCCCAGTCGGATTAGGCTTACTTGCCAGATTTGCTTGTATCAGCTTGATATCATATAAAAAAACTCATGAAATACTTCAGCTTATCAGTGTTTTAATTTCATCAGCCTTAAGTTCTCCTTTCCTCACTGTCAGATCCACAGTTCACACACCCCGACTCTCCATGATAGGTAACTGCCTTCTTTGATCTCCTGTGGTTAGTTGATGTGTCTACTCGGTTTACATCTCCAACTCTTTGGTCGACAACTCCAAACTCTCTAAGACTTACCTGCAAATCACATCCTCTGCAATGACTCTCCAGTCAAGTCTTTGTGGGTCTACTATCCTCCTGACACTGCTCTCCTTCATTGGCTTCCTGCTTGTTTGGACATTCCATGTTAAACACTGTTCCTTTAAAGAAATAATAATGTTTTATGTATACATTGTATTTATCTCATCTATAAAAGCAGATTTGTATGTTGCATGGCTGATCTGCTTTCTATGAGTTTGCATTTTCCAAAGATGGATCAGGGCTGTATTTTACATTAAACTCCTTGAAAAATTGTGCAGAAAATAAATGCATCTTGGTTTACAGGAACCTTTTCAAAGCTATGTGAAAAACTATTTAAAGATCTTATCACAGCATTCCCCCAAAAGGTGTCTGCCTAAATCTCTATGATACTTTATATGACTTCCTGTCACTCTTCCTGAAATTTCCAGACAGGATTTTCAAGCATGAAGGGTGAGAGAGACAAACAGTCCATTCTGGAGCGTATGATGATTAATGGCTCTTAATGTGTCAGAAGAAACAGACGGGTTAATGCTGAGAGCTGTTCAAACACACTGCCAGCTGTTTGTCTAAACCTGCACTGAGCCTCTTTAAAACGGCTATCAATGAACGCTAACATCCACAGCCTCAGCTTGGATCAATGTTGGTTTTGGATCGCCTCGTCCAGGAAACGACTCAATGGGCTTATTTAGCGCTACTTAGAGCGCTCTCGACACTATTACATTGTTTGAAGACAAAACAGGAGTGTTTCCTTTTGAAAATGAACATTGTGCTCAATGTTCTGTCGGCTCCATCAAGGCTACTTGATAAAAAGTCACCCTTGTGTTTTCTTTTTAGGCCTGCGTGGCTTTAAGACTAAATAAAGACATAAGGAGAGAGAGAACTAATGGTTTTTCCATATCACTCATAATAGGATTGAGCACAAAAGATGTAGACCACAAAACATACAATTGTGAACTTCATGCCTTAAAAAACAAAGCGTCTAAAACACCAGTCAAAATTGTGGAATCCCTTTCTTAACAATTTGGTTCAACAATACTTGAACGAGGGGTTCCGCAGGGGTTCTGGCTGCAATATAGAGCCCACTATTTTACATATTAACCGAAAATCGTGTACAGTCATTTTGTTGAATACTTACAATAACACTGTTGACCTCTAACACACTCTGGCGCTAGAGAGCTAGAACTTCAGCCTCGAGCAGAGAAGAAAAGCAGGCATTATGAGCCGGAAACAGAAAAGATTAGTTCATTTTTCGAGTCCTTCGGGTCTTTTCGGTATTCTGTCATTAATGATAAACGGGTTACGCTCGGAAAACCACAAGAATGATGCGCATGCGCCAATGAACGAATCACTCTCCAACACGACTCGTTCCTACGGAGTCACATCAAAGATTCGTTCAAAAAACAGCTCTAGGATAAGGAGATTCAATCTCAGTAACATCAGTGATTTTTACGGAGATTAAATCATAGACAATGAATTTAATCATGTAATTGTAGTATTAAAATATTTGATAGTCTACAGTGTCACAGAATTAAGTATAACTGTTTAAAAGCATTATTGAAGATAGAAAAGTATACATTTGGCTGACAGCAAGCTTAACGTTTTAAAAATACAATGTTGTGGAGAACTTAATTTGTTGTTAATTTACTTCTATAACCAATGTTACACCCACAAACAATGTGTTGTATATGTCCATGCAGCTATCTATAAAAGAATGTAAATGTGATCATATTCTCAAATTCAAATATAAGAACCAACAATTTTAGTCTAATACTAAGTTTTGACTGGTAAATAACACTGTAAAATTAATAATAATGTAAAGAGTAAATGTATACTTTTGTATACTGAGCACTTATGATGTAATATATATCTGTCAAGTAAAATTAAATTAAAGTTTACGTTCAATTGGCATTTAATAATATTATTTTTTATATTGATTTGAAATACAATTTCAAAAAGTGCCACGTAAGTAAATAAATATATCAACACTTAAAACTTAAAATAACACTAACCACTTTTCATTTTTAATACTTAAACTCATATTCATATAGCAATATGTTAATAATATATTTAAAACAACTATGAGGTGTATTTTATTAATTAAATATTCATTCATTCATTTATTTTCCAACCCACTTATTCCCTTTCGGGGTCACGGGGGTCTGTAGCACACATTGGGTGAGAGGCGGGGGTACACCCAGGACAGGTCACCAGTCCATCACAGTGAGTTAAATATGTATAATTAAAAAAGAATGAAAGATATATTATTAATAAGTTTAAAGCTGCAAATGTTAAAAGCTCATCTTTAGTTATGAGTTACTTTAGTTCACCTTAAAATAGTTAAGGATGAATTACACATATTTTCAAAAGATTACAAAATGGGGGTTAAAATAAACTATTATGCAAATGAACTAAGTAGCATATATAGATGTGCTTTAATGCCCCTTTTTACCTGGATGTATAGTGTATGTGTTTTTTCTGAAATGTAATTGAATTACCCGCCACTAATCGTTTCTCTAGGTGGACCTCTAGAGGTGAAGTCATCTCCTCCCTCTTGAGCATCTCTCTTTGCGGAGACCTGATTTACGCATCATTTCCTCTGGGTCTCAGTGGATGTTTCTGGTTTCACAGCGTGTTGTGACGCTCGCTCATTTCTCACACACTGGAGACCCCCAGTTGCTCCAAATCACTTCACAAGCAATTGAATCTGCCTCGCTCTGTCACGCTTTGGCTGGAGGAACGCCAAGGACAATGTCCCAGTGCCTTGAACAGGGTGAAACCGGCGGGACATCTGAAAATAGAGAGGGCTGGCTGTCCCCCGGCTGTCTGGACCGTATGATTTATGCTGGCAGCGGCGGTGAAGTATTTGCTGCCACTGGGAGGTTTCCGGATAAATGAAGTGTGAAGCTCACGGGAGCATGGAGGCAGCAGGGGGGAAATCCTTAAACACCTCCAGTGCACTGGCAGCAGACGGGACACTTTATTAGAGGTTTTAAAAGCTGATCACACCCATTCAACCTTTGTGCTTTGATTTAATGATGGATTTCGCTGAAGCATCAGCATCACTGATTCAGCAAGGCCATGTGACTCAAAAAGCCTATAATGATGAATGATTTTCTGAGTGACTTTGAATGATTTTTTTTTATATATATATAGTATCCAAACAGATATACAATCTATAGGATATACATCGACATTTTCCCCTATAGTTAGGGGATAATGGAGATGATAAATAGCTGTGTTCTTCCATACACTGGCTTGCTCTTTGTTAAAAATTACCTTCACCTTTTCATTTTTAGAATTTGTTCTTCTGGTATATCAAACAGATGTTTACCTTTGTTTCTCTGATTACATTAGCAAAAATGAAGTTGAATCTGTGTATTTTTCTATTATTTCTATTAACTTTATCTATTAACTTTAAGATTTATTTTAAAAAGGAAACATTTTGAGTCCTGAAACTTTCTCTGTAACTTTATTGTTACATCGGGTCTTTTGTGTCCAATGATCAATCTATTTGTACTGGTCTACATCTGCATTTTTACTGGTAAATTGTATTCAGAATCATGAAATCGAGGGCAAGTAAAAGTCAATCCTCATGAACACGCTCTAAAAGAGCAGCTCTGAGCAATGTACGCTGTTTATTTGTGTCCCTTCTGCATGACGATTGAAGGGTGTAGTTCTTAGTGAAGACCAAATCTCAAAACAATTTAATGATCTTTATTTCATTGGCTTTCACTGCTTCTCTAAGGCTCTGTCTGTAGAGCATTGTGATAGCAACACAAAGATAATGGGTTTAAACTCCATGCAGGAAAAGCATGAACTGCCACAATGTGTTCATTCCTTGATGTGTGTGTTGCTTTTGGATAAAAGTGGCTGCCAAATAGACAAATGTAAATGTAGTAGCTTTAATTAGGCTTCAGAAATCCAAGAAACTCCAGACAATCAATTTTTAATGTTATTTTGACCTATACAAATGTAAAAAATTTATAATGTTTGCTCCTTTTGTAAAAGAGAATTTTTAACACATCTGGTCTAGTAATGTAAAATTAACAACAATTTTGGACTTAGATAAATTAAAATATTACAAACAAAATCATAAATATTTGCATTTTTGGAAAATGTAACATCCATAAACAACAATTTCACTCTATTCCAATCTAACAAAAATCTACTGTTCCAAACTAAATCTTTACATTTCCTCCAAGATTTTTAGAAAATAAAGGAATCTTGTCTTAAAAAATTATGTTGAATTCTTAAAATTTTTAGTTTTTTGTCTCTATTTTTCTCCAGGTTCTTCTTACTTCTATATGTCGGTGTCTGTGTTTTTTTTTTTATCATGTATGTACTTCTTTCTTTCTCCACTAATAACATTTCTAAAAGTATTAAATTACTGTGAACTCACCTGTGAAAACATCCAATGTCCTCTCTGCTTGGATCAGTATTTAAAATCCATAATCACAGAAACGGTCAAAAATTATCAGCAATATAAAATTTTCTATCATAAATCTGTACATTCTCACAAGTCTCACAATTAGAAAAAATATGTTTTTTTACTGTATGTATTTATTTTTGTTACGTGGTGTAAGGCTACAATTTCAGAATAATACACAAACAAATTAAAGATAAAACTCACTGTTATATGTTTTTGTAATCAAACTATTCCTATTATAGGCAATGAAAACAAAGCAAAATAAATCATACAAAATTCACCACCTCATTGTGGTTTGTAGTGCCCTCTAGTGGGTCATCCACCATCCAACCAGCCCGGGTTTTAATGCTGCATTTACTGTATTTGTCCAGTAACTTTACATCCTGTACAAACATTTTTCTCTCTTTTGAGTGCTTTACAACACAGCTCTAATTATATAAATTTAAACTTTATTAACAAACTGCACTTAACTTTATTTTAAACACTTCTAAACATTTTTAAAACATTTCTTTTAAAATCTTTCTCACAGTCCACGTTTGTTTTTGTCTGTAAAGCTGACCAGACAATCCTTGCGTGTGGCAAGCCATTTTGTCAATAAAGCTAGTTTTCAAGGTATAAAAGCTTAATATTTAATAAACACAGCTACACTAAACAAAAGCGTTATCCCTGGAGTATGGCATGTGATCTACGGTTTCAGAAACAGAGTCTTTACTCTGACACCTCTCTGAAAGCTGCCGAGTGCCAAACCCTAAACAAACACACGTGTATGAAACTGACATGCTATCACTTTATCACAAACACCCTTTCCATCTTCCCAGCATGCACCAGGGGTTGACAGACAGCCCGACTTGTGTTTTGACCACAGAAGGGTCATTTTACGCTCTGCAGAATGATAGAGTGATTTGATGCCATTTACGCTGACTGAAAGTTAGTTCACACGGTTCTTTTGCCTCATTTGAGGTTTTCTTTAAACTTTGAAAGTGGTAATCTTTTAGGTGTTAAAGTGATAGCCCACATTGTAATAAAAATATGCCTCCATTTACTTTTCTTCTGTGGGAAGTTCTTCAAACTGAAAAAACGTTAGATTCAGCCCAAAATAAACATTTTGATTTCACTATTTTACCAATTTGCAGGTGTAATCAATAGAGATCATCTTCTCAGCCTTGTGTGTTTTATCACATGGAACGCTTTCTTATAGAGCACCTCAGAGTGCAGGGCCAAGCTTGACAAAAGTCCCTGTAAAATTACAGAAATTAAGCCCAAACTCTCTCTTTTGGTAAGATTTTCATACTCTAGAATTAAAAAAAAAATAAGTGGAAATACATCCACAAATCTAGAGTTGTAGAGACCGCAATCCTTTTTACTGTACTGTTAAAAATACATAATATTTGGATGCAGATCTCGGAAATGATCATACATGGTACATGTGAACATAACATCTATCTATAAAGTACATAAAAATCACATTTCTGCTGCCATTTCATTTCCCAAAATCCCAGAGGAAATTTGGTGTTGGACAAAAATAATCTATTCCTACCAAAGCAAACACCGCCAAATGGCATTTCATACACTCTGCATGAAGACTTTTAATTTTCCACCATATAACTGAAAACCTTACGGACCTCCTCATGAGGTGCAGACAGACAGCATTAAAGTCTGACTGATGCAAGCCCATAATAACACTCCCATTTTAAACAGGGGAAAAGCTCAACATTTGGTATCATTTAAGGCCCAGGCGATGGCACTGATGCACGACCGATCCCCGGTTACAAATCCAACAATATCTCAAAGGATATTAGAGTGCAGTGATGCTTGAATTCTACTCTCTGTGAGTTAACCTATAATTATAAGACTCTGGAAAATGCTTGTTATGATAAAACATTCAGAGAGACCTAAAGGTTTCCTTGACTTCAGAGCACAAAAATTCTCTGATGTTGATGACTGGAGTCAAGTTTGGGATTTGATTTTTTCTTTGACAGTGATTGAGCTCTTTGGGTTTATAAAAATGGAAATGCAGTTGGCACCTTAGCACAAGTTTAATAAGGTGGGAAGTACTACCAATACTTTCGCAGTGTAAAAATGCTAGTTTCATGATTCATAAAGTGTTTCCTGTAATACTGTAGCATCATAGGCTAAACTGGGCAATTGGTAAAAAAAAATCACAAATCTTAATACCATTCCATTTTAACTGCACCAAAGTGCTGTACAATATGAGGATGAAATTTAAAATGCAATAAAACCCATACAAGATTCTACATAGAATAAAATATGAAACCTAATGACCTAACTTTAAGCCAATTAAAAGTTCTAACTTCTAATGATGTGATTCTCCAAAATGTAATTGTAAATGGCATTCCATAGTTGCAACTTTTGTCGTGGCAAATATTCGATAACCCCTTCAAAACTGCTGTTACAATTAGTGATGCCACAGATAAAAGGAGCCATTTTTTGTTGTTGTTGACTTGTTTGTCTGTGTACAATTGCTTTTACATTTAATAACCAAAGAAAAATCAAGGATTTAACTCTTAGAAGTACAATACCTGTAATATAGCTTTTGTTTTTCAAAATTCTGGCACAAAACACAAATGGAACAAAAACTGTTGGAAAAGTGCCCATTGGAAAAGTGCCCCCCGGGGGCAAAAAAAAGAAACTGTGGTTGTACAGAAAAAAAAAATTACCATACATTTCCACAAAGAACTCATAAAGGTAATTTATTAGTGGAAATTGTAAAGTAGGGGTGATGTAATTTAAACGTAAATCAATGATATCTTAATGTTTATTGCGGCTGTCTGTAAAATTGTCAGTGGTAGCGGTTGGTTTTTATTCTATCACATTTACTTTTTTAAAAGTAATATTTGCTTTTGAGCAACTCGATAAGTAAAACTATAGCAATGACTGTTTCTATAAAGAGCAAGAGTTCCAAGATTCTTGATTCATGAAGAAAAGTGTTAAATCAGAAAGTTTTTAATCAGAAAGCAGATGAATGATTGACTGTTTAGTTGATGCATGAGCTGTGATTGAGTAGATGGACATTTGCTTGGCAATGAATCACCTGCATTTGCCTCACTGCCCATACATACGACAGACATAAATACGTAGACGCATATGGCTTAAATTTAAACTTCAAGAAATTCACTGGACATGCCAGAGGTGCTGAAAGGACTTCTTCAACAGGAAACAGAGAAATTAAAACTAATGAGAATCCAAGTGGTGACCTCAGGAAACCTTGGTAAATATTGAAGAAATATTATTGTCAATGTACAGATGTCACCTGTACAGGAAGTGGGCTACAGGGTCTTTCACTCATACTTGTTGGCTCAGTAGGCAATGTTCCAAAAACTATATTCCAGTGGAATTTATGTTGAAAACGGTGGTCCAAGGTGATCTATTACAACTATGTAATAATAGCATTGATTATGTGATTATGTGGAGTGTGTATTTGTAGCTTTTGGTCAGATTAACCAAAACTGACAAAAAGTAACACTTTATTTAGATATGTTATAATTTTTTATGCAAAATCCTTTGCATTGAGTGAATAAAAACAGGTTGACCAAAGGCAAAATATAAAATGTGAGAAAAGTGAACATAAAATGCCTAACTTAAGTAACGGTAACATGCTATTTGGCCACATATAAACATAAAAAACCTTCATCTTCAATCACATTGCACTCAACCAGCAATGACCAAATGAGAAACTTGCACATCGTGGTGTGGCAGTGGAAGGACCCATTGAGAGTTAAAATGTCTTTATTTTGACCTTAGTGATCACCGTCTTCTCTTATATGAGCGACCACAAATAAATACTTATTAATCTATTACAGCAAAAAAAAAAGAAACACCAAAAACGTAATGAAAAAAATACATTTTATTTACAAGACAAGGTTAAGATTGTTCACCTCACATGTAAAATCCAAACAGGGTTATACCTGACATTTAAAATATACCTAAATATTCTGATTTGATACTAGACACGAACAGTGTGCTATTCACACTATATTTTAACGCCTATATGGAGCTTTTAATTCAGTTTATTCTCATTCAGAGATCCAGTGAAATAAATATAATACATATCAAATGAAATCATGTTTGAAAATAAAGCACATGCTTATCTTTCCAGGCTACCAAAATAATTTAATTGCACAAAAATAGATTGATATGAAGAATTGATCATTTAGTAACCAACCTTCTAGAGTTGCAAAGACACAGTGGCACAGCGTTTTTACCTAAACTAGTCATGGAAAGCAATTCTTATAAGGTTTATGTCACATACAGATATTTGTACAAATAATGGCAATATAGTTCACAGAAGGATGATGGGAAAAAAATAAAAAATAAATCTCCACCGAACATTTCAATCGTTACATTAATGAATAGACACTTAACATACACTCACTATTTATAGATCAGAGCTTTCAAGCTGTAGTCTCGGTATAATTCAATTAAATTGGACAATTAACTGTGTTGAAACTGAATATTAGGTATACTGTTGATGATAATGTATAGTTATGTGATGAGCTGCAGTCTGTTTTTGCCATAGAACATGGCACATCTTGCAGCAATTACAGGTTTTCATCAAGAGATGGTGACAAAAAGAGGTGTAGTTAAACAATTAAAAAGTAATCATCCAGAATCCCATTCAAGAGCTGGTTTATATAACTATTAAAATAATGGGGCTTTGTTCATCGCCACTATGGAGCAGTAAAACTAGGATGGTGAGCCCAGCCCCGTGGTGTAGTGGACAGTGTGTCACATGTATGCAGGGCGTTTGCCCAGGCTGACTTGTTTTGAATCCCACAGTTAATTTCCAATCATTTCCCTCACTTCTCTCCTTGCTCTATAACCACTTCCCTCTCTGTCTCAATACTGTCATGTCTTTTCAAAAAAAAAAAAAAAATATATATATATATATAATCTTAAAAAAAAAACTAGAATGGAGAGTAGAATAGTGGCAAAGGCCAAAGTTCTGTTTCATTCATTTATTTTCTAACCCACTTATTCCCTTTTAGGGTCACGGGGGTCTGCTGGTACCTATCTCCAGCATACACTGGGGGGCGAGAGGTAGGGGTAGGACAGGTCACCAGTCCACAGGTAGGACAGGTCACCAGTCCACCAAGAGTGCTGCTTTAATACTATGAAAAAATGGTATTGGTATAAATCTAGAAAAAGGACTTCCATTCTTTCTAGATTTGACGTGCGCCCTCATCTGTCAAATTTAGAATCACATGGTGATTACAGCGGTGCTGGACCAGGTTTGTAGGATATGGATCCAGCAACAAAAAAAAAAAATCGGACAACAAAAAATGAGCAGGCCTCAAAATATAGTCTTGCAGGCCGCAAATGGGAATAAGACAGCTGCTTTATGTGGAAATCCACTGTGTCCAACTCCAGAAGAGGGTCAGGACGAAGACCCCACCTGCTCTGATTATAGTAAAAGAGAAGCAGAGTTTTTCCTTTGCTTATAGTTATCAGATGTAGCTAATTAATCCAATCCACAAAAAACAATCCAGTGAAGTAGAACTAGCTTTCACGAAATTATATCTCTGACAAGCTGCATATATCAGCTGCAACGTAACCCTAACAAAAACCTCATTGTCAATCTCCAATGCCACTGACAAGAGCATGTGAATGAAAATTGATCAATTAGTAACATTTTAATTACCCCTGAAGTGTAAGATTTAGCTCATTTTTAGAGCTTTCGTGAATGTTCATTTGCCCAGGCGCTTGGCCACATCTTGATAGGCCAATTCAACCTCTCTGTCGGCAGCACAGGTGTTGCTGAATTCGTCTCGGGCGTAAGCATTCTGCAGGTATCGCCACAGACCAGAGTAGTCAGACGGGATGTCAAAGTCCCGATACTTCTTAGAAACCACCTGCATACGGGGAAAACATAAATTTTTAATTAAGGTGTTGTTAGATTCTGTAGCACGTTCAAAACAGCCGAAGCCAAAATGAGCCCAATGTGGTGAGACTAGTGTAGACCATCTACCACAGAGATTAAGTAAGAAAGCTTGCTGCTACTATGGTAACCCTGACCTTCACCACGTGTAGTTTGGGCAGGAGGTTGCAGTCAGCCAGCGTTAATTCATTGCCGTCCAAGTACTTGCGGTTAGAGCATTTTTCCTCGCCTGAACTTTCTGCATCAATCTCATCCGGCAGAGGGGAGTTGAGGAAGCCGTTCAGTTTCTTCAGAGCTTTCAGAAGCCCGTTCTCCAGACCTGACCAGCAAAACATTTAGATTCAGTACAAGAAACTAAGACAGAAGAAAAGCCCAGTAAAGCCTTAGATATAGCTGTAACGATCATGAGAGAGAGAGAGAGAGAGAAAGAGAGCATCAAGTACAGCACATCCTCCTCAAATCTGACTAATAAGTCAAAGAGTGAATGTTTAACTCACTTGCATTGGCTTCTGGCTTTGTGTTTTTGATGTAGGCTGAAAATTTAGCGAAGATGTCATTTCCAGCTGTGTTTGATTCCTTGTTCTTTGCAGCTAGTTTTGGATACCTTAGTAAGCAAAAACAAACGGGGGATTTGCTTAACATTGTTTGTCATTAGCATGGCTGCTTATAAATAGATTCTAATCTTGTTGCGACAGAATTTCCATCTACACGTAAAAAAAAAAAAAACCATTGTTCACAATGTATATTTTAGTAACATAACCTTAAACACTAGGTATTGGGTGGCAGACCTGATGAGACCATGCAAATATGTATGTGAAAATACGTATTATTTAAATAAAATGTTCATTTGATGTTCATTTGGTAAAAGGATTTGATTGAAATGAAATTCAGAAACAGTGTTTTGCCAAAAAAAAAAGTGATTCACTATCCATTGCTTTTAAGTCAAAGCACGTGAAAAGGAAAACAAGGCTAACAGAAAAGTCTCAGAGATTTACATCAGACTCAAATGATAAAATATGAACAATGTTTTGCATTTCAGTAAAAAGATCAAGTTTCACACAGTAATAGTGCAGCCCATGGTGTGAATCTTCTGCCATCTTCTGGTGGAATATAAAACTCTTTTTATGCGTCATACTGTGGTCAACAGTCCTGGTACTATTGTGTTTATGACAGAGGCTTTGAGCCACTGGAAATGTGACCATGTGTCATTTGTCCCCTGGGCAAACATGTCTGACAATGAGCACTAGGCCAGCAGTTTAAAATGGACCCAGCACATAATGTTTTAAGATGTTTAAAGTTTAAATAAACTGTTTATAAATAGTACATTAGTAAAGAAATTATAATGTTATGATGTCTATACATTTATGCAAGATTTTTTCTTGTTTTGCAGTATATTCAAATTTTTAATTTCTCTTGCGTAACACTTATCTGCAATTATTAAACAATAATGTTGACAAAAATGTTGAAAATGTCATTTTCCTTAAATATAAACTAAAAATGCAGTTAGAAGGCTTATATTTGCCAGATAAATGTAACATTTTGAAACTTAAAGTGTATTGAATGTTTCAATACTTAAACCTTTACCTTTAGGAAAATATTATCACACTGATCATGTGTACTTTGATTTCTGGATGTACGTAAACGTGTTGGTCCCCTGATAAAAAACAGATGTCGGTCAGTCAGTGTGCAATCAACCTACTTGGGAGGTGCAAGCATCTCCTCGAGAAACTCCTCAATTTTATTTGTGTCAGTTCGCACCTCTCCATTGAAGGTAAGGAAAGGTGGGGGAGTCCCAGGAGCTAGATTATGAAGATCTGCAGGTTTCCTAGGAGAAAAAATGAAAAATGTTTGATTTTAAAACCAGAGTGGCACACTTCCCAATCTTCTAACCTGGATTAAAACCAGTAAATTTTTTGCATATAGATGGGGCAGTAATAAAAAAACAAAGCTTCTCCATTTATCTCATGTTCTTGCACACAAAAAATAACAAGTTCAGAAAACTCAAAATTTCAACGGAACCTACTAATGTTTCTTTTAGTTTTAGGAACAACTTTAGGAAGTTTTCTGAACTAAATTTCTCTTCAAAATGTGGAAATGTGAAGTTGGCCCTTATGGGAATTTCTCAACTTTTTTTAGAATGTGGGAATATTAGACATTTGTTTTTATGTATTGCATAATATTGGTGCACATTTGTTTTAAACACTAGGTATACAAAAGGCATTTTTAAACTTTAATTTTCAAGCTTTGCTTTAAAACATGTGTCATCTGTTTTTAAGAGAAGCATGCAGATTAATTAAACATATGGTGCAGCTTCCTTCCCCTTTCCTGTTGAAACAGGAAGTCTGGGTTACATTTATCGATCTACAGTGAACTAAACTGTTTTGCCGTTATTTAAACAATGCAGCTAATATGAATCATTCTACTTAAACAGAAAAACATGCTAGTGACTTTCAGAACCTTTTGAGGTCGACAGTGGTGACATTAAAGACGACTCCCTTCAGCCACAAGATCATGAAGAGTCTCTGAGAAAAAGGACAGTTTCCAATGCTTTCACCATCACTGCCAGCCTGGTGGACATGAACAGAAACATTACCACCACACAATCAATACACATCATCTACTCATAGTGCTCAATTTATTAAAAGTTCCCAGTTCCTATACCTTTTGGATTCACTTTTGTTTACATGCTGTGTTCCTCCCTAATTAATACTCCCAAAGTAGTACTTCTGTAACCAGCTGGTTTAGTAAACATAGAAGTGTATCTTACTTACCTTTAGAGTATTATTTTTATGCTGGAGCAAAGTTGATGAAGTCATATGTAGAGTTTAGACCAGGGGGCTAAGGCCACAGCCCTGCATGTGTATATAATGGTGGATGTTGGTGTGGCAAATGATTAAAGACCAGGGATTTTGTGCATTGAAGGTTGGTGGAACTGTGATCAGGTGAATCTGGGGCTCTGCTTGTGACTGAGGTGCTATGGACACTACTAAACCACATATCATTGTAGGTTGTACCTAGTATCCTTCAGAAAAGTCCATTTTAAGTACTCCATTTTTTGTAGTTGTGGGACTTGTAGGTAATTTTTACTCTGATTTTGACCGACTCTCCTTTTTCTCATCACTAATTAGCTCTGCCTTCACGAGCTTGGAGTCATCTGTTCAACTGCATTTTTATTTGCATAGTATAGTATATTTAGAAATATCCAATTAATACAGATAGATCGTGCAGCGTGTAAACAAAAAAAATTGAAAATTAAGCTTTTTCAGAAAAAAGCAGTTCGTCAAACAAAAATAACCAATTGCCCTCTGCACAAACCCTCGATTCCTCCCTCTTGTCAAATCAAGGCCATGTTGGCAAAAATCAGGAAACACAAAATGAAACCAGCATCGTAAACTCGTTGTCGACTTTGCTGAAATGGAAATGTTTTTTTTTTTTTTGTAAATCCAATGCTGTTCAAAATATGCATTTAGTCAAGAAATACATTTTCATTTGCAAAACTGCATTTTTTCACATTTCTTCCCACAAGAGTGTGCTTTTCGGTTGTAAATAATTTTTTTTTGTGACATGATGTGACCCTATTGAATTGATGTGACTATTGATCCCATATATTCAGAAAATGTGTTAACACTAGTGTTAATGGATTTGAAAAAAAAAACATTCAACGTTATAATTCAACCCATAAACCAACAATCATAGTTTCATTAAAATATGAGTAAATTTAAATATGTGGAGATCACTTGCAATTTGGTGTATTATGAAAACCTTTAGTAGACACTATAAAGACTCTATAAAGTTGCGTTCAGGACAAATTTTCCATATTATAAATGAGTAGTTCAATCTGTCGAAGCATGTCCTTAAGCTGGGCCAGTAACCCGAACTAGAAACCAGATCTACTCCTGAGCTGAATTATGCATGGAAATTCCATTACCTGGCTCATTAGCCCACAGTGAAGGGGTTAGGGCTATTCTGGATGAATCAACAAAGCTGTGGGAAATAAAACATCGTCCTCGTCGTGATGCCACCTAAATGAATCTGTATATCACTTTACTCTGCAGGGAAAAACACTGGGAATAGCAGTCAAGTGACTTCCCTAAAACTCCAGTTTAATGCTTTAGTTTAAGAACATTTATGATTTTAAAAAGTTATTGTCCAGTTCCATATGCATGTTGTGTTGATATGTACTATGAATGAGATACTGTCGTTATTGTGACATGGTAGTGTATTACGATTTGTAATACAGCAGCAATAATCCGGTGTTGACCAAAAGTCATAGGAAAGTTATCCGAAACACAGTAGAATAATATTCAATCATGTCTTTTGAGACACATTTGAGACTCAAACTTGTGTGAGCTTTTTGAAACACTGTACACAAACCTATAAAAAAAGAACAATTATTATTTGTTGAGCGGCTTCACAGAAATAACACACTATAAACAAATTACAATTCTTTTTCAGTACACAATGTTGTGCACAGTTTCTAATTGTACTCCCATTATCGGGACCCGATTTCTTGCAAACAAACCACCTACAGCTTGCTATCAAGTTCTGAACACTTTCTTATTCTGTCCCTTTATCTAAATCTGTAGACAACCAATATTAAACTGTAGGAATGTAGCGATATATCATGGTACAATATATGTCAAAACAGGTTGAAAAATATTGTATAAAACAAGCTCTCTCACATCCTCCTTTTAAATATTTCATTCTCTGACAAACCTTTTGCTTCCCCCTAGAGGCTGGCAGATATTACACAATCTAATATATATCAAACTAGACCCCGGCGTTCTTATCTTTATGGCAAACTTTTAAAATGTTTTCATGTTACACTGCCAGTTTTAACATTGAACATTTTAATTCAATTGATATGTTTGATATGTTTTAATTTAAAAAATGTTCTGTTTTAATTTCAGTTGATCGATATTGTGATATCTGAGTCATATTAGGGGCTCATATGTGTATCGCAAAGTGTACCTTATTGTGAACAGTGTGTATCTTTACATCTCTACTAAATAACATTCAAAATTAGAGTAAAGCCCTATTTGGACTAGTTTCACAAAGAGTCATTAGAGAATTTTTTTGTTTCTCAGACGTACTTTGTGTTTTTAATCACGTCAGAATCTGCAAGCTCTGTTTTTTTTTTTTTTTTCTCTCACAACCTCTGAAAAAATCCAGAGCAAAAGACCTACAGTTTTTCTGTAAACTCATTGCTCGGCTGAGAAATCTAATCCCATCCGAATGCGGTTGTCTGAGATTGCGGAAAATGTTTTTGTGCAAACCTTGTTTCTTGCCGTATGTTCTCTATCGCACCATAATTCAAGTTTTCAGTATTTTGAAACCTACAACAACGGATTAGGATGAAACCTTCCATGATTTAAAAAGATAAAATCTACAGGATGACCTAAATAAATGTAAAAAAAAAATGTGTAGACTGGCTATATCAATATCAGTTTCAGGTAAGATTATTTTATTTCAGCAGACATTACGTTAACATATAGGATATATGTTAAAAATGTATATATTTGAGTGGATTTTTTACAAAACGTTGCCGTGCATACAATCTGATCACAAAAGTTTGAACACTAATCAAGAGACTGCAAGCAAGCCTGTAAAAATCACGGACTTGTTAGTCTCATCCGAATTAGCACATACCATAAACGTTGTTTGGAAAACCCATCTGAATAAGTCGACAGTACGTCACTCTTGTATGAATAAGAGTACTACTAAGATGCTCTCAGACACATTAATAATAAATATAATATAAATGGTAAAGGATTTCTTTAATTATCTTTTAACTAAGATAGTTGAAAACTTAATTGACAATAGAAGATGTAGTTTTTCTGTCTCTGTCAAAGCTCGTTGCTAAAAGCTATAACTTTTACAGCTGGTTGCAATGAAACATCCCCATTTTTTTCTGAACAGTTACTTAAAGATGGACAATGAGATTTTAGAGATATTGCAAAAGTTTTGTATAATACGTTCAGCAAGGGTTTAACACAGACCAGTCAACAATGTTTTCCTGGCCTCTGTACTGTAACTATTAGTTCTATTTTTAGCTTTGACTCATGCAAGAAAGACGATCCCACATGACATGACCTTTTGGGAGATGGTTCTTGTAAACCTAATAATATCTACAAATAAATGTATACAAATCTGACTATATAAATATAGTTAAAAGCGTCAATATCACCACATCTGGAAAACAAACCAACAAAAGCAATATCCCTTCAGCCCTTTAGACTGGGGAATTGGAGCATGAGGTGGTGTTGAAAGGGGTGAAGAAATAATTCAAGAGGTACGCAAAGTTTCTCTGGTGAAATGTCACCTGCAGACTTTTTAAGCCCTGTTAATAACCAATAAACAAAAACTTGCATAATAATGTGATTTCAACTGCTGCTTTCTCAACAGTTCATACCAAAACATTTGCTTTAAAATGAACTAATACTATTAATAAAAACAGATTATTTATTAACATTTTTTTAACTGTTTTCCATCAAATATCCAAAATGCCATTTCAAATGAAAATTTCAACCAATTAAAGACCAACCAAAACATTTAACGCACCTTATTAATTTTGGCGCCAAATCGTTCTGAACAACCTACGTTAACTTTAACTTACCTTCACGAAGAGCTCGATGTCAGGATCTTTGTCAACCTCATTTGAGGTCATGTCGTGTATTTTAATGAAATTCAGCAGCTGTTAGTTAAAAGTGATCTCCTCGTGGGTGTGAACTTTCTGTCACGGGGTCTCGGGTATATTCAGCGGGTGCAGTGGAAGTTTGAAGCCGGACTGCGCCACTAGATTCACGGCGGTTGTTGTGATTGATCCGCGGAAGGCAGCTACCTTCAGCAGCTCCTTCCACGGTCTCCAAAATATAAATAACCTCCACGAGGAGCACGAGCGAGCCGAAGGGAGGGGTTCGGTGTCGCACACTATCTACAATGTCCTAAACTCATGACTGTATGGCGTTGGCAAGGCCTTTATAGACATTTTATGAATCATGCTTCACTCCTTAGTGTCAAAACCTGAGTCATGGCGCATGAGCTCTGGTGCGAAAATACAATCTGGACCAAATGAATCATTCTCTGTCCAATTAATCAAATTCTAGAAAGCTCCATAGCTTGTAGCATTCTTTAATACAATAATATAATAAACATCAAATAATTGATATCAAAATTAATTTATATACATTAATATAATTGAGTTGATAAAAATGCATTTTTAATAAAGATATTCATTCTGAGAACATATTTTAGAGCGTATTTATATTTTTCTTGATCAATGAAAACACGTCTTGATTTATTCGTGCCAATGTAAAAGCACAAATCCCGCAAAATCATTAAACCTAAAAATGTATGTGATTAACCTAAAATTTACATGATTTCAATGTTAAATCACAAAAGTCAGATGTTTCTAATAGAGGCACAACGCTAATTATTCAGCAATAAGTACTGTACTGTAACACATACTGATAGAATGTGGGGCCTCTGCTGGCTAGATGCATGTAAGGAAAAATAAAGCTTGCCCAAATAGAAAAATCTTAAAGATTTTATTAGATTTACACACAGTAATTGTTGATTTGCATAGGTTCATAAAAAACACAAAGCTCTGCTTAAAAAAAAATCCCAACAATGCATGAGTTTCCTTTGTTTTTGTTCCTTTCTTTTGTTCCTTTTGTAAACTTAAGGCTGATGCAGAAATATTATTTTCACACATATTCACATGCAACATCAGCATAAACATACATTTATGATATGGGACCCGATGAAATGCAAAGAGCAACAAAAGAACTAAAAAGTTAAACGTGCAGGCTGTTTTCAACTAATATACAACATATCTTTATTATATGTTTCGCAAAATAACTCAATACATCAGCAGCAGGTTTCTACCTAACAAACTACAAATAAATAATTACAGTGCAATGATCAAAAATCCTTTCCATTTTCAGCCATCAACTAAATGCTTTGATTTAGTTTGACAAAATAACCCTTTGCAGGGATTCAGAAAGAAATCTGGGAGTTATCAGAAGACAAAGCAACCCTGAATATACAAATAAAACCATATTTGTTTTGACCTCAGTGTGCCACAACAAAAAAACAAAACAGCAAACCATTTGAAAAATGAAAAAATTCATTTCTGTCGATGCATTCCCCATTGTAACAGTATACACAACATTGCTACAGGCAAATATGGGCATTTTCAAGTAACCCCAGTATCCTTTTTGCTAAAAATATCCCAAAAGCTGGTTGATATAAGAAGTATTGCTAAAAATCCGCATATTAGGGTTTCTTTGATTCCCAAAAGCACTGTGGAAGTAATTGGTACACTATAATGCTTTTGGGAATCAGCAGTTTAAGCTCTGAGCACAAATCAGAGCGTACCTCAGTAACCAGACCAAAATCATAAAGCACTCAATAGACATAATGCAACATCAGCACAGGAAGCAATAATGGAAATATATATAATTACCAATTCTTGATAAGATCTCATTCTCCTTTTTGATGACATCATGCTTGTGCCAACGCATTTGTAACACAATAAAAGGACGTTTATTGTTCCATTTAGAACAAAAAAACTTAGCTTTGAAATCACTTAAAGGAGTGTAAACGATGCGCACGAATCACATTTTCGTGATATCTTATCCCTTTAACTTTACTCCAATAAAGGCTCATCATCCGCATCATCGTCTAACTGCAGTCGAGCAAATGGCCGCGGGGATGAGACGTTTCTGTTCTTCATCAACCAGAAGAGACAGCTGAACGTTGTCAACAGGATGAGCACCCCCAAGACCACACCCACCGCTAATGCTAGCTCCCCACACTGCTCGTTGACTAGCACACAGCGCACATGAGCGAAGCTGCCATTGTTGGGTTTGGGAGGGATGCCGAGCAGGTGGCACATGAGCGGATAGAGATCCACGCTGTTGAAACTGGACATCTTGTAATCTTTTCGAAACGCTGGTCCGTGGGCTGCCAAGAAGGGGTGCATACTGGGAAGGGTGTTATCGTAGCCGTGGTCACCCACTGTATAATAGAGGAAGGTTTAGCTTATGATGTCTATTGTCTTTTGTTACTTCTTTTTTATGCCATGCATCTATGGCTATTTTAATGATAAATAGAAAATTATACAAGACGCTTGAGACGCTTGATTTCTGCTCATTACATGGAAAAAAAGCTAAACTTTAAAAATGACTTCCTCAGACATTATGTTATTAATCATTTATGTTAACAAATATAACAGGCTGCGTCTGCAAGGGGTGTGTGTGAGCCAAACTCAAAGCAGAGTTTTGTGCACTCTCTCTGACTGTCATAGAGGTGCTCATGTCACACTTGCCTCATAGTTGAAACAGTTATATTAGATTTCATCTGTATTTCCAGTTGACTAGTCAATTCTGATCTTTTTGAATGGTTCCAGAGATGATCTTGAATCAGATAGAATGAGGAATTCTCTGTTTGTTCGGTTGAACAGCGACAATCTTAACATTTGTAAATAAGAAAAACGTTTCCTCAGAATTTATCTGGCAAAGGGGGAGAGGGGATTCTGCAGGACTGGAAGGAGACACTTTCTGTTTCACAACTATTACAATATGCCAAATTGTCATATAAAAATGTAAAAAAATTGGCCAATATATTGACCCGGCAGATTAGTCATCATCTACCGTTTATGGTGATCTTAAACTTTTGTTATATTATGGATTTTGGAGCCCTGACTGCGCTCTGTGAACCTGATGTAATAATACACAGGTACAGAAATGTTAGTCAAATACATATTTTTACTCTTGAAAATTACTGAAGACTTACGTCGTGGGAGTGTGCCATTTTTGACAATGGTCCAGCCTTCATCAGCCAGTAAAAGCACGGGTTGAATCCGATCGTTGTGTTTATAGTGCAGCCTGTCAGGAAGGTTCCCCTTCAGATACACCTTCATGTGACTGTTACAGCTGGAAAGATTTTTGTACACCTCTGAAATATCTGTGGATAAAAAGAACGTTTATCATTCTTTAATGCAGAGGTTCCCAACCTTTTCCCCTACAGAGATCCCACCCCCCAGCTCTCAATTGTATATTTACTATATCAGTGTTTTTCAACCTTTTTGGCACCAAGCCATAAACAAATTAATAGTGTATATTGACACAATAACTGTTCTAATAATAATATCAATTAGACCAGGTTGTTTTAGACAAATCAGGTGAACTTGGATCAAATAAACAGATGGATGTTAGTTTGACAACAGTTAGTATCAAAAAGTAGACTTGAAAAGGAAAGAGCCAAACACTTACTTTCCAGAGGCACAATAGCAGTCAAAGGACTCATATCCACCAATGTGTAGCTGCTGGAATTGATGCACTCGTCCAGTTTAATGAGTCGCTCCTTCGAACACTGAGCCATGCCATGGTCACTAGTGATGATGACATTAATCTTCTCCCATAAACCCACATCAAACAGATGCTTCACCAGAAAACCTATGTAATTGTCCACTTCCTTTAAGACATGACTCATTGCTGTGCTGTTTTCAGGACCGTACAGGTGTCCACTCCGGTCCGGCTCTTCCCAATACAAAGATGCAAACTTCACAGTTTTGTCTGCAATCATCCACTGAGTGAGATTTCCAAGCCTTTCCTGGAAAGTCACCCTGTAGTTGTAGTCAAATGTATAATTTAATGGGTGATTTTGGATTTTAACATCAGTTCCTGGCCACATCGCGGATGCTGCTTTAAATCCAGACTCCTCTACGGAAACCCAAATAGGAGTAGCTTCATTCCACCAGAACGGATCGCTATCGTTCTGTATTGAGAAGTGTTTTTTTGATGCTGAGTCATACATGATGCTTGCAACCATCCCATGACTCTCTGCATAAAGGCCGGTGACCAGACTATAATGATTGGGGAAGGTTTTGGTGGTGAACACGTTGGTTAGTTCGTGCACGAGAACGCCGTCTGCAAAAAACTTTTCCAGGTTTGGAAAAGAGTATTTTTTTAGGTAGTCTGCACGAAAGCCATCAAACGATACTAGAAGGAGAGGAGGTGAATCACTGGTGGATTTTTGCTCTGGTGTTGGTACAGACAGGGTTAATTCAGCAGAAGCGATCAGTATGTTGAGATAAATGCTGATGTGCATCATGTGGTTGTCGGTTTCCTCACTGTGAAAGCACAAAACAATTGAGAAGATACAAGAGAGCACTTGTTGAAGGGAAGGTCCAACACAGGAACTGAAATGTGCCACAAGCACTTCCCCCAACAGTTTGAGGAACTTAAAGTGATGCTCAAAGATGCAATTAATCATTCATTCTCTTTTGGTTTGGAATCTATATGAGGATTATTTATTACCATATGAAATTCATTAGCTAAGATTTGAAGGTTCCATGATATTTTCCTTTGACTAACATGCTATGAATGACTCGAGGAGGAGCAAACGTTATTAAGAAACCAAAGTGCTTGATCCTTTTGCAGGAAATAATATTGCAATATTCTTAAAACTACAATATAAGATCCCAGGGAAAGTTGGGTGATATTCTACACTTTAAAAATATTAGGAGTGCTCCAACTATATGTGAAAACAGTATAAAAAAAGATAATAATACATTTACTAAGCACCCAAAGTCATTGAAGGAATTATAAATGAACCTTTAAATCGTTTTACATTTAACACAACACCTCAACAAGATGTTTTTTAAAAAGATTCGTCTATTTTATTCAATAAGGAAGTGATACAAGGAGCACTTGGGGACATTTATATTAGCAGGTGCATTACATAGTTACTAACACTTCAAGGAGTAGAAAAATAATTGATGATCAATTTAGGCCTTTTCAAGACTCACTTGTATTGCAATGTAATTAATTCAAACATCTCAATGAATTTTTTATACGGGTAAACAAATAATGGCTTCTGAAATGTAGACTACACAAAAGCAGATGACAATCTTGGCAAACTTCGCTATAAGGAACTCAAAAATGCCTTGAGGAGAGAACGAAAACAAACGTACCTTTTCACCTCAATATGCTGTAAAGGGTGCACCTTTCTAATAATAGCATATAAAATGTACCCGATAGTATAAATGCATTTATGAAGTCAGGTACGCTCTGGATTTGTTGCAGTTTCTCCTTGCTCTTCCTCAAACAACGCTCGCATGACGTCAATAAATGATTGACAGATTCAGCAGCCAATAGGAACATGGGACGCCCCATTGCAGGTGCTGTGATGAAAATAAAGCGATAGCTTTATTTCATACTAACCAACGCATTATGCAACATCAAATTCAATAATTTATACCTGCAAGACAATTTCAATCTTTAAAATATATTCATAGGCACACATATGTGATACATATTATCGGAAGTGGACAATCAACACCTTCTGGTTTCCTTAAATAATGACCATACACTTTTTGAACGGCTCTTATGACGGTTTCACATGATGTATATTAATAAATCAGATTATTAACCAATTCAAACGGCACAATGAGAGACGCAAACCCAACGCGTCTACCTGTGTTTTCATTGATTCCTGCTCGACCAACCGAATGTTTCGTTTGAGCAACGCGGTTTACTTTATACATGGACGCGATCATTCAAAATATATACATATTGCGATTTGGTGAAAGTGGGATGTTTAGGATACATAATTTATATTGTAATCTTACATATTATATTCTAATCTACAATACTATTGTGTACAGTCTTAATTCAGAAAAACCCTTTCATATTTTAAATACATCGTTGATTTAAGTGTCCCAATCAAATGACAGAAAGACGTACTTTTTTGTAATAACCACAATGACAACCTGAAGTTTTTACTAATATCGATACATGAAATTCCTGGTAAATTTACACTTTGACAAATTTTCATATAAGCCTGCACTCGTCTCAAGCTGTGGTTGGTTTAGAGACTCCAGTACACAATGTGGCACTGGCAATCCTGTAATAAATTCTATTGGGGAAAAAAAATGAGTAATATAAAGAGGGGACACATAAATTCAATGATTACAGACTGTCTGAAGAATATCTCAGCACGAAAGAAGGCTTTTTCATCTTCAGCTCAATGTGGTGAAGACTGAACTGCTGGTTTTTCCAGTCAGACTCACTTACCAGCATGACCATCATAGACCAACTAGAATCCTCAACAATACCCCCTCTGAACTTTGATGAGTAATTAACATTCAATGGCACATTGCTAAGAGCTTGATCGTGTACATTTATGTTATGACAGAATCAATCAATTTAAATAATACTTAGTGGTTCATTTCCGTAATAGCAATAAGATCTGGAAAAGAAGAAAAATAATTTAAAACAGTTTTCAGATCAGTCACATTTTATTGTATTAAAATGGCATAGAAAATTTAAGCATCTGTCTCTCTGTACATTTGGATCCTGTTCACGTGTGGAAATTACATAAAACACAACATCTTTAATGTCAATGTAAGATGTGTTATAAAACTACAAACGATGCATGGTTTACAAATAAAAAAAATGGCATTTTGTCTGTTGTATCGAATGAACAAAAAGGTATTTCATGTTCAGTAACACATTTCCCTCTTTAAAAACTGTATCTGGATTATAAAATACTGTAATGGCATTTTGAAAAATGCTGATTTTACCCACAACTGCATTTTATAGTTTAAAAACAGAAATGATCAGATTCAACTTAAATGCCATTAGATTGTAAAACAATGACCTTATAGTTAACATTCAAAATCACCTTCTTATCTACTATAAGGTATCCATGCAGAGCTATTCAACTCAAATTCATTTGTCATTCTGTACTTTAAACATAAACATCTTCTAAAACACTGATCAGTTTAACATTCAAGACACTGAATTTGAAACAGTCAAACACCAAAGGTATAAGGTACTGCTACCCATGACTCTAGCCACTAAAACACCTGTAGACAAATCCATCAATCTAAAAATATATTAAGCTCAGTGGTCATTAAACACCAAATTATACATTTCAAGTAAAACAAAGTTCATGAACTTAAACATTTCATTCACATTTGCTTAAATCATGTACCACATGTCATGGACTATGTTTTATCTTTGTGCAATTTATTGAGTGATGACACATCTTCATGCCATTTAAAATAACAGATAAAATCTGAAACTTTTCCTTTATGAAGCTGGATCAAATATTTTGGAAAATAATGTAAGTCAAAGGTTAGTTTTAATTTCCCGATCCCCTTTTTAAGAATCTATGAAATTGAAACCATAATTAACACAGTGCTAAACAATAAAATTTGATTTTGCCATTGAAAGAAAATGTTATTGTAAAAGTTTTACCATTGAAAAAATTGTTCTACCATTTTATATATATATATATATATATAAAATAACCCCATTTGAATACCACGTCATGAGAGGCAAACACAAAAATAAAAGTAGACAGCCCATAGAATCGATAAACACTATGATTTTTTTAACTATTCTTTCAGGACAAGCAAATGATTGACAAGCAGCATGTTGCGTCAACATTCTTCAATCTGTTGTAATCTACAGTCTTTTAAGAAATATACAATATTGTAAAACTATTGACCCTGTGGTTAATTTAAGTATCACATATCGTCACTATCATTTACGCTGGAGAAAAAAACTTTTTTCAATGCCACTACTTTTGTTTACGATGCCAAAATTAACTTCAATGCAAAATGCTAAAGTTCATTTTTTGTTTTTATACAACTCACCCTAAACCCTGAGGCCTTAAGAGAGCCATTGTATTCAATATCCAAGTAAAACTTATTGAATCATTACAAACACAATGTATTCATCAAGCATTTCCCAAGGTCAAATACATACACTCATACTTCATGCTGTCTCACACATCTCGCTTCTGTCGGTTGAGGACAATCAAATATAATTTAACAAAAATATACAGTATAAAGAAAAGCATTCATTGTTCATCATTCAATAAGGTCCACGGTCAGTCTGACCAGATGACTTCTGGAAGAATTTTTAAATTTTGAGTCAAAAATGTTAAACCTGCAAATGCTGGCCTGAAGTTTTCTACTATAAATATCTGAACCATTTACTACGCAACTGGATTAAGCGTATTAAAGCTGGAGAAAAAAAGAGGCATCTTTTATCAATAAAGATTGGCGATCTTATAGGCAGGTAATGAGGGCAACAGATTAGCGCATATAGATCTTTAGTCTGGTTCCAAGATGTGGTTTCCCAACAGATGCTGCACATTGCCATTATTTCCCATTAGATGTTCTTATTTAGGTCAGCAAAAGTAATTTAAATCACAAAATAAATGACAAGTTTTACAGGAATGTGATGTGATCTGCCTATTAACATAACAAAATATTTCCAGGCCTTCCGCTTGGCACTCGGTTTCAAGGGGAATGGGAAGGAGGAACAATTAAAGAAATGGAATATTTTGTGTAAGGTCATGTGTCATATGATGTCATTATACTCTATAATTATTTTAGCTAGTATAACAAGTTTTATATAACTCACCGAAACAAATTTGTAGTTTCATGGTTAAATTCTAAAACATAATACATGTTTTTTGTTGTTGTTATACTTCTCTATTGCTTTGTTTAACAAAGGGAATTTGGAGTCAAAGGCGTGTTTAACTGCTTTTCTGTGATTTGTTCTCATAGAGATCTTCCTCTTGGTCAAAAATGGGAGCTCTTAAAAAAGGCGTTTGGATGCTCATGATGTACATTTTTCGGGACCCAAATCCAAAACCCACAAATATAGGAACCCAATCTCTGAAATTGCATAGTCTGGAATTGAGTTATGAAGTACTTTTCACCATTATTTCTTGTCCTGAATGAACATTCTTTCAAACCACCTCAAGCTAATTCACAGAAAAATGATAAACACAGTCAGACATTTCATTTCAGCCTTGGGGAGATAAGATGAAACAATATAGAAATCAGTTCTAGCTGCTAATGTAGCATCACAGAGATACAAGAAACATTGTATGCAGAACCTCCAAATCACGCAGACTATTAGATAAAACATGTTTACATACAAGTACATCCACGTTGTATTTTATTGTACAGCTTTAATACAAATACTCAACCAAACCATCCGTCTGATATGTCGATCAGCACAAGATAAGGCTTTACAAGAACACATCGAAAAAGGGAATGATTCAAAATATAGTTTTAGCACCTTGAGGACTTTGATTCCACTCTTAGGGAGCATAACTAGACATTCCAAACCAAGTTGAATTTGTCTCGCATTATTGTTCAGTCTGCAGGCAAATAACGAGTAATGCACCAAGCCATGGAGCCTTTCCTCACTTCTCATCTGGTGGTAATTGATAAAACGTCACTTAACGTTCATCGTCTGGAAAAATAGATACCTAATTAAATCTGCCCAGGCTAAAAATACATTGCTTTTAACGCAACACTGTAAAAAAAAAAATACAACTTCTGCATAATCACTCCCCAACAATGGATCTTAAATAAAAGACTTTTTTTCTTTTTAAATAAAGCTGCAAAAATATTAACAATTCTGTTTTCCTGTCAATATGGGGCACTGCTTCTACATTAATGAGGAAAAACCTAAATGATTTTGGAAAATTGCTGTAATATAACTGAGTGAAAGTTTTAGGGTGGCCTGAATATTTTTTGTAACATTTCACAATTTGTGTCTTTCAAAAGAAACTACTGAAAATGTGGCTTACTTTTTGAGGTTTCACTTCATTCAAGTTTACAGCTTTCCTATTAATAAACAAAACATATAAATATCTGGAAAATAGGTTTTTATTCTCCAGAACTAAGATCAAAAATAAACAAGATGGCCATTGTAATGGATGCAGGGTTTGGACGAGGTTGATTTATTCATGTCTGTCGGAGGAAATAAAATTGTTCATGTTGTAACTATTATATGTTGTTCATGTTGTTTTTCATCCCTCCTTCACAGGACTTTGGAAACTAAGTCATAATGGATGCTTCACTGAGACCGAAAATACATTTTGCGTTCAACAGAAGGACAAAACTAGTTTGAAAAAAAGTTTTCATTTTCTTTTCCATTTGAGCCTTTACTGCCGGCTCAGAAAGATGGACTGATCACAGTGCATTAGAGATCACATGATGCCATCAGAAGCCAACATTGACAGCACAGATGGTCATGTGTGAAACTCCAGAAATGAACAGAACCTACTCCAGGATAAAAACAAAACTGATCAAGAAGAACATGGATTAATCAAATACACAAAATGCTGCATCTGGAAAAGCACAATGTCTGTTACACAGTACATACACTAATTTTCATGTTTTTGATCACTTCGGGAACTTATCTGCATTATTTCACCCATCAGCCAATTTAGTCTAATGTGATTGTCTCAGACTTCCTGTTGCTTTCTGCCTAAACTTGCTGTTACTTTAGAGGTTGAGGTTAATTAATCAGCATTTAATTAATGTCTACCCAATAAGCTCTAGCTAAAAACCCCAACAAAAGCAACACCGCTTCCTTGTGTACTGTGTTTAGCACCTCTAAAAATTGTCAATAGGTTCACCCCTCGGCTAAATGGCTGCCAGCCATCTGTGGTTAGGTTTGTAAAGGTAGATTTTGGTGGGTTTCCTCTTAGCTACTATACAACACTCCTTTACTCAAGCCCATATTAACACAAGGACATTTAAACTTCATTTATTTCATTAAATGATTCTACATCAAGAACAAAAACTATTTATTTGCATCCTTTATCTCTCTTTTTGCTAAAAATTAAAAAAAAAAAACAAAAAAAAAACAGGCATCTGCTCCCTCCATTTGGAAGCTAGAGAAAGCTTCACATTTTTTGAGCGCTATAAGGGATACTACAGCATATGTCTGATAAATACGAAAACACAAATATTTGTAAAAAATCTATTCTCTAACACTAAGGTTTTTCACAGAAAATATTTCTCTTAGCAAATTGTCTTGGGATTTCAAACAAAGACTTCATTTGAGCATCTTATGTAACCTACATCCAAATACCCAAACCATCAACAATTGATTTCCTCCCGCTTCCAATTTATTACTTCCTATTTTTAAGCATTAAGCAGCAGGGAAAAAATAAACCGTTTCGAAGAGACAGAAAATAACCATTTAATCTATAATTTATAAGTGAGGGTCCAACATTCATTGCAAAGGCTTAAAAACTCCAAATTTAAGACAACTTTCACCCTTTCGTTCAACTTTACAATTTCTTTGTTTTAAATCCTTACAAATAGAATCTTTCGTCTTGAAATACTGTTACTTTCACTTTTGAAAGAAACTGACCAGAAATGTGGAAGTGATCTAAGACCTGTATTGCACATAATGAACATAAAAATCTGCAACGATGCAGAAATATGTTGAAGATTTAAATGCTAATGAGTTCTGCTTGTGATTAAAACCCAAAAGAGATCTAAAACAGGGAAATCTGCACTAGAATACACCTGAGCCATAGACATTAAAAGAAAGCAGCAGCCAGGGGACACAAGAGCCTACGGAAGATCAATGGGTCGATTTTCTTGCTCTTTCAAGCCTGGCAAAAATAGACGGATGGCAACAGTGTGCCATCACAGTGTGGATGGCAACAATTGACTTGTTTGGACCATCGCAGGGACGTGTTTGTGAATAATCTGGTGCACCAATCAGCTGCTTTGATGTGTGCAATGCAATGGAACAATAAGGGAAAAATACCACGGCACAGAGTAATTGTTACATTTTCTATGCAATTTGATCCACAGTTAAGCGCAGCACAGAATAGAGAAGCCACGCATTGCTTAAATCTCCAGCCAATCAAACTCCCTTTGAAAGGCTTCTGATTGGCCAGAAAATTTTAAAAAATAAGGGTTACATTCCACTTCCAGTGTCTTGGCAGTACTTTTTGGAGGGTTTTAATGAGAGCAAAACTGGTTTGAAATAAACCCGAGTCCTTATGGACAAAGTATAAGAGTAGCACCCAACAAATCACATTTGCATGAAAAAAACACCAATGAACCAATGAGAAATGAGAACAAGCTTGATAGTCAGCTGGCTGCACCAATCACAAAGAGACTTTTACAGTTGTAAATATGATTCAGGCCCCTGCCGTTACACTGTTCAGCATGTTAACACATAATTTCAGTGTTTTTTTTTTTTTTTAATGCAGAGTAGAGCATTGTAGAGCAACTGTAAAACCAGGGTTTTTGCTTCATGGAAACGGTTGACTGTTTGGAGGCATCTAATTAGCCAAAACGTTAAGATTGCTAAGATCATATCAAACATTCTGAGCTCTCGCGTTGTTTACACAGTGTGTTAAGGGAGTTAAAAATACTTGCGCTTGTGTGGACATGGCCTCAGAGTAGCACCAAAAACACCAACTTTAATAGCATGAAATAAACACCCCCCTTTAAGCACCAATCAGAAATGAAGACAAGCTTGAGAGGCGGCTGGCTGCACCACTCACTTTTACAGTAGTAGATATGATCGTGGATTGCGTTGCCCAGCAAGCCATTTATCCTTCCAATCAAGTGTTATAAGTAAATACTCTCAGGTATATTCAGGCCAAGACATGTGATTTTTTCACCATAAACTTAATCAAAGACCAAGACAAACTAAGAAAAATACAAGGACTAGTGCTCCTCTAAAAAACAGCACCGCAGATATGCACCACACCAGTTTGTTACTGGGACTTAAGAATGACAGAATCGGATGAAATTGAATGCACAATGCAGTCTAAATGCTTCAAAAGTGGAAAAAATGGAGGGGACCAGTCATACAACACCACCTTGAGCAGATATTTTTGTGCTCATCCATGTATGGACTGTTCCCTCTCCAAACTGTATCCGATACAGATCTTACTCTTCTTAGAACAGAAAAAAGATGTCTGTTCAAAATTATAAACACACACAAAAATAATGAACACTTTAAATCTATATAATAAAATGTAGCTTATCATATGCATATTTATATTCATATAAAATTTGTATTTGTTAAATGTTTTAGTAAAACAAATGTTTTAATATTGTTACAATATTATGGTACAATATGAAACATTTCACCACTAGAGGGTGCTTTTTCATAACCAACATAACAGGGTCATCTGAATATTGGGTGGCCTATGACTAGAGAGAAGAATGGCACAGGAGAACCTTTCCTATTGCACCCTTTTAAACAGTGGTCTCCAAACCTTGACCATGACGATTTTTTCACTGAACCATACTGAAACATTTTACATAATTCCCATTGAATTAATAAATTAATTCAAGAGAAATGTCGATGTTAAATTGGTCCACATTGTAAAAAAAGGACCACTGACCTAAATGTTCATAATGACATAATTTAAATAACTAACATGACCATGAAGCAATAAAGAAGAAATAAATACAATTACCATGGATTAAGGGAGCTATTCACTGAACAAAATGGTTGGTTCTAAAACACTCAAGTTATGTGCTTTCATTCTTATTTGATGCCTTCACTAAAGTCTACAGATGTCAGTGCAAGGCTCATATGAACCATTCACTTGTGCAAAAGGCTGTAAGAATTGTGCTATACTGAGTCAATGAGGTATTTCTGTAACATCTAAAGACATGTTAAGAGACAATTTTAAGGCAGTCACTGAATGCCACTTGTATTTTTTGACAGGAAGTAGTTACATGGCTGTTTATAAGGGACGTACAATGATTATTTCGATAAATCTTAGAGAAAACATCTTTTGTTTTTGCTTTGTCAACACATGAAGGTCAATGTAACACTGAAGAAAACGGACAGACGCGAACATCTACAAATCTAATTAAACATCTTTTCCTAAGTTACAATTGTTAGAACACAAGGTGGTGTTGATATAGTCGACCAATCTCCATTTTTCCAGTGTAATGGTTTTCACTAGCTGTAAATACAACACGCACATATTCGTTCACAGGGACACCTCTAATATAAGAGACCCCTAAATACATATAATATATATACATATATGTATGCTATACACACATGTGAAGGCCTATCACAAATAAGTGCTAAGCATGTTGCTTACACTTGATGCTCAAACTGTAAAAAAAATTGCATCAGAATAGCTTTTCCACTGCATGGTAAAATTTAGTTTTTAGCACTTTTAGAGGTTTTCATTGAGTAGGATATCTAGCACAATTTCGTACCCCTTTCTTCCAACATGCGTTTGTGGCCCAACTCTGGGCTAACTTTTGCTTGGCACGAGCACCACAATGAATTACAGTACATGACTCGACCTAGTCTGGATTCCAGACAAGGGTTAAAAGTCACAGCCGAGTTAACGAACAATTAAATATTACATATAATTTCTTGGATATATATTGTGTCACCACTGTCATACTTTGCCCATTTTAGCCCAAATACCTTATGCCAGATGTGCTAAACACAATCAAAATGTGACCCAGTTTTTTTGTTGGCTGTGTAATTGATAACTGTCATTTTGCAACATCTTTTACATTACTTCTTTGTCTGGCTGTACATCCACAAAATGTTTTTGGGATACCAGCACTGGTCATCTTCTATGCTGGAGCTCATACAATCACATGGCTTTGGTAGATTGCTCTCCTGTAAAGTGTCTATTAGCTCATTTTCCTCCCATTACTCATCGTATTATCTCTTTTATAACCTGCTCTACTCCTGATCCTAATCTACTTTCTACTGCTGGCTGTTTTGTTCATCATGAACTCCCCAGCCTTACTGGCAGCCTTGTGCTTGGTTCTTATTGAAATCCTGACCAAAATGTGATTGGCCAAAGAGAACAGTCCCATTTGAAGTTCTGCCCATGTTAGTGTGAATCGTTGGTCATAGCATGCAGTAGAAAAGCTTCTACAGACATCACAGGGACGATTCATACTGAAGAAGCTCATAGATCAGTGAGCCGTCCCTGTATTTGATGCCAACAGTTGCAGGTGTCATGAACTGCAATATGTTTATGGTCCTTCTCAAGCGCCTGTCCACGAAATGTGCATCCCAGGCTGGGTAACGTTTTCTGGGCATGTCTATCTTGATCAGAGGCCCATCTGAATGGTAACGCCCCATTGGAGTTGCAGGCTCAGGGGAGCGAACCTGGAAAACAGGCAGGCAAGAATCCGTTGCGGAATCAGCCACCATGGAAGCCCGACTGGGAGTGGGTTGAGACACCCGGGGTCCAGGAGTGGGTGCCATGGGCTCAGCTTCTGGAGGCAATGGAAGTCCCCATAGAAGCTCAGCACAACAGGAGCTGGCAAGCACCCTTATTTTAGGTCCCATGGGATGAAGGAACCCATAGTAGATACCCATGAAAACCACCCCTGAGGCGAAGGTAAGGTAAACGCTGCAGAGCATAGGCACTGCATAGGAGTCAGTGGAGAGCGGGTCGCGATAGGCATACCACAGGCAAGTTAGCACCGTGTTTTCTGCAAGCACCACAAAGTAATAGATGACCATACGGTACCGGGTTCGACCTTCTTTTACATTAAACCAACAGAAGATGTAGACGATGCCTACCACCATGTTAAAAAGCACCTCTTCCCATTTGGACATGCAGAAATCTGTGCCTCCGTGCACGATCCAGAAGGCCATGGCACACCAGTGGATCACTACAAAGATGCCGAAGTAGATGTGGAAGATGGAAGCAAAGAGGGCAAAGGAAAGCACCCGGGAGCAGATGGTGAACAGCCTCCAGAAGATGTGAATGAGGGCGCCTCTGTAGCTCATGCTCTTTTTGTCATCTCTGGAGTCACGTAAAAGCTTGTGGTATGACGCCAGGACCCAGGCCAGTGAGAGCAGGGAGGCAATAGAGGATACACCTGTGGATGAGGGAAGTAATCTCATTTTTAAGACCCTTGACAAGACAATACCTGGACGTTATTGCATTTGCAGTTTTCTCATCTTAATGACTTTCACAATGAACTAAGGCTCCAAGGTCCCTCAAGTCTCCTAACAGAGGAACCCCATTTGAGCAGAACTCTGGTTCTCAAAGCAATCTTTATTTGAGTTACATAGACACACCGTAAAACTCCTGAAGAGGCTCCAATCTCCTTTGGGGTGAATAGTGAAGCATTAATGTAAACTTTTTAATGCAAAAGTTACAAAGTAGGCTCATTACTCACACTGTAGTGTCTCAGCACGGTTCTTCTGGATCATTATACAAAGTTGTAGCACCAGTTGGGGGGCGCTCTCCAGGAAAGTCTCCAGCAAGCGCAGCATATTGACATCAGCGTACTCGTACATCATAGCCCAGTAGAAGCGACGCCGGTGTTCCTTCTGGCGCCGACTCTGGATGCCTAGGTACATAGTGCGGATGTACCTGTGGAGAACATTGGATTTATTTATAATATACTATTAATACACATAAAACATTTTTCATTCATTTAACAACCCGCTTAATCCCCTTCGGGGTCACAGGTCATCTGTGAGTACTGTGTACTGCATGGTTTACCTAGAACTTGCATAAACATGCCTGCCTGGAAGTTTCTAGTACATCTAGTAATACCTTAATTAGCCGCTTCAGGGGTGTTTAATAAGGGGCGAAAATAAACTCTGCAGGACACCAGCCCTCCGGTACCAAAATTGGTGACCACTGTTGTAGACGGTAGATGGTACTTGACCAACTTGATCTTATTTCATAAACAAAATAAAAATAAAGAGTTCAAAGTTGAGCATTCCAAAAAAATTGCGTTCATAATACAGTACAACATTTGGACGCAGTACCAAATATTACCAGATGAGTCATGGAAAAAAAAGCATACTGCAAATTTTGTGCGGATTTTGTGACGGATTATTTGTATTGGTAAAACTCCCAAACATATGCACAGTTAAAATAACAGTCGCTCACATATTTCACATATTATCAGTCAGTAGTATACTCCCATACATTAGTGATTCATGCCTTATATTGTGTGTATGCAAACACGCAGACAACCCTCTTTTCGTTGATATAAAGCCAATGGCAGATACAGCGATCTCTCAGACCTGCTCTGAAATAAAACATGCACAGTGCAATAAAACAAACATGGTTTGTTCCCTTGAAATAACTGACAACCCTTCCTGGAACATTGCCTATAAAGTGTAAAAATTAAACCACTGTAATCATCGGACCCCACAGTGTAATACTTTTCCACAACTACAGTCAATGCATTGATCTAAAGTGTTTAAAATACCTTTTTCAATGTTAATCCAAAGAGAGACACTCAAAGCAATCCATGAGTGAGAAAGGGGTGGGTTCATCTCGCTAGAAATTATCTTTTAGATTTGTTTCAGTTTTACAAAGCATCACAACGAGACACAATGCCATTGATGCTTTGAGGGGTGAAAGATATTCAATTGAAACCGAAAAAAATTAAATGAAATGAGTTTAAAGACAGAGAGGTGGACTTACACTGGTCTGGTTGGCCCCTGTCCCAAACCAAACTGCTTCTGTCTACCCCATCAGTCCATCAGGGAAACTGAAGCAAAGCAAACAGAACATAATGGAGTCATGAAATGAGAATGGGGTGAGGGAGAACAACACAGCAGGCAGACAGCAACTGAACCATGGGGTCGAGCAAACCAATGAGCATGGGTCAAACAAAACAAAAGATGCAGCACAAGATATCAATATACATACAAGAAAATCCTGCATTTTAAACCCATATTTTTGAATCTGCTTGACTTCTAAATGAAGAATTCGGCCAATATTCTGTCAAAAGCTGGATGAGCCACTGTAAATGCACAGTGGAGAAACCCCCCCAGGGAACAGAAGAGAGATTCCGTTCACAGCCTTTCAGCTTAAACCTCAGCATTTCACAGATTGAGTCTAAAATCAATACTTGAGCACAGCTTTAACGCTGACCGAATGAGTGCGTTCAACAGAGGCAGAGGTTTCAACAGAGACATCTTTACAGATGTATGCTGCTTTCCTTTGACAAATCTTTATTTCTGAATGGACCATTGAGCAGTAATAGAACCTGAAGAAAAAAAACACTAGCAACTCTTGATAATAGGGCCAGAAGAAAGGACCATAAAAATCCTAACTTGGATTAACTGCACCCTAAAAAGGACATCAGATGCTAAACTCCCCCTACAAGAAAAAAAAAGTTTGTAAATCACCACAAATGACAAAGGCCTTCTTAAAATTAAGTGACTTGCGGATAAATGTGTTATGCAACAAAGATCTTACCCCATTATAACATCGCATGGCTAGGACAATTCAACAAATCGATTATCTGAATTAAACCAATTCTTTAATGATGAAACAATTCATATCATCCCTGGATTGATTCCTACATTCTACTTGTATTATGCCTGGGTTTAATGAACCCTAGTGATCTCCAGACTCACATCGTGCTCCAACACCCTCAACACAGTTCACACAAACTGTGCTCAGGCCACAGAGTGTTAGATCTCTGCAGAGAGAAGCATATGTGCATATGAAGAGTGTGTGAAACTGCCAGCGGGAGCTAATGTTCTGTCAGTGCTTGTTTGTCAGCTTGTGGTCATCCCAAGCATCACTGTGATCCTTAAACACTGTGACAAGTTGCCAAATTAACTCATTTAGGCCTGAGGAGGCACTGGCTGGAATTCTCTTGCCTGTCCAGCAGAAGACAGGGAAGCTCATGGAATCAAGGTACCCTCAAAATGTGTTTTACAGTAAATTTCTGTCATTTGCTAGAATAACCCCTGTAATGACTACTAAAAAAATGGTAGCTACATATGGTCATGGTGCACTTGCTTTGAGTATTTTTATGTGACAAATGGATGTATGTTGCTAGCGAATGGTCATGTTTCTGGTGCTCAGTCAATGCTTCTACTCAAATCCAGCTCAGCGGAATCCAATAGATCAGAGTGAATCACACATTGTTCTCGATCGGCCTGAAGTTTTAGGATTGATTTTAAAATTTTTATTTGTTTTTAAATGTCTTAATGTCCTCGCCCCACAGTATTTGTCCAACCTGCTTCAGCCATACACTCCCTCACGCCCTCTCAGGTCGGCAGATCAGTCTCTTTTAATAGTCCCACAAACAAAGAGGAAATCTAGAGGTGATCGTGCTTTTGCAGTCGCTGCCCCCAGACTAAGGAACAATCTGCCCCTGCACATTAGGCAGGCTGACTCTCTTGGAGCTTTTAAATCCTCTTTGAAAACATTCTTTTTCTCCCTGGCTTTTAACTCAGTCTGAGATGTTGACTTTTACTGTGTCATGTCTTTACTATGTTTTTTATCTTCATATTTTTATACGCTTTTGTTTTGGTGGACAGCACTTTGGCCAACTGGGTTGATTTTGAAGAGCTCTTTAAATAAAGTTGTGTTGAGTTGAGAAGTATAAGACCAGATCCATGCCCAAAATACAACACACATTCTGAGACAGCTTCATACATCTTTCTCTGTGATTGTGAGAGACAGCTTCAGCTGCCTGTATCTGTGATGCTGAGTCTCGGATTGAGACGTCTGTGTCTGTGATGCAAGTCTCAGCTTCATGCATTCATGTTCGTGATGCTCAGTGATAGCTTCAGCAGTCGTGATACTAAGGGAAGACTTCAGATATCTGTGTCTGTGATGCTGAGCAATGGCTTTAGAAGTCTGTGTCTTGTAATGCTGAGACGGCAATGGACGTCTGTGTCTGTGATGCCTGTAACTCTCACTCTTGTGGGTAAGCTACAGCCATTGCTCGAGTTGACACTCATTTATCCGAGGACAAGCAAAATGGATACATGACTTGAACCAGGAGTCTATCTGAATAATGGATAATCTGCACTTTGCCTGTCCATTAAAACAAAGTGCTGTACAACAAATGATTGTGAAACAGTACAACTGATTAAGAAGCTGTAAAGCAAAATAAAAAAAACACTAACCAAATTACAATAAAAAACATGACATTCTAACCATCAGTATATTTCTCCATAACTTCACACGACAAAAGTGTTGAGTGTTTACAGTCACACAAAAAAAATTATTATCATGGCATTAACGCTTTAAAACACCTGTGAAGTGTTGACTACATCATAAACAGGATCTGGGTCTCCATCACTGCCTCTCACCTCCATACTTGCCCCATCTGCAGCAGGTGCACCCCGGCGTGCCAAACCCAGATGGCGGCCACACACAGCCGGTCTCTGCGGGAAAGGCGCGAGCTCAGCTCGGCTGCGGCTTTCCGACTGAGCCCCTCCACGGCCCCGAGCCCGCCACCACCAAAATCCTGCACGAACCACCTGAAACTCAAAATCTGGACCAACACCGACGGCACCAGCACGAAGAACAGCGTCAGCCCGAACCACAAATAATCACGTTTTGAGTAATAATCCAACGCCAGCCACACATCCGTCCCGACGTCCCAGAAGAAGACGAGCAGCGCGAGCACGATCCAGAGGCAGTCCAGCCACAACCGCTCCTCCGGCGGCAGAGAGCGCACGCACGCGCTCCTGCAGCCCCAGTAGCATGAGGAGGTCTTGCAGCAGTGGCAGATGTGAACGGCGGCGCTGTCCAGAGGATCCTCGTCGCCCGTGGCTTCGTCCAGTTCGTGCAGTTGGGCGAAACCGGTAGCGACCCCCGCGCCGTCGGATTTGGCTGCCATCTTGCTCTCTGGAACCCTTCATCCCCCACTTCAGCATCCTTCCGTGAGGAGTGATGTCACTTCCGCGCTACCTGTAGGCTTCTGATATGGTGAAGAAACCAACAAATTCACTATTTCCTTCGATTTACTGTTAAAAACTCAAAATTTAATGTGTCAAATGCAAACGAATTTAAGCTGTCTTAATAATTAATCTCAGTGTTGGATCATTGCGATAAAGAGACAATTAGACAACTAATTAACCAGCAGAAGACTGGCCTAACAGGGAGATGTAAGATGGGGCCTGCTGATTCACAGCTTTATACATAAGTAGCATGATCTTGAACATCGCTCTAAAAGTCACTGGGAGCCAATACAAAGGGTAAAATGCTTCACTTCTTGTCCCAGTCAGAGGCTTTGGCAGAGAATTTTACATCAACTGAAGTCTGAAAATCAGTGAGGCAAATAAAACTAAAACTACTGGAGAGATTTGTGTTGTAAAACTGAGCTCTGCATCGATAATCCCCTCAGGATTATAAATCCTTGGATGATATACCAGCAAGGCATGAGAAGGGCAATGGACTCGGCCGCTTTAAGCAGAAGGTAGGGCTGAGTATAATTTGTGCTTCCTCACAATATCTACTTTTTAGGTTTAACAAGAGTGGGCCCAGAATTGAGCCTTGTTGAACACCACATCTATCTAGTCCGCCAAGGAATGAGGACTAAGATTCACAGAAAATGAACATTCTTTTGTTTAATTCATGAGTTCTTTGGTTGGTTTGTACCCATGATCTTGGTGTTACTTCTGCAAAGCTCATCTGATTGAAAAGGAAATTAGAAGTGTAGCAGTTTAGTAGCATCCCACAAATACTAAAAAGGTTCTCAAGGCATAAGAGCAGAAGACCATGGTCAATCAACTAGAACAGTTCAAAAACATCAGTCAGAGTTATACATGCACATGCGAGAAGAAGAATGAATGTTTCAGTCTGGCACATCTTCAGCCGTGTTATCTTTCTTGATCTGACTCTTAATCTGTTAGTGTGAGTGTACGTTATATCTCCCGAATCCTAAAGAACCCCACACATGTGATGCCCTAGAGAAAAGGAATCAGGATTTCAGCATGAGGTTGATTAGGAAATAAAACCATTTTAATTGCGCAGTGAACTTTAAAGCAACATTTAGGAATCAGTTTAAATGGAAAATGTTAAAGTGCTAACTATAGTGACCAGAAGGGGGAAGCAGTCTGAAAGGTTTGAAAACCTCAGGAGTTTGTTTATGGAAAAAAGGAGATAAAATGTAAAAAAAAAAAATAAAAATCTATATTTAGGATAATGCAATGTACTTTTTGACTGGTTCAATGAAATTAAATGGAATAAGACAACTGAAGAATTGTTTCATGAAAATTTGTAATTTGCTGTCTTTATATTTTCAATCCCCACAGAGAACTTCAAACTGAGTCAGCCTCTCAACCATGTAGTTTGAGGATATATACGGAGCAAGGTGTACCAATATTCAACTCTTTCTGTTTTTGGTTGGGGTCTTTGACACACTTTCTCTCTGAAGGTAATCTGAAGGATGATTTGTGAGTTGTGTTTGAATTTCAGACTGGCTGAGTTTGATCTGCAGCAGCTTCTCAGAGAGATCGGTTTCCTTCATCAGAGACTCCATCATGATTTCTCCTTGCATTTGCAGAAAGCTCTGAATAAGCTCTTCAACCTCCTGGTGGAAAGAATTTGTGAAAATATGAAATCTCTAATTCAAAATAACTTGTAACAGTTCTGAATAATTTGTAAGTCCCTTGAAATAAAAGAAGTTTCTCAGACATAAATCAATGATACCTTTTTGCTCATATGTCCTTCATGAGGCAGTGAGTCTAAACCCTCTTGCAATGTTGCCATGATCATTTGTTTACTCGTTTCTCTCAAAATCTGAAGTTCAGCTTCCGCTCTGCTCTGAGACACATAGAGCTTGTTCACAATTTCCTGCTGTTTCTTCTGGTGAACATCAGTGCCCTCGGTGAGAGGCATGGGCTGAGGAGGTGTCATAATCTCAAGGTCCAGCCTGATGGGTGTCAGACCTGACATACCCGTCAAAAAAGCCTGGTACAGATGCTGATGAGGCACATACGATTTCAGGAAGGAGTCCAGAAGAACAGCCAGGTGAGCCGAAGAGAGACGAGGCTCAATTTGAGATAAAGCATCTCTGACCAGAGCAACAACCTCTGATGACCTCAAACCTGATGTGAGGGTTTAAATCAAGATTAATAATAAGATTATATTCAAATTTCAAATCTTTTAAAGGAACCCAAGAGTTTTTGAGGAAAAAACATACATCATACCTTCACAGAAAGGATGCTATAGATTAGTTCTAGTATGTGCATGTTTTGTGGAATAGAATGGCTACGTTTTTTGGCCATAAACAGTATTTAAATTATTAAAGGGTTTAATAATGATAGTGCTTTTGGCAATCATTTAAATCCAGTTAAAAACTTTCTAAATATTAAATTAACCCAAGGCACATGTTTTAGACATGTGGGAAAAGCATAGCTCTCAGGAAAAAAAAAACTCACATTAGCAATTCCAATTCACGTGGGTAGCTACACTTGGGGAGGCTAAGGGAATCCAAAAAATGTAATTACACTAAAACCCTAACCCTCTTCAAATCCATATTGCTCTATTATATATATATATATATATATATATATA
>SRMA01027358.1:233666-504569 GCA_007224835.1 Danionella cerebrum
ATAGATAGATAGATAGATGATAGATAGATAGATAGATAGATAGATAGATAGATAGATAGATAGATAGATAGATAGATAGATAGATAGATAGATAGATAGATAGATAGATAGATAGATCTAAATAGAGGGTATAGGTTAGGGTATATACATTATAATATACATTATTTTGCTTAAATGACACACCTTTGAATTTCGGTAAGAGCTCTTTAGTAATATTTGCCACTTGTGCAACTGTAGACCAGGAAAATCCCCGTGTAATTGCAAACATCACATTCTCATACACAAACTCCTGATGTACAAACTGCCTTTTATCGTCGCCATTGAACTCCGTCCAGAGAAAACAGGAGCTCAGGCGAGCTAAGCCTTCATCTCTCTGAAACACAAGGAAGAGCGCATTTTAATCCACAGGTGAGCAGATACCACACACAATTCTATTTCATGGCACAATAGTTGTCAGTTTTAGTGTCGAGAGCAACGTTTGTTTTCCACGCGGTCAAGAAGAGTCGTAAGTTGGATATTGCGGCGTGTGATTTTATAAGTAACATGTTATTTATGTCACTAGTGCGTTGTAGGTTACAAAAATCTCCACATTACCTTCATCCTTGAAATCTCTTGTATTGTAGCTACAAATGACGCCATGTTGAGTCCTGTTGTTTTGTTGCTAGGAAACTGGTAAGTTAAACATTGTCTATCGTCTTTATTTTTACACTTCCATATTTATAACATATTTAACCTTCTTATGAGCGTTATTTTTTTTAATTCTACTAATTTTACAAAAGTAAATTAGACTTTTCGTTTAATATGTATTTAATGTATGCATAGTTTACGGGTATACGCCCAGATAAAACAGTTAAGACTAAAACAATGGTAATGTTTCATGAGAGAAATAGTCATGATAAAATAAATAAGCATATTATTGTATGTAAATCACAGTAAACTACTCTAATATAATGCAAGCATAAAAATGTTCATAAAATCCTACATTTTTATCAGACTTGAATTATAAAATGACATCAATTAATTGGGTAAAGAAGTACCACAGCCATAATGTCCTAGATTAATTTCAGCTCACAAGGCATTTTGTTCTTGTTTCTGTTTCACCTTGACACACTGACCACATTTTTGCAGCCTGTGAAACCACCGATAAACTTAAACTGCACCACTTTAGTCAGGGTTGGTCTTCCAAACTATAGAACTCGTAGAGCAATCGATCCATAATATTATTGAATCCGAACCCTTTCTGTCATTATAAACTTTTAGTTTTTCTTTGGTAGTAGTCTTTCTCCACCTGTGAGCAACAGGTTGTTAATGCATCACAGATGGTCACACATATAATCCTCTTTCAGATGGGTCCCACTCCTCCTCATCCTCCTCCTCCACTCAGGATGAAGGTCTGCCTGTGATAATTAGCCTAATGGAAAGAAAGACAGTGGATAGTGAATATGCAACTGTGGGATGTCTGAACTTCACCGTTGTGGGAGGATAGTAACAGGGTTCCGAGGAGAAATGCACTGATTTCAACCACTGCTTCATCATCATCATTGTACGCTTGAAAACCTGTTGAATTCTCTGGATTATTTGCCCATGTTGGGAGGATTTAGTGATCAAGGATTTGCCCCACAAGGAAAATGAAAAAGTGCATGCAGGGTAAGACTTAAACTATGTGTGGACTTGAGTGGAGATGGCTAAAGAAAAAAAATTGTAATTTTCTCACCATTTTTTTATTGAAACATGTTATCGTTCTTCAGGGGAATATAAATGAAGTTATTCTAAAGACTACTTGAAACCAGAAACATTTAGTATTTTGGAAGTCAGTTCGAAAACATTATCTTGTGTTCAAGAAGAAGAAATACACTTAAATGTAAAAGTTTAGTTTTTGTTTGTTTTTTTTTTTTGTTTTTTTTTATTACCGAAGACATTCTTGCAAAAATAACCAATAAATTCTCATTTATTCCTGACAAAGGATTTTCTCCAGAAAATTCCTTTTTGTAAACAAACAGAAAACTATTCTAAATAAAGCGTCCTCTGATGACTACTTAAATTAGTTCAGTTTATAATGGAGCAAACCATTAGAAACAAAGTAGGGGAAACAATCACTGTACATTAAAAAAATATATAAATGTCACTACACTGCTACAGAAATATACAACACCAGTTGTGACACGCCATCTTTTTGCAGAAATGTTATTTTATCAAATAAAATTGGATGAAAAGTACCTTTTATGTGAAATATAACATATTCCATGTATCTTTTGATTGCCTTTAAAAATGAATTGAGAATCTTTAGCTGTATTGTTTCTACCGCTGAACACTCTGCAACACAAGCTACACGCTGTATCAAACCCTAAGCATGAATTGTTCTCTGCTCTGTTTGGCCATTTTGGCAATTATTTTAACGGTCAACTCAAGGAACTTCTTGTTAGATACAAAACAGCAGCAAGTTTCGAAGTATAGTCTGATGAGGAATTGGAAGCAAACTTTCCTGCAGATAGGAAATATAATTGTTGTATAAGCTAATGCCTCCAGAAATTAGTTTGTCTGTGTTAACAGTGATCATCACAGATTTGGTGGGGCCAAAAAACAAGGTATTCCTTGACTAACATTTTACCTTTGACTGACGTAAAGCTCATTTTAAAGGAAAAAAAAACACTTTAGTTGTTTTTATTGTCCGTCAGCTCATCTATCAGTACAGAGTAAACACCTCTTTATTTAGACTAAAACTACTTTTGTTTGTTTGTTTTATCATGAGCGTGACACAAGTTGATGGACTAAGGATACAAAATGTTATATGAAAATTGATTAATTTCTCACAGAGCAGCACAAACAGAAGGCCGAAGCGCCAATAATATCCAACTGCAGCCACATCACACAACCAAAACCACTTCCGCATCACAAGCAAAAAACACAAATGGTTCTTTGTATAGAAATACAGTTCGTATTTGATAGGGTTAGAACTAGGGTTTGGATTATGGTTAGCCTCACACAGCATGACTTTCCCTTTCATCTGTGTTCATTGTGATAAAGCAACTATCGTTCTACAAATCGGACCAAAAGCGGACATAAAAGCGGTCCGAGACCTACTCAAGAAGGTGGTCAAAGTCTCAGCATCCAAACAAACTCTAAAACTGATCATTTGAGAAACGTGCAACTGCTGTCTTCTCTATTACAGTGTTTTGTATAATGTCCTCATGTGTCTAAGCACGAATTATGCAAATCATCCTGAACTGTTTCAGGTTTGTTTTTTAGATCTAGCTAATCTGCTTTGTCTCCACCCTTGCCTCCCCTGCCACATGTCTTAAACATTCTCTTCGCAGTCTTAAGAATCTGACAGCTTTTGATAGCAGTTTTTTTCCCAGACGAGTGTCAAGCTTTCACTTCATGCAAATCATGCATAGCACATTTTTAATACAACCCTTAGAGATTCATAATTAGTGTCAAACATCTCCACTCCTCTCAAAGGGGTTTAGCTAATAGGAAGATCTGAGTGCAGCGTTCATGCATGGTTTGGCATTGTAAGAACCTATGGAAGGACTGTACAAAAATTTCTAAACATCCATTTAATTGTTCCTTCAGCTTGTAGTAATAGTGGGTCATTTAAGAGTACAGAGGATGTCTTTCCTGAGATTACCATAAGCCTTTGGAAACACTAACAGTTACTTGTATCCTCTTACACCATCATTTAGCTTTTAAATATGTAGTGGTCAGAATTGCCTTCTCTTAACCAAAAGGTTCCTTTTTTTGAGCCCTGCCTTTGATGTCCTGATGTAGGTTGCCTGTTTTTTTTTTCCAAGTAGTGCATTGTCTTAATATACTTTGTTTGCTTCCCATAAATAAAAAACTTGGATGTTAACTTTTATCAGAGGTTATTTCCCAAAGTGATACTGAAACACCCTGTAATCATGTAACGCGGGGACATTCAAATTTAAGTGCTCTAGGTCCAGTAAATAATAACGGTCTTTAGCCGTCGAAAATGTCCAAATTGGGATCAAGTATCCATTTCCTCTCATTGATGTGATGTGACAAGGTCTCAGGCTTAAGTGGAAGTTCAACATGGCACCTCATGGCAATAAAGCAAAGTTCAAACTACATGATGTTCAGAGTAGTTGTGTCACAGATCCTTTCACTCTGAATGACTGGGTAGCATTCAGTCATTGCTGAATTCAGAGCACTGTTGCACAGCAACATTGGGATTTTACACTACATGACTGTGGGAAGATAGTGTAAAATAATTACAGACAACTTTGTCTCATGGCCTCAAATACGTTTTTTCATTACTTACTTTTTTGAACCAAAACTATTGTTGATTTTGATTCCTATGTCTTCCTATGACATTATTTCCAGTCCGAACACATTTCACACAGCCCAGTTGCTTTCTAATGATGACTCTCCGACAACCCCAATTAATTAGCATGCCAAATATCTCACGACTAGATTGTGACTCATCTGCGACTCTAGGAGAGCATCATTGGTAGTTCACACTGTGTAATTGTCACTCATGTCCAGGAGCACCAATTAGCTTGAGCCAAATGCTAGGGGCATTTCTCCACTGCTAAATCATGACATGTATTGGGTAAAAGCTAAAGTGATGATAACCTCGGTGTCTCTGTAGTCCAACTGGGAGTAAGTGTGGCAAGGCGTTGAATGAACTTACCATCAGTCTCTCTCAACCCTTTTTTGGATTGACCTTTTTGAAAAGGTCATGGTTGCCATTGCGAGTTAGGTTTACTCTTCTCATGTCCTTATCTTGCTTCAGATAAACTGAAGAGGTTCCATGGCACTAAAGATTGACGTTTCAAGTCCGCACTCTAAACGTCCGCGCTTTTACTTCAGTGTATGCTGGTAATTACATGATTTTAACCTTACATTGTCTATCACAACATGCATCTGGATTATATATACAGTATATTAAGCTAAAAGAACTTTAAATTAAATATTTATGTCATTACAGATATAGTTTGAAGTGTTATTTTAAAATAAAATAAAGATTCAGAGAGATCTTAATTGTGTAGGAACTGTGAAACAAACTTAAGGACTAGACTAGGAAAAATCAGGCTTCCAAACAGCAGATGCTTTCTCGTACATCGCTCTCTGCTTCTGTTTATGCAATACTAGTGTCGCTGTCATGTGTCTGCAGTTCAGTGAAATCTCAAGATCATTAAAGGAGCTTTGCGTTTCTATCCTTAGCTGCCAATGGCTCTGATTAGTGCCCTCAGACCCAAGCACATTTGTGTGTCTAGCAGTCGAGAGCTCGGTTTCTGATGGGAATGTTATGTTTTTTATTTAAAATTCATTTTTTGCTAATTTTATTTTTAGCTTCAGATATGATCATGAACTCTGCAAATGTAAGTATATTGTTTATATTTCCTTTGTCTAGTGACTGTCATATTTTTATGACATTGGCTTCAGTCACATTGCAATGCTAAATGAGAAAATTGATAAAATGGAAGATTTGTGACTAAATCCCAATATGGAAAATTTACATTCATTATTGTTTATTTTGTGATAACATTAAGATGTAACTTTTTAGTAATTCATTAATTAAGCCTACTTGGGTACACTAACTGCAACTCATGCTTTTTTTCTGAAAAAAACAATTTTAACTATTACATTTGCTCAGACATGATCTTAAACTCGGATTACCATTAGATTACCATTAAATCTAATGACTAAATGCCATTTAAAGTTACCTGTAACTGTTTCTCAAATTGCACAAGATTAACCTTGATTAACAAGATTTACACAACTGAATATAGTATATAAAAATGTACGCACATTTTTTTCTAAACCGTAAAATAGTTCAGTTTATATATATATATATATATATATATATATATATATAGACGCTTTTTCTGTAACTGCTTTCTGCTAGTCTTTATGGTTTTATGGTGAGACATTAACACAATTCTAAAGACAGTCTACTACAGTAAGGAAGAAGAGTTCACAATGTCACCAATAGGTTTCTGATCAAGTGGAGGGATATTGCAACCTTTCTGTAGAAATCATGTATGTTGCATGGTAACCTTTTAAAGAAGAAACAAAATGTCCCTCCTACTGTTATGATACAGAACTAACAATATAAATAATTATGTACAACCAGATGAGCAGTGGTAGTTAAATTTTTTTTTTTTACTTTATGAAACCTAAGCATTGCTATTTTTTCTTATTTAGCATAGATTTAGTATTTTATCAGAACAATAGGAACAAACACAATTCTAGTGTTTGAATTTACATGTTATTACATGTATATTAGAATAAAATCCTCTCAAAAGTACACCATCATTAAAATTTTTCATATATTCTAACTTTCTTGCTGTTTTACAAATGTTAACATTATTTGCATAGGTTCATTGTGTTTTACATAAATGTGTTAACTTCATGGCTAGATGTTTTAGAAAATCCCAACCCCACGACAAAAAGGGGTTCTATAGCTCCAGAAACGGATGGAATTCACAAAATGAAAGCATCTGTTATGCTATAAAGTATGTGCTACAAAGCTATTAGCACACTCAAATTATTACGATTCAAAAAGTCATAGTATCATTGATGTTAATACCACTTCTATATACTTTATATGAATCAGCATCACATAATTAGGTAAAAAAAAAGATACATAACAGTGTTTCTAGGTATCTACATATACACTTCTCACTTATCAACATCGGACAGGTATCAACAAAGCGAAAGGTTTTAAAAATGCCTTGCATCACTTATGCCTACAAATGTTGTTTCCACAGAGTAAAGCAAAGTGCAAAAGAGATGCAGAGGACTGCCCCAAGCCCCTTCGATGCTGATGCCGGTTTCCACAATGACACTGTCCAGTTTCCTCCTCCAGCCTCATCGATCGGGTCCAGTGTGACTCTGGCCCATCCAGTTAAGAGAATTACCTTCTTCAAGAGTGGGGACACTCAGTTCAAAGGTGTCAAGATGGCAATACATAAGCGCAGCTTCAAATGCTTTGATGCATTACTGGATGACCTTTCCCAAAAGGTTCCCCTGCCATTTGGTGTGCGCACCATCACGACCCCCAAGGGAACCCACAACATCAAAAATCTGGAGCAGTTTGAGGATGGAGGCTGTTATCTTTGCTCTGACCACCGATCTGTAAAACCAATAAATTTGGAAGCTGCAGGGAAGAGGTCGATGGTCTGGCATAGCCAAAGCCACCCAAATAACACCCGACGAAAACCCTCCAGACCAGACGAACCACCATCAGGGCATCCCCACCACCATCGACAACCCAAGAGGATAATTCTGGTAAAAAACAGTGACCCTAGTGTGCGGCGATCTATTGTTCTGAGCAGAAGAACCGCTCGGAGTCTTCGGGTCTTCATTGAGGAGATTTCGGAGCTCATGCAGTGTCACGTCAAGAAACTGTACACCTTGGAGGGACACAAGGTGAAATACAGATAACTGACTAGCTTTTTTAAATGTTACGTTTTGCATCAAACTCTTGAATGTGTGATATGTTTTACAGACATTTTCAGAAGTGAAGCCCCATTTTGTGGGAATCATCATTTAAGTTGAGAGATTAATATATATTTTTCTATTTTCTCCTTAGATTGACAGTATTCAGGGACTGGTGCAGTGTCCAAGTGTACTGGTGTGTGTGGGTCGTGAACCCTTTAGGCCGGTTCTTATGGAAAACCTGAGGAAACTCTCAGATGAGAGGCTTCCAGGAATGAGTGCACGGTCCCACTCAAGTATCTTCAGTGAGGGCCATGAGAGCAGAAAGAATGGTAAATAATTTCCCTTCTGAATGTGTTCATAGTTTAAGTTAAATACCACTTCCATTTGTTTATTTTGATGAGTCATTAAAGCGGTTCACAACTCATCATCCCACGTCTCTTTTTTTAAACTGAAATGAAAACATCCTCTACCACTCAGTTGCAGCACATGCATTGAAAACATGCATAATAAACAGTTTTTAAGTCATTTGTGTAAAACATTTTGCTTGATTTTTCTTTTACAGTTAACTTTGGTCTGGAGACAAAGAAAAGCATTATTCATCCAAGATCTGATTCCAGTAACAGGTCAACAAGATTCTCTCTTTCTTCTGACAAGTCCTATCAGAATGGATTTTGCATGACTCCGAGACAGTCTGGTTGTGTCAGCACCTGTCCTTATGTTAAGGAAATCGTTGTGAATGACGACATCGAGAAGAGGGTGCTTGTTAACAAAGATGGCAGCCTTTCTGTGGAGATGAAAGTTCGCTTTCGACTCTTCAACGATGAGACCCTCCAATGGTCCACCGAGATCAAGAAGTCATCATCTAAAGAGAATGAGTCCACCACTGTAAAGGATGTGGAATATCTTCAAGCTAAAGCTGAACATTCAGACCCAGACTCCATCTGTGCATCGGATGGTGATGATGCCTTTGCACCAAAGCTGCATCAAAAGCATAATGATGAGACACTTTGTCAGAACTGTTGCAACCACATCCAAGAATATGACATTTGGAAGAACCCGATGCATAAAAACAAGGGATCTTGCAAATCACCCAGTTCCACAGAATCGTCTCAAAAAGTTGTGCACAAAAAGTCCTCCATGGATAGTACTCGGACAATTTCCTGTTCCAGCGGGGAGTACATGGAGCAAGTGGTGGAAAAGGCCTCATGCTTTCAGCAAACGATGGAGGAAGGGGACACTAGAGTGGAATACTGTGAAGTAAGTCGTTGCTGTAGTCGAAGTGAGGTATCCTCTGCTGGCAACATGTCAAAGAACAAGAAATCCTCTGAGGATCACTGTGGGAGTCAAGTTAAAAATAAATGTCCTCACACGGACATCATAGAACCTGAAATCTCACCTATGTCTCAATGTGATCTCATTAGGGTCAAAGAAGAGCGTCCGATTTCTGCAGTCAGCAACTCATCTAAAGTGCTTGAGTCTTTAAAGGAAGATCAAGATGATGATTACGATGATCTCCCTCCAAGTGTCTCGAGGGCATCCGACTGGTCTCAAAGTGACCATGTTGCGAGTGAGGAGCTACAAAAATGTGTTAATTGCTGTGATCTCAGAAATTCAGCACAATCTTACTTGTCTCCCAGACCTCCAAGCAAAAAATCAACAAGTCCTCATTCTTTGAAGCACAAAAGATATAGAAGAAATGTTGCTTCACCAGCTGATCCTGATGGTTTGAGTTCAGCATCTCATGTCTCAAAAGGCTCTTCCAGGATCAGCTCATGTCACTGTGGAGAAATGAGGACAAGTTCGGTCACATCTAATCAAAACAAATTCAAAGGGGCGAATTCTAGGACATCTTCCAGACACAGTAGGGCATCTTCCCTCAAGTCAAGAGTTCGAACAAATACCCCTGGATCCAAATCATCAGATGCGTCAAGAAAATCTGCCAAGTCTGGTTTATGTTCATGTTGTGCACAAGGCCTGTCTAAGGTTGTTGGATCAGAGAAGGCTGAATCTGTTATGTCAAATAAATCTTCAAACAGCTGTGAATATGGTCCCCCTTTTATCAAAGCATCAGAAGGGGAAGCACCACAAGAACGTTGTGCATCTGCAACATCAAAAATTTCAAGGGCTTCTTTGAGCGTCAAATCAAACTGCTCTGCTCATAAGTCATCACCTGCAAAATCGCTCCGATCTGAACATGATGAAGTAGAAAATGTTGAAGATAGAATCAAAAGTGCCATGTCAGCAGTGTCAGATTGTAATATATCAGAAAGAGAGGCCACACCAGCTTTGGTTCTGACAGACACAGACAATGCTGAAGAAAAAGCCAATGAAAGGGCTGTCAGCGCAATATCTGCCTGCTCACATTTTTCATCTGCATCGAGGACATCCCACAAATCAAGAGCGTCACATTCAGGAAAAGCTCAAATGCCCAGATCATCCACTCCAAATGATTCAGAGGAAGTGCCGTCTGCATCAAAATGTTCTCAAGACAGTAAGATTCCTCAGGATGCTAGACCAGGCAGTGCAATATCCAATAAAACTAATTTATCTTCAGAATATCCAACTCGGGGTTCAAAAAGTTCTGTTAATTCTTGTGAGTTGCAAGATAAAACCATTCCAAAATCTAACAGTCCTAATATTATGCTTGATCCAGAAATGGTAATCACGGTTGAGGAAAATCAATGTCGTCCACTGTCCAACTGCTCAAAAACATCGTTAAAATCAAATACCTCCTCAAAATCCCAAGCTCCCCAGCCAAATTTAGTTGATAAGACACAGAATGCTTTGACTGTGACCTCACCTCTGCCCAGGAAAAAGAGATCTCCATCCCCTATTAACAGTCAAATTAAAAAGACTGAAAGTCCCACACAAAGTGATATCTCAGCACACTCTAATTTGTCATCACAGTCCAAAAGATCCCGAAAATGCAATTGTATCAATTTGTCAAATGATCATTTGAGAGAAACACCTAAAGAGAATGGCAAAGATGATACAGATGAGAGGTCGTCTGTAAAATCTCAACTGTCTTCTAAGTTGCTTATAAATAACCAGTCTGACGAGTCTCGAAGTGGCACAGCAGCATCTGTTTCTCTTGGTCTTGAAGAGGAGCAGAAATGTGATGACTTTGAAGAGCAATCCACCTGTTGCGTAAAGGATGGTGGAGATAAGTTGGACACAGAGGAAAGGCCAAAGACCAACGCTTCTATGAACTCTGCAGTATCGGGCAAATCAAATAAGTCTCATAACAGTACCTCAAAAACTCATGTCTCCACTGAAAGTGGCATGTCTGCAGAACTGAAGAAAAGCAAGTCAGGGAGCCAGTTAAATGAAAACAATATTAGAGTGCCCTCCGCGTTGTCACTGTCATCTTCACACTGCAAGTCTCCATCGAGAGTTTCACAGAGAAATACTAAACACACAGCCAAGAAAGAGGGAGACTGTGAAGCTGGCAATAACAACAACCCTCCAGAAATAACTGTAGGATCTTCAAATCATCAAAGAGCCTCTGGAAAAACTACACCAGCTAGTGACCGTCCAGAGTCTTCAAAAGTCTCTGAACAAGCAGCTACGTCCAAAGATGGTCAAAGCACCAAAGAAAGTGACAATAGATCTAAATGCTCCTCCAAGTGTTTAGAAATAAATGATGGTATACAAGAGATTCCAAACAAGATAAAATCATCGGCTAAGGGTTTAGATTCTTCAAATGAAAGTGTCTTATCCCGTGCACTCTCAGCCGCAGATCTACTGAGGGAAATTGTTAGCAGTGACAGACCTGCAAGTAGAGGATCAAGGTCTGTTTCCTCCAGCAAAAATGTTGACAAAGTGGAAAATAAGAGCCAAAAAAGCAGCAAAAGCAAACTCAGCAAGAGCTCTGAGTGCAACAGGGAACTAATTCCATCTTGCTTACCTAACGCTTCTCCAACAGAAGTTGTAAATGATTGGCTCAAAAACATTCCCACCGATGGATACGTCTATGAAATAGATGCTGAATTGAATCAAGACCTGACAAAGATTCAAGGCGGTGAGGACTCAGTCTTTGGAGATAAAGGCGAGGTGCCTGAAAGCATAATAGAGGTCATGGAACCACATGACACAGCTGACAATTGTGATGCAACACATGTTTGGAATGAAAGAGCTCGACTGGAAACATCAGACTCCAAAGCATTATCCAACCAAGACAGTTTAAAAAACCAGTGCCATTCTTCAGTTCAGGTCATGAAGGTTTTACTTGGCCCTAAACTAGATAGATCTAGTAGTCTACCTGAGGTCTCCCATGTGTATGGCAGAAAACTAAGCCAGTCTGCTCAAGGGTTGTTGGACTGTCTTGCAAACTTACGATTAATTGATTCTGACCCTAAAGATGAGAAGCATCAGAAATACAATGAAATTATGACAATCCTACAGTCGCTCTGGCTCCAAAATCCAACTGATGATGACACAAAGGATAATCAAGGGGAGGATGAAAGTAACCTCAGGTCATCTGGGGTTGATGAAACCTGTGTTTCCAACTGCTGTGTGAAAGATACCACTAATGGAGATGAACAAATAGTTGACAATACGCAAGACACAAAAACACCATCTCCAGAGCAAGATGACGAAGTAAATGATGGGGGAAATTGTACTGAGTGTTTAGATGCACCCAGAGTTCTTTCTAAATCAGTTACACCAGACATTGCACAGCGAGTCCACGAAAGTCCAGAACATGAAGAACAGAGTGAGGACCAAGAAAACGATGTGGTACACGAAGATGTTTCAAGTTCAGAGAATAAAAATGAATCGGACCAAACGCCACAAACAACCTCCTACAAGAGCTCAGGGAATGAGAGTTACACTATGAAATCTCCAGAAGACACCAGCTCAGGAACTCCACCTTCTGTTCAGAGAGCTCCCCTTACAAAAAGAGTTTCGCAAGACCCTAATCCTGTTTGGGTTCTGAGTTTGTTGAAAAAGCTTGAAAAGCAGTTCATGCTACATTACACTGATGCAATGGCAGAGTTCAAGGTGAAATGGGATTTGGATGACAACGAAATGCTCAATACAATGATTAGCGAACTGAAAGAGGAAGTGCACAAACGGATTCAATCAAGTATTAACCGAGAACTGCAAAAAATTCAGAGTCGGGCCGGAAGGGGTCCAAGACCTCCAATAAATGCTTTATCAAGAGAGTCCACGGCTCAAACGGAGCAACGGCGGAAGCGCCTTCGGGTAATGCGCAATAAGTCCATCTTGACTAGGAGTGATGAAGATTACACGGCGTCAGGCACTGAAAACAGCGATCAGCGTAGTGAGGATGAATACTGCCCATGTGATGCATGCGTGAAAAAGAAAATGGCATCCAGAGCAGCACAACGAGCTCAGGCTTTGAGTACGGCTCCTGTTATGATGGAATTTGATCTGCGAAAAATTTTGCAGATGAAAAAGGATCCAGTCAAATCTCCAGAACCTATATCCGAAGAACCAGACTTAAGTTGCCCAGTTGAAAAATGTGAAAATAACTTGGAAGTGGTTCACGAGGAAGTAGATGAGGTGACTGAGGATACAAGAGGTGGAACAGCAGAACAAGAGGAGTCAGGTGACGCTGTTAATACAAATGATGAAGGAGATACCAAGGAAAATGAAGAAGAGATTGAAGAAGAACCAACTGCAGAGGAAGATGGTGAGGATAAAGACAGTCCGGGGAATGATGCTGCTAATACACAGAACGGTGAAATGTCTGCAGAGATTGAAGCCGAAGAAACTGATGCTAAGGAAGCACAAAACGAGACTGAATATGATAATGCTGAAGATGGGAGCGAATCTAAGTCAAGTAAAGATGACGCACATGAAACGACTGAAGAAAAAAAAGCAGATAGGATTCCAAATGAGAAGTTGACTAGTGCTAATCAGGATGGATCTGAAGATGGGTCATCAGAAAAAGGAAATGATGAGGACCAGCCCCAGGAAACTTGCAAATCACCAGACATGGTGGTCAGGGAAAACTCTGTAGGAGGACATGATGAAACTGTTGAGAACACGATAGCAAAGCAGGCAACAAGAACATCAGTGGAGTCTCAACCAGGATCTGAGGAGAACAACGAGATTCAGACACCACAAGCTAAACTTAAAGATCTTCAGAGCTTCATGGAGAGTGTCGAAAGTCAAGCAGACAGCATGGTGGTTATCACCAAACAACCACCGTATAAAGACCCACACGAACCAGGAAAGCAGAATGGGCTGATCGAATGGCAAGTGTCTCCTAAAATAGCCATCAGAGGAAATAAACACAACATTCAGAAGAGTGAACAATAATTAGGTGAACGAAGAAGAACTGTTACTTAAAAGCACTTTATTTTGAGTTTGAGATTATGAACAATGTTCATGATTATGAACGAGACATTTCATTGAAATGTATAAAACTGTACAGTGTTGTAGTCGATGAATTTTAAACGTATAAAGGAAAAGACAAAGACTTTTTTGATAGTGGGAGCTCAATTCTGTACGTGTCACATGGAATCTACAAATTAACATTAATTACTCAGGGTGCAACCATTGACATGCATTGTTCAGCCAAGCCTCAAGGTTGGCAAGGTGGTATACTTATGAGCTATATGTTACAATTCCTCACAGTTTCACACCAGGGTCAATTCATTCTGTACTTGGTTACAGTTCATTTGCTTCTTCAATCCCTCACAGATTTTCTTTTACACAGAACTTCTGATCCTTTCATGTATCAAACGTTACTGTGTGTATTCACATATATATATATATATATATATATATATATATATATATATATATATATATATATATATATATATATTTTTTATTTGTATATTTGTATAAATGTGTAAGAATGAGTTTTTACTTAGATTTAAATTAAGAATGTTCTAGTAATTGATAACACTTTACAATGTTGAGGCATGGATTTTGATTAATTAATAATCACGTTAATGATTAATTAATGATGAGTTCACACATGTATTAAACATACGTTTTACTTGAAAGGGGGGCTTAATAAATTACCATAAAAAAAGAAAAACAATACAACAAAATAATTTCTTGGAAATTTCTCGTTTAATTGTTATGCTTTTTAAAAAATGGTGAAGACACTCAATATAAGCTCTGACAAAACTCTTATTAAATTTACTATTATTTAAAGCATTTTTTGCAACCTTTCTGTATTTAGAAAAATATGTGGTGAATTTCTTTTTTGTGGTTTATTGGCATGTTTGCACTTTTTTCAGTAAGTGTTCACATTACTCCGTAAAAAAAAAAATATATAAATATATATACATGTCTTCATTTTGTATGTCATTACTCCAAAAATGGTACCACAGCAGAAAACAAATATAAAACTAAAAATAATACAGTGATGAAGTGATTTTCCATATTTTGATGCATATATGAGTTTGACTGTTAGCTCCTCATTAACATAAACTACTTAATGATTAAATCATACATTAATTAATGGTTATTCATGTCTCATTTTCGCAAAGTGTTACTGGTATTTTTATAAAGCATTCACCTTGATTCTCAGCATCCTTCCTCCTGACTCTTTGATTGGCTTGTAAAGTAAATTACAGAGGGGAGGGTTCTGAGTTTGGACTAATATTCTGAGCTTGGTGCCTTCCACCTTTCGCAATCACAGGTGTATGAAAACTCGATAAATGAGGAGTTCATGTTCCTATAGAATCTTACAAATATTGTATTTTATTCTGCTTTTTAAAGTTGTATGATATCTTAATGCTGCTAAGTGGTGCTTGATGCTGTATTTTACATCGAAGTGCGTGGTTTCTAAAGCATCATCATTAACCAAGGTTTGTTGTATGTTGTTGAACCATAATAATAAATATTAAACTTTGAGATTTATTTTCAAGCAAGCCTGATGTGATGATTTTCACATTTCACTACATTTACTTGAGTAAATATTTTGGGTGACTATTGGTAAAAATGTATTTTACTAAATTTAAATAAAAAAACTTTTATCCAAGTAAAATATGAGGGGAAATTATTTTACTTTGTTACATTTATCAGAATTGCTCAGTTGCTTTTCTATTTAAGATGGACCAGAGTTTTAGAGGGCTCAGTGATGAAAACATTTGATACATCCAGTTCTTAATAAAATATTGGAGTTCAGGAGCGTTTCATTAAATATTCATTTCATTGGCACACACTCTCAATGGGTTTTAGGAACATGGTCTGAAACATTTTCTGAATATTCAGGCTTAATGCTTAAATTTTTAAAGGGTAAAAAATGATGAGTTATGAAGATTCCTGTGAAATTACAGAATACATTTTTGCATTTTAAAAATTATTTTCATTTAACAGAGAAAAATATATTATGCTATAAAAAATTGTTCTGTAATTCGATATTCTCAGAATAAGTACTTTTATCAAATTTACATTTCACAGAATATTAATAAATATTAATCAAGCCAACATAATTAATATACAATGTGAAAAAAATCTATCAGATTTATTATAGCAGTATATTATTGTTTGATTTCAAAGCAGAGATTGATAAGTGGAAGTTCATCCTTCAGCTCAGCCAATCAGGTTTCAGGAGATGCTGGGGGCAGGCACACTGTTCACACCTTGATTAGGTGACTCAGCTGTCAATCACATTTTCAGACAAGATCTACCACTGGGGTGATCTGATGCTGAAGTTTCAGCTCATCATAATATTGTGATGGTACAAATAAACCTGATTGAAAGGCTCAGTTTTAAGGGGCTGATAAGATGGTAATGGAGCTGTTGGACCCTTAAAAAGCACATAAAACTGCCCCTGCTTTAAGACCATATTAATTTTTTAAAAAATCTGTGATGCACTGAAGTACAGATGAGTGTTCAAACTGTGCTGCAGGATTTTTATTACAAATATTATTTACATATAGTTAAAGTGATATAATGTTTGAGAAGTGAGTTATACCTAAGAGAACCTGCACTGAATGAGACAAACAAGTTAAATTAGAGTGGAAACAGTTCAGGTCTGCAGCGTATAAACAGCGATGAGGGACAAACAAACATAGAAAATGTGATATTAGCTTAACATCTAAATAATCCCGTGGCGCAGTGGGTAGAGTATGGGGCTTGCAACAACAAGATTTGGTTAAAACCACTCATGTGCATTCTTTCAAATGAAAGTCGAACTACTCAAGTATATGTTCCTCAGTTAAATTATTGGAGTTACAGTTGCATTCTTGGTCCTATACCCACTAGCCATGTTAATTATGGTGTTTGCCTGTTGGCATGACCAGCTCAAGCTGAGTTTTGAAAGATGGTTGCTGACTCAAAGCCAGTTCAAATTCACCAGTTCAGCCCCTATATTGCTTCAGCTGAAGACTCACCAACTGAGTTTCTGGGATTAGATTAGCCATGAATAAATTGACTATTTTTCAACAAAAAATAAATGTTTCAAATGTTGGACATAATGACCCTTTTTTCCTTAGGTAAGCATACTGGACATGCTTGTACCTTGTTGTCTTTAAGGTGTTCATGTTCATGCACACTTCAAGTAATAGTTCCAGAGTTTGAGTCCAGCAGCTTGAATAGACCTTGCGTCATTCTAATCCCATTGCAAAGGGAGTATCTTTAGCTGGGTTAAAGGATTGAGGTTGACTTGTATCACCATTAAGCTTGTTATTAGTCAGGACTGTGTAAATATAATTCAGTGATGTGGAGAGACTCAATTGAATGCTAGAAGTCAGTCATGACCAAAAAATGTCAGCAATCCTGTCACAAAATGATGAACTTTTCTCAGAAAATTGTTCCAATTGCAAATGAAAAAAGAAATCTGGAAAAGCAGACAAGAAAAGTCAAACTGGATAAGAACGCAAATGCTGACCATATCTAAATTTACTGGTAACACTTACTTTAAGGAGATTGTTCAGCTCCCGGTTTAGGGGTTGATGAGCTGGACATGTTAGAAATGTGTACTTGCTCATGTTGTTGGGCGTTTCCTCATCCTGTTTCCTCACTCTCTTTTCACCTCATTTCCTGTCTTTCACTGTACTGTAATATCAAATAATATTAAAAACATTGATCTGTTTCCATTAATAACTTTCTGATATCTCCCAACTGGAATTCTGGAGAACTCCTCATCTGCAAACTGTTCCAGAATTGTAGGAACCAGCTGCTGTTTTGAGATTTCTCTAGGTGTTGTTTGGAATTCAGATTTGGATCACTGATGGCCACTACAGAATTTCTAGCATTTTGGAACTATTTCTGAGTGCTTGTGGAGGGTTTACGGTCAATGTCCAGCTGGAGGACACTGACCTCTGGTGGCAACGCAGCTTTCTGACACTGACCCCAGAATTATTTGGTGATTGTTGGATTTCATAACCCAAAAATATCTCTGAACCTCCTCCATGTTCTGCTGTAGGGCCTTATTTTTAAAAAGAGTGACATTATGCTTTTTATATCTGTCTACAGTATTTTCTCTGAAAAGGGCTGTACACATGACTTTAGCATCATGCCTTTCTTTGTTGCCGAGTCTCCCAGTCTCTCCTCTTTCTTCCCTTACCAACTTAAACCAGGTTACTAGGAAAACATTTTAAAAAATAGTTCCAAATGTCATCCAGTCATATCCAGTTGTGCAAAATACCAGCTGAACCAAGAAGGCAATAGTTCTTACTGCCAAGTTTGTAGTAGATCCAACCTGTGAAAAGTGATGAGTGACCTGACATGAGTGAAGCTTGAGTATTTTCTGTCCTGGATTTATTTAGAATTGGGACTTTGTAGACAGTCCCTCTCTCAGTTGCCTATAGAGAACAAAGTATTGCAACAAAAGCAGAGAAACATCTTTTTATAGAATGAGTTTGGAGCTTATTGTGTACATAAAAAAATAAAAAGAGATCTCATTGATTATTAAAACCTATGAATCTTTTGCTCATCAATCATCATTAATTCTCTGAATTGCTATTGATCCCTGAAATTCTGACTTAAAATCTGTTAAATTTTGAATGCTTCTCTGATTGCTAATATATTCCAAAGAATTCTGAATTTATTAACTCACAAAGTCATAAGCATGAGGTTTTTTGATGCAATTCTAAGATAAACTCCTATTAATTATATTTTAATCTTCAGTGGTAGACATTTCTAAAATGAAAGGTAAAACAAACACAGAACTTTTGAATGATAAAGTTGAGCTGCGTTGACTGAGATGCATATTTTCATGCTGATTTTTGATTTGTCTGCACTGGACTGCACAGAAGGAAGCGTCTCATGTTACTTCAGTACAAGCAAAGAAAATTAAAAATACAGGGTTTTAAATCAACCTTTTATTTTTAAACTTCCCCTGACAATCAGTGTTGACCCTGTTTCCCTCAACATTTACCCAGTTTCCCTCCCTTGAACTCATTTCAGGAACATTGGAAACCAGCAGACACAATCGTTCTAGGGCCTATCTGAAGATGGGAGGCTATTAATTAATTGATTCATTCAGGCGTGTACTGGCCCTTCAAAACTGATGTTTCACAAGGTAAACAGGAAATGCACTGTCATTGGCTGACCAGGTCACGTGGTCACTGAGAGTATGTTGTATTTATCAGTGTTTTTTCATCACCTTGTGGCTCGTTTTTTTCTGTAGTTTAAGATCAAAAAGATTTTTCCCCCAATTCCATCTCTGTTTCTTGGTTTGTTTGATGGTTAGTTCTAAATGAGTAGGTGGTTTCTCCCATCACATATCTGATTCTTGGTGAAAGTGGATGTTCTCCTGCTCCATCTTGTTTTTCTTCATGACAGATTTCAACTGGTTCTCTCGTTTTGGATCAGATATCTCTAACTTTTGTTTCTAACATCCATGCTTCTGTTCATTATCAGTTCCTGTATTCATGGAGGTCTGAATATGATGGCTTTCTCTTTTCCATGCCTCAGATTGCAATCCATGTTCAGATAGAGATGTTCTCCAGATCCCTGGTTCTGTGGCGCTTCCTCCTCGTCGCCTCCTCATCCTCTTCTGCAGATGCATCTGGCAGCTTCCTTTTAGAGAACACCTCTGTGTTTGCTTTGGATTGTAGATTAACCTCAGGGGTGGAGCTGATGGAGGAGTGGCTGTGGAGGCCCGAGTCACACAGCTCCATCTCAGCCTCTGAGTCCGGTTTGGGTTCTGCTCTGCTCCTGGGCCTGCTGCTTTGTGCTCTGGTTCTTGTCTTGCTCCAGGCATGGGTCAGCTGTCTTGTTACCATCTCTTGGTCCTGCTGTGGTCTTTGCATAGTTTTGGTTCTCTCCTGCATCTCTGATTCTTTTTGGCTGGTCTCCTCCATTAACATATCTGTCTGATGGAGTTTAAGGTGCTCCTCAACTGTTCTAGTCTGGTCACCCTTCCCTCGCTCATCTTCTGATGATCCAGAACCCTCTGAGCTGCCATCATACGGGTCCAGATCCTGCTGAGCATACAGAGAAGAACCACTCAGATAGAATTACTGAATTATGTTGCTCTAGGTTCTTCTCCTCTTCATCTGGTCTTCCTCTGTCTGAAGACGAGGTGTGCTCTGACCTCTTGGTGGTTGATTGTGAAAAATCGTCTCCCACGATGCTCTCTGTTCTCTGCGCTACTGCTCTCACAGCCCTGAGAATCAGATGATTGATCTGAAATTAATGTCATGGATCATATTTGAGATATGGTTTAATCATGATTAGGTTTACCCTGGAGCTGCTGACATCTGACCATCTCGATCTTTCCGTCTCTGAGTCTGAGCTAGAGCACACTGTACACAGCTCCTAACAAAACACAGATGCTACACTTAAAAACAGTGGCATTGTCTAGAGAACACTGTTCAGCATAGGGCTAGCCATTTAATGTTGTATTTGGACAGTGAAACTGAAACACTATTCGCTATAGCACTGGAGCTTTAGACAATAAAACTGAAACACTGTTCGTAAATGGCTGGAGGTTTGAACTGTGAAACCAAAACACTGCTCAGAATAGCACAAGATTTTTGGAGAATGAAACTGGAACACTATTCAGTTAAGCACTGGATCTTTGGACAATGAAATATTGAAAGTGCTGGTTGGATCCTGTATTTTAAAAACTTTGAAACACTGTTTAAAATATAGAACCCTAGTCGATTTATTTTAATTCAATAGTTGATAGAAAATAACAACCATCTTTAAAAAGTGTATTTAAAAAGTTAGTAACATTAGTCAGGTTCAGAAAACATTGAGAGGGGAAAACGAGAATGAGTAGATTTAAATGAATCGATTGAGCGTGACTTTTGTAGTTTCATCACACAATCATCAAGAATTAACACAAAACACGCTTGCTTCACGTTCACCAATCAATGTTATCGGTAAGGTTCAAGCTAAAGGTAAAGAAATGGGGGACACGAGTGGAATCTCACCATGTATTTAAAGGCCAGTGAACACACCACGTCTGGTCGCTCCGAATCGATCCTTCTCTCCATCCCCGATCAAGTGCCTCAATCAATAAGTCGATTGATCGTCTCATAAAAACACCGCTAGAGTTCCACGAGAAGAGCTAGGCTTTGTTCGAGGCCTTCTCTGACTGTTGGGTAATTATCAAAATAATAATTTCCCAGTTAAATAATGTTTGCTTTACTCTTTATATACATCTTGATATTCGCTACAGTGCTAATATGGATGTTAATTAAAGTTTCATATGATCTTTTATGTTCCAAAAACTCCTGTTTGAGATTTGTAACAGGGATGAAAGGGTTCTGTTTACCTTGATTAAATAGGGCATCTGAATATTTCAACATTTTTTGAGGCATTCATCAATATTATAATAATACGTTAAATTTAAAAACAGCAAAAAAATCGAGTTGTATTATTGGTAAATTTTATTGATAACCCAACGCTAGTTTATTTATTTATATTATCACACTGTGTTGTTTATTGTATTTATTTGTAATTTATTGTAAATTGGAAGAAAAACAGTAATTTTTGCAACGTGGTTTTCTTTTAGAAAGAAAACCCTTAGCTCCAGGTTAAATGGTTGATTGGCTTTGTTCAAATATTTTGTACATTTGACATTGTTCACTTTTTGGTTAATTTCGTTTAGGGCTTGTGATTTTTTTTTATTTTTTTTTTTTTTATTCACTTGACTCATTTCTTTCAGGACCTGTGATGATTTTTCTCACTCAATTAATTTTTTTTTTATTTTTTAAGCTCTGCAGAGCTGTGTATAAATATATGTTTTCACTAACCCCATGCTTGTTCTGTCCAAACAAGGAGAAAGAAACTGGGAAAGAAGGGGTCAACTTAAGCCCAGTTTATACTTCATCCCCAAGCGTACACTATAGCTTCATAGATGCAGACGCCTACTCAATTGCACTTTCCAAAAATTGTAACTGCATAGATACTGACTGTAAGCTTTGTGTTTGGCCAGATTTGTATAGGAGCGTTTCTGTAATGACGTCATACATATCCTTGCATCCCCACTATGAACAAAACAAACACAAATAAAATCCCTTAGTGGTTGATCTGAGACGTGCATAAATATAATCATCTTTATGACCATTCTACAAAGATTGAAATCAAAGTATAGGTGAAGAAGGTAAAAAGTGCAAGTCCACACAGCGTAAAACACCACTCACTAGTGTTTATGAAGTGGCATTGCAGGTAGGCTACACGTGTAGGCTAGATGCAGAAGTATAAATTGGGCTTAAGGTACAGTGAAGAGCACCACATTGTTATTAGTGGAATGAGTGATGGAAACCTTTACATCAGTTCTTCAATGTTTTCAAAAAACAGATCATCTAAAGCAAGTCTGCCCTCAAACTATCAGAAAACAACAGAATACTGCAAAAGTAGATGTGACTAAAAGTGTTCAGAAAATGCAGTAGTCATGAGGAAATATACAAACAGATTTAATTTGTCTCTTTTTATGGACATATTTTGCCACATAAGCTGCAAAAGTTTCCCGTATTTTTGAGTCCGTAGACTTCCTGTCAGTAGTATTTCTCCACCGTATAACTTTCTAAGTGTTTTTGAGTGTTTTGAGATGTCAGTGTTGCTCTGTCTGCCGCCGCAGTGGAGGCACGTGATGGCTCTTCTTCACCCTCTGGGAATCTTCAACACGCTTCAGAAGGAAAGAGAATCAGATTAGACTGCATTTAGATCAAGCCTTCTTCTTTTTCAAAAGATTAATTCAAATTAGAATCATAATTAACAACCACAGATTGATTATGTTCAACTTCACACCTTGTTTCGGGGTGGATGTGGGTTGCTGATGCTGGGCAGGGCGCCCCGGTGAGTGTGTGTAATGCTGGGCAGTGGATACGGGAGCTTGGCACTGGGGATCACCACATTAAGTTTGGGCAACGCCAGGGGAACTGGAGGAGGAACAGGATGAGGAGGAGGGACTCTTCTGGAGAAAGAGTCTCCATATTGCTTCAGCTGGGGAGACATGCAGTGAGTTTCTGGGATTAGATCACCGGTGCCATATATTAAACATAAGCAAGAGCAGATGCGGTTTATGTGTTATTGAGCCTCACCTGTCTTCTGTTGTTGCGAGCCATCCGCCAAAGCTGCTGGGCTGCAGGGAATGCACTTGAATCTCTATCAGAAAAGGTAAATGGCTTCCTCACACCAACTGGCTTCCTCTCTGCTATCCTGAGAAAGAGAAAGAGGATGCTGATGGAGGTTCAAACTAATACGGGCACTTTAGTGGTCTCTATTAGCTTCTACCAGAGCTGAAACTAGCTCATCTATTTATTGTTCATAATCACTGGCTCATTACTAGCCAATCACCTCATCACAATCCCACTTATTCCTTAATTAACAATATCCTACTTATTCTCTGTCTATCACGTGTCAATTACTACTATATCATAAATTCACTAGCCATATCCTGCCCATCACTGACCCATCAACATGTCATCTAATACCAATAGCAATCACATATTCATTACCTATTATCAGTTCACCAATCCCTTGTCTACCACTACAAACCCTTAGAACTGGTCTATAATTACATGACAATCACCTACCCATCATTCATTCAATCAACCATTGCCACGCTCACTTATCATCTATCCATCCATCTCATATTCATCTCTGGCTTACCACCACTGTCCACTACTAATAAATCACCTGCCAATCATCTGTTCCCTTCGGCCTATCATGGATCCATCAATCATTACGTACCTAATCATCTTTTCATCATGAACACTGGTTCACTAAACTCATCTGTTCTCCATCCATCCCACACTCATACTAATTCCATCTCTAACTCCTCACCTGCCAACATCTGTTCTCATCAACCAACATCTGTTCTAACCACCAACTTTTATCAATATATGACATGAAACCCAATCATCTCCATTTCATAGGCCTTTCAACTACTGGTTCACTACAGACTCGCCAAGACATTTCCAACTACAGTTGCACCAACAGTGTGAGACTGGTGGGGCGGAGTCAAAACAATTGAGAGACTCCTCGCTGCAGACTGTAGCATGGCGACACAAGGTATGTACATCAGATACGTGTGAGCCTACCCTAATTCTAACCCTAACAAATACAGTACATACCCACTACTTTGCTCACATACCAATTACGGGTTCACCACAGACTCACCTGCATCAGTCCAACCACCAGCTCATCAGATCCATCGCTAACTCATCACCCTAATATCATCCAATCATCAGCCATTTATTGCTTAGCTTATTACTGGCCCATGAGAACTTCACATGCCCATTAGCTGGTAATAATCTGCTGGTGATAAACCTAGCATATCAATTTTCAATTTCCATACTCAATAACTGATCTGCCATCTACCACCGATCTACTACACGGAATTTACCAGCATTAAGTGTGTTGTTTTGAACATGTTTATATGTACCGCATGTCTCTGAAGCAGGAGTGTTTGAGCGCTGCGCGGGCACTTATTCTGTGCTCTGGGTTGTAGATCAGCAGCTGCTCCAGCAGAGAGAGAGTAGAAGGTGAGCAGAGTGGAAGCAGCGAACACAATCCTGACCCCCGCACAGGAGAGAAGCACACACCCCTACACACACACACACACACACAACAATCAAATACTAAACTATATACAGTTATGTTCAGCAGAAAGGAAAAGTAGACTTCAATTGGAAAATTGACTTACGGGCTGATATTGCGCAGAAGGTCTGGATCCGGTGTTCCAAGGACCTGGTGTATCCGGTGGATCTGATCTAGAGCATTGCGACCTGGAAATAATGGCTTGAGGCTGCGAGAGGCAAGACAAGTTTATGATCATTTAATTTTGCCCCCACTTTAATTTGTTAGTTCTAGAAAAAAAGATGAGGTTGTCATCACCTTAACATCTCATAGAAGACACAGCCGGCACTCCACAGGTCCATCTGACGACCATAGAGTCCATCAGTCAGCAAACACTCTGGTGCTCGATACCAGCGAGTGCTGATGTAGCCGGTGTGAGGAGGAGAGAATACACTCCTGCTAGAGCCAAGATCTGCCAACTTCAGGTCTGACCCCTAGATAAACATACTCTGCAGTGACCTGATCAAACCAGGTCTCATTCGCCAACACTAACTTGTATTACTTACTCTAATCAAGATGTTTTCTGGCTTCACATCTCTATGGAAAATCCCATGGCTTAGAGAGGAAAAAGGAGTGGGAGAAGGAGTTAATATACAATACGGATTGAGCCGTGTGTTCATGGATCTGTGTTCACCTGTGCATGTGATCCAGAGACCGACAGAGTTGGTACATGTACAGTATCACTTTACTCTCAGCTAACAGAGACTTGCGTCCTAGGAACAAACAAAAACTTGCAATGTCAACAATACACTAAACAGAAAGTTATCCAAAAATTGAACATACCTCTGATGAGCTCATAGATGTTCTTCTCCATAAGTTCACAAATCAGCGAGAGCCTGCCAGAGTCTGAATCACTGCAGGAAATAAGCAATGGATCAGCAATGATCAAATGTGGCAGACTCATTCAAGTCCGAACCACTGTAGGCTATGACAAAGGACTGAAAAGTGCTTAAGATACAAGCTTGTCAAACCCTAGAACAGTCATACAGAAATTTTGTGTTCCTTAAGAATTAAGTTACTACACTGGCCCAGCACTGGTCCGTATAAACCAAGGTATCGCTCTGGCCCAGCAGAGGCTGTACAGTACGTAAGAACTTATCTCCCAACTGTTGAAACAAGCTGCTGCTCTGCTGTGTAATTGTGTCAGCAGGATGTTCACGAAATATATTTGGCATGGGTGGGTAATTCCATTGAACCTTCAAGCCCCCTGTATTCAGTTGAATTATGGAATCAATAATGAAGTTCAATAATATTGAATCTGTAATTAACCACCAAAAATATAAGTGACAAAACTCACTAAACAAGATGGTGCAGCTGCAAGATGTTGGGATGAGGATTCAAAATCTTCATTGCCTGGATCTCACGGAGAGATAGAGCCTTTTCTAGACTGTAAAAACATACAGAAGAGTATTCATAATCTGATGAGAGGTAATCTGGTGGATTTGTGAGGGGACAGTGAAAGAGGAAATGCTGTTGCTAGTTTCCTCTCCAGAAAAAGAAAGTTTGACCATAGGACACTGATGATGATTGTTGGAAGAATCAAAAGGTTTTAATTCTTTAATGCTTCAATGTTTTATTCTTTAACAATGTTCTGTATTTAGTGTATGAAAACGTTTTTCACTACGCTCTGGAAACATTATGACGCTGAGTAAAACATGCTGAGTCTATCATTTGTTCTTATTTAGTCAGCTTTTTTGTAACCTCTAAGTGTACATGCTTTTTATCTGTATACAAACACTCACATCCCAGACTATGGTGTCAGCATATACCCAATGATCTTTTGCCCATGTGAGCGTGAATGCTTATTCTCTGAGTATAAATAAAGGAGGAACGCAGAGAGTGCTTCGGAGGTAACTTCAGAGCAACCATAATGCTGTTACCCCCAGTCTTCAACTTTAAACCAAGATTCTGGTTTAAAGTCAGTGCTTGTTTGCTGACTATAAACCAGAATCTGAGTCTTGTCTGTAATTTTTCAAGTTTTACAGGTTGTCTCCTGGGCTGACGAACAGAGCTGGATCATTTAGACCCAAAAACAACACTGGGCACACCTACAAAACACCCTCCAATGTCCAAACAACTATTTTATCTTTGCATTTAACAGTTTTTATACATGTCTTAATTTTCCATTTTTAATCAGTATTCTTTTTGATTTTTTATGCAATGCTTTTTTTCCATTGTAAAGCACTTTGAATTACCCTGTGTACAAAATGTGTTATACGAATAAACTTGCCTTGTCTACAAGAGAAACTCTCTGTGTGAAATATCATGCAGCTCCCCATGGTGACTAAGAATTACAAGTGTGTGTGTTTTCCCCATGGAACTCTTGTCTTTTTCCAAAGACACATTTTAAATACAGTAAATTATAATTTAAAAATGGTCTGGGCTCTGCCTAAGCAACTTGGTCACACAAAATATGTTCATATCAGATTCTAGGCACTTCCTTGAAGAATCTGCATAAAAGCAACATATATATATATATATATATATATATATATATATATATATATATATATATATATATATATATATATATATATATATATATATATATATATATATATATATATATATATAAAAACTAAATTATTTTGTGAGGTGGGTTTCATTCATTGTCATCATCATCATCAGGGTGCATGTATTCACCTGTCAATCCTTTGTTTGATACATTTGCAGGCGTAGAACTTCCCATCCCTCAAACTCTGAACCTTCATCACCTCTGAGAATGCACCCTCTCCGATCTTCCTGACCACTCTGTAATCTGAGAGTGAAATGATCATTTGTGATTTTATTTGTTGTGGTATACAGACATTCTTGGATGCAGGAACAACTCAGTTTTTTTACTTCTCTTTTTTAATTTAAAATCTAAACTAAAGATTTGCTTAAAGAAAATGGTATGTGTTATAAAGCAGGATTGGAGTTATTATAAAGACATCTCATTTACTGTGGTTTGAATACATAACGCACACAAAATTAATTAAAGGTCAAGCATTAGTCACTAAAGGCCAAAATTACACATTTTTACCATTAGATGTTTGGCATGTCAAAAGCACAAATCATAAAACTGTTATCTATATTTATCTTAAATCATTAACTGTTTAGACATATTTTCCAAATCCATGAACACTGTACAATGCCTCTTTGGAACAATATCTATTATTACCAATCATCTTTCTTTTATCTTGTTTAATGTATTTTATGCACATAAATCTGTCATCTCCCTGAGCTAGTGCTTCTAACTACATCACACTGAAACACTTGACCTGTTTCAGTTTCATTGTCCAGTTCGATCTCTACAGGCTTTAATGTACACTTCTACACCCTTGGGCCGCCTTATAACTCACTGAAAATCGAACAGCACGCATGACCAGTTTCCAATCGGCAATCACGGTTTCACACCTAGTAATATTATTAATGTCACAACGAGTCATAGGGCGTCTCCATAGCAACGGATAACGCACTCTGACCCACGGCCTCCCCTGATTGATATGTCACACCTTTAAGCGAGATGCGGCGATTTCCTCGCTCCGGTTCCGAGCTTTCACGGTCCGAGCTCATCCCGGTGAGGTCACGGTCACTGCCAAGCGCGTTCGGTTAACAATAGTAACGTTGAGATCAATTTTGCCATTGTTGAATACATCCGAGCCAATTATCGCTGAAGTATTTTGCATACAAACCCGTGATACTAATACAAATGTACAATAAATTTATGTTTTATAATAATGGTAACGTTATTGCAAGCTCCGTTTGTTTACTAATCAAACGCTAACCGGCTTCCGTAGACGCTCTGCCGCGCATGCGTACTCTCAGTGAGAGCAGATGCGCGAGCACGGGGTTTCAATAAATAATTTTAACAGTGTTAATAGTAATATAAATTAACATAAGCTATAATGAAGAGCAGGTTCAATACTGTGGACATCCGGGCTGCGATCTCGGAGATCAATGCCAGGTAAGAACCGGAAACGGTAAAGTTTAAAGAGTTTACACATAACATCAGTAATGTGCTCATCCACTTGAGATTGACAGGCTCGGGATATCATTGATAATTTCTGAAAAAATGTCTATAACTCAGAGATATAGTTTATTTTCCACATTGATGATAAATGAGAATGTGTGTTTGTGCAGCTGTGTTGGAATGAGAGTCTACAACGTCTACGACATCGATAACAAGACGTACCTGATAAGACTCCAGAGGTAACTCGAATTCGATTCATGTTTATTGTTTACTCTGACAAAATCATTACGATTATGTCGTTAAGCACATTTAACTGCACCGTGGGCTGTGCCTAAATCTGAAATCAAAAAGGTCCTAGTTCTTAAGGTGGGTGTGCATAGCTTGTTCAAAACATTGACATTAACAAAAATACAGTATGTGAAACCAACACAGTCATTTACAAAAACTACAGTAAAAGTTACCAGAGTTCTTGACAGTTTGTGTGTGTTTTGTACAGGCCAGAGATCAAGTGTGTGTTGCTGATCGAGTCAGGGATCAGGATTCACTGCACAGAGTTTGAATGGCCGAAGAATATGATGCCCTCTGGGTTTGCCATGAAGGTGAGTGTTTAGTGATCATTGAGGATTGAGGGCAAACATCACTACCACGGCTCATATACCAGTAAATGGAAATGGCCATTAGAAGATATTGTTATAAATTGGTCATTATTACTCTCTGTTTCTCTATTCTCTTCAGTGTCGAAAGCATCTGCGCTCACGGCGCCTGGTGTCGGTTCGTCAGCTGGGAACTGATCGAGTGGTGGATCTCCAGTTTGGATCAGACGAAGCAGCGTATCACTTGATCCTGGAACTCTATGACAGAGTAAATAAATGATACTCAGCATTTCCTTTATGAGTATGATCCACATGAGAGTTTAATGCTTAAGACTTCACTTCTATGAAACAAATAGTGTTTGTGTGTAATCTCAGGGGAACCTAGTGCTGACGGATCACGAGTTCACCATCTTGAACCTGCTGCGCTTCCGGACAAACGAGAGTGAGGATGTGAAGATTGCAGTGAGAGAGAGATACCCTGTGGAGAAGATCAGATCAGAGGAGGCACTCAGTCTGGAGAGGTAACTACCCTATGGAAGCACATGCTCAGATTTTATTTGGTTACACCACCAGTCAGGCTAGAATTGGCGAATGTTGGAGATGGAACTTTGTTACATTGTGTTACTTTCTCACTCGAGAAACATTTTCTGTGTTTCCCTGCTGTGCATCAGTCTTTCTCAGATCCTGACTGCCGCTCGTTCAGGAGACCAGCTCAAGCGCATCCTCAACCCTCATCTGCGTACGTCCTACACTTTACACAAAGCTGCTGCACACCTATATTAGAGGGTTGGGAAACTTTGTTCCTGGAAGGCTGCAGTCCTGCAGGGTTTGGTTCCAACCCTGCTTCATGCTAAGCATTAGTAGTTGCAAACATGCCAAGAGGAACCTCAGCAGGACCTCAAATGAAAATCAATCTTTTCCTGGTGTTTAAAGAAAAACGTGGTTATTATTGTTTGTGCAAATATAACCACAAATCAACAAACCACAACTGACAAATCCCCTCAAAAAGTGTTAAATTACATCCTGGGGTTTCCTATTGATTGCACCAATTTATGCCTTGGAATATGACCCCCCTGAAGGCTGAAGCTCATGTGTTTGTGTTTTCAGCATATGGAGGCCCTTTGATTGAGCACTGCCTCCTGGCCCTGGAGCTGCCAAGCTCCTGGAAGAAGCCGGATGAAGAGTCTGACCTCACACAAGGTAAACTTCGATGATCATGTGGAAAAGCATCAAGTCTACCATGATAACTGAATCAAGGTGTGTTTGACCTGTAGAGTGTTTGAAGATCCAGGAGGCTCTACGGATGGCTAAAGAATACATGGAGAAAACAGAACGATTTAGCGGAGGAGTGAGTCAGTCTTAATTTACAGTTGATTTATGAGTATTTTCAGAAAGTATTTATTATAACCCATTATATATATAGAAAAGGGAAGATCTATATCTCTCCCTCCAGATCAGCAGAAAAGCCTTATTTCAGAACGATATTTACATTTTTTTTTCTATTACACATTATCAACATTTAATCCTGACAGAACGGAGGTTATATGGTTATATTGGTTTTCACAATGTGAAGAGCTGTGGTCTGAGAGCCAACCGTTGTGTTTGTGACAGGGATTCATCATTCAGAAGAGTGAGAAGAAGCCCAGTGTGTGTCAGGATAAAGCTGACGAAGAGCTCCTAACGTATGAACATCTCATGATTTATATAGATAAACGTGCTGCGCCAAAACTCACCATTGATGACTGTTGGCTCTTTGGTGTGTCAGGTATGAAGAGTTTCACCCATTCCTTTTTCAACAACACAAACACAGACGCTACGTGGAGTTCCAGTCATTCAACAAGGTGCGTATAACGTCAGTGTTCTCAGTGTCTAGAAAACATGATTAATGTCGGACTGTGAAACTGAAACACTGTTCAGCATAGTGCTGTAGGTTTTAACCGTGAAACTGTGCATTATAGAGCTGGAGGTTTGATGCTTTATCTGGACAGTGAAACTGAAACACTTTTAGAGGTTTAACTATATTTCCATGTATATTTTATATATGTTAGGCAGTAGATGAGTTCTTCTCTCAAATGGAGAGTCAGAAGCTGGATGTCAAATCTCTTCAGCTGGAGAAACAAGCACTGAAGAAACTGGAGAACGTTAAAAAGGATCACGAACAGAGACTGCAGGCACTCCAGCACACACAGGTGAAGAACATTCACACATGCTTAGTTACAGCTTCACCTGTATCTATTAATCTAAGAGTTCAGCATCTCTGACTGTGTTACTGTGTGTAATCAGGAGCTGGAGGTTGTGAAGGGTGAGCTGCTCCAGATGAACCTCGCTCTAGTAGAGCGGGCTCTTCAGGTGGTCCGCGGCGCTGTTGCTCATCAACTCGACTGGAATGACATCAATCAGATGGTGAAAGAGGCACAGGAGGCAGGAGACGATGCAGCGTTATCCATCAAAGAGCTTCGCCTCCACAGCAACCGTATCACCCTGCAGCTTCGGTAATTCAACAATATCAACGATGAGCCAGATCTCCACAGCAACCACATGAACTTGCAGATTAGCTAATCGAACATGGGCAGTGAGGAGACAGATCTCCATAGCAACCACAACACCATGTAGCAAACGCAGGTGCAAAGCAACCGCATTACCATGTAGTTCATATAATACAAACAGGCAGAGACGAAGCAAATCTCCATAGCAACCACATCAACTCTCAAATCAGCTCATCAAACATAGGAAGAGAGGAAGTAGTTCACTATAGCAACCAAGTCACATTGTTGCTTAGGTAATCACCATAGCAACCACATCAACTTGCAGATAAGCTAATCGAACATAAGCAGCAAGCAGGTGGCTCTCCCATGGCAATCTCCGTGTAGCACAGGTGCCCACATATGCTTCAGCTGGTTCTCAGGTGTGTGTTATTTTTCCTTCAGGAACCCATATGTTTCTGCTGAGGAGGTGGAGGATGAGGAGTCTGTTGGTAATCCAGAGGCTCAGCAGGGGAAGAAGGGCCGGGGGAAAGCATCACAGGCGAAACAGGATAAGAACAAACCTATTCTGGTGGAAGTAGACCTTTCTCTCTCTGCTCACGCCAACGCCAAGAGGTCAGAGTCTTTCTATTTAGGAACATTATAAGAGTTTAATATTCTTACAGGTTTTCATCTACGAACACATCAAGTTCTGACTCAATGTGTGGTTTTCCACACTGTATATGCAACTATAAATACACCTTTGGTCAAAAAACAGTGACTAAAATGGTAGATGCAGACAATTATGCATCATTTCATCTCATCAACCTCTAATGCTGACAGCTCATCACATCATTTGCATGATTTTGAATGACATGACAAACTGATTGGTTTGTGTATTGAAAGGATTTAAATGATATAAAAGTTTGTGAAACAGTGCTATTGTTGTATGTGTTTTCAGGTACTATGACAGCAAACGAAGCGCTGCTAAGAAAGAACAGAAGACCGTAGAGGCAGCGCAGAAGGTGAAGTTTAGGGTTAGCTCTGTGAGAGTGTGTTCATGCTGATGATAAACTGTGTTCCTCTTGCTTCTCAAGGCCTTTAAATCTGCAGAGAAGAAAACCAAGCAAACTCTGAAAGAAGTTCAGACAGTGACGAGCATCCAGAAGGCCCGCAAGGTCTACTGGTAATGTACACTCTTGAACATACACGAAAAATCACAGTGGCTGGTGTAATGTTGCCGCAATTATATATAATTATCATCTAAAACTATTTTTAGTTGGAAAAGTGTGGTATAAATATAGAAACCCTGATAATTATGCACTGAAATGCTAATGGTCTAATTGGATTCAATGAGCTATGCTAAGCTAATGCTAAAAGTGCTATCAACAGATCTGGACAAAATAACCTCAAAAATAGCAAACACTACTTATCTCAGCCTATAAAAAAGTGAGGTGTCCTTTTAAGCTGCAGTACAATGTGAGAGTCACTGATGAAGAACATGGTTCTTCTGTATAAATCAGTCAGATACACTAAAACTCTGATGTGTACGTGCAGGTTTGAGAAGTTCCTCTGGTTCATCAGCTCAGAGAATTACCTGATCATTGCTGGACGAGATCAGCAACAGAATGAACTTATCGTCAAGCGTTACCTGGGCCAAGGTGAGGGCAAGAGAAGGATTTTCCATCATTCGCTGATCTCGAAGTATTCCCATAATGCTTTGCTGTGTGTGTTCAGGAGATCTGTATGTTCATGCCGATCTTCATGGAGCCACGAGCTGTGTCATCAAGAACCCAACTGGTGAACATCACTCTCATACCACTTTTTTAATCAGATTATTTGAAACGTTGATCTGATCTTGAAGTCATGTTAGCTCCACATTGGTTCTGTAGCTGACAGCGTTGGTCTTTCCAAGGTGAGACGGTTCCTCCACGGACACTAACCGAAGCTGGCACAATGGCAGTGTGTTACAGTGCAGCCTGGGATGCTAAAGTAGTGACTAGCGCTTGGTGGGTTCACCATCACCAGGTGAAACATTGACCTGTTCATCAGACAAATAAGTGGTAGACAGCTCAAAGTTCTTCTTTAATGTACTGTGGGTTTAACCTCTACAGGTCTCAAAAACGGCTCCGAGTGGAGAGTATCTGACCACAGGAAGCTTCATGATCAGAGGTAAAAAGAGGGTACTGAGCTCTACCCCGAGAAAACACTTAGGTGAAACTAACAATAGGCTGACTCTGAAGTAACAATGAGGTGATGCTGAGTACTCTATATGCAATACTCTTGACATTTCCATGGAGTTGTTCTGACAAAGACATTTACAAGACGAAGATTATTCTGGGCCTGGGACTGTACTGTGGATTCATTGTCCTTCATGTATTCTGCAAATATAATGAGATTACAGACATTTTCACAGAATACCTTGAGATATGTCCTTCGACTTTAATTATAGGTTATTAGAATACCTTGTGGTTGCAGAGAGATTTTCTATATAAACATTGCAGATTCCTCAAACACCTAGTGATAATAAGAACTGAGATTATAATATTTATCAGGGATTATACTTATAAAGCTCCAAGATACTCTGAAAGGAATTAAATTATTATGAGAATACGATGAGATTGCTTTTCAGAGTCAACATTGATATCACGCTGAGATGATTATGAGGTGATACTCTGGAATTATTCTGAGGTGATGATGAGAATTTTCAGAGATTACACTGAGCTGGTTTAATGAGAATACTCTGGGATTATATTGATATTATACTGATAATATTCTGAGATTACACTGAGGTGATACTGAAAATTGATTAGTGTGTTTGTCCTGATGTGATTCTGATAATACTCTGGGATTATTTTGAGATTACACTGAAGTGGTACTCAGAATACTCTGGGATTACACTTAAGTATTATTCTGAGATTACTGTGAGGTGATGATGAAAATACTCCTGGATTATTGAGATTGCTCTGAGGTGATACTGAGAATACTTTTGGGATTATTTTGAGGTTACACTGAGGTAATACTCAAAATACTTTGGGATTATTCTGAGGTTGTACTGGGAATATTACACAGGGGTGATGCAGAGAACATTTTAGGTTTATTCTGAATAAATATATAGAGATTTTTCTTTGAATACACTGATCGTATTATTGGCGTTCTTTGTCTGAGCCAGTGTGTCTCTGTTCCACAGGGAAAAAAAACTTTCTTCCTCCCTCATACCTGATAATGGGCTTTGGTTTCCTCTTTAAGGTGACTCCTATTTAACGCTTAGATATCTATATATCTCACCCTCATAATCATAATGGCTGTGCTGTGTTTCAGGTGGATGATCTGAGTGTCTTCAGGCATCGAGGAGAAAGAAAGATTAAGAGCGCTGAGGAAGAGGAGGAGCAAGTGACTGAAGCAGAATCTGAGATTCTAGAGGAGGAAGATCCGGTTTCAAGTGCTTACAGTGAATTCATCCACAGGTTTTATTATATTGTTATCATTCACAGAGGATTTATGTTTACTATTTCAGGTGGAGATGAAGAGGAGGATGAAGAGAAACAAAGACCTGTTAAGGAAAAAGATGAAGATAAAAACCAAGAGCAGACACAAATGGATGAGGAAGAAGTGGAGGAGCTGGAAGAATCCAAAGTGAAACAAGACAGAAACAGAGAGGAGGACGATCAGACTCAGAGCACACAAACTGAGCGAACGCAGGACAAACATGAAGAAGATGTGAGCAGTGGGATCAGTTTCCCTGATACCAGCATCTCACTGTCACATCTGAAGAGCAGCAGGTGCCGTCATGCATCCTATCCCTTCTCAAGCTTTTGATATTGTGTCACCATGAAAATCATTGTACATTCTTAGTCATCTGGAGGCATCAAGGCACTAGTGATATAGTTGTACTTTCTGTGTTCTCCACAGAAATCCTCAGAGCGAAGGTTTCCGACAGGAAGGTTCACTTCAGGTATAGCTCACAGTTGAACTGGGCTTAACATGATGTACTCACTCGCTCACGGGTGTCTCTCCTGTAGGTGAACACACAGACCCAAGGAAAGAAGCACCTGACGGCTAAACAGCGCAAGTACGGGATCACACTTTCAGCTGTGTTCACTTTCATGGAAAACCTAAAGATTCACTCTCACATACTCTTTCCTTAGAGACATTAAAAAGAAGCTGCAATCGGCCGACACTCATGATGACTGGGAGCAAAAGGAGCAGGAAAGTCAGATACAGAGCAAAACAGCTCCAGCGATGAAGAGAGGACAGAAGGCATCACACACACTCAGTTCATTGAGAATGCTGCTGGAGGGGTTTCATGATTTAATAACAAACTAGTCTGTGTTTGTGTGCAGAACAAGCTGAAGAAGATCAAGGAGAAATACAGAGACCAGGATGAGGAGGACCGGGAGATGATGATGAAGCTGCTTGGGGTTAGTTCAACCACCATTATATAGAGAAAGGGTGTGATATGATGGTTTTTGATAACTACAAGTACCTTCACTTAAAGACTAACAAACTACCTTGGCTGACTACAACTACATCGTACACTTTCAGAAACCACACTTGCTGACTACAAGTACTTATTGCGTGCACACAATACAGTCTTGCTTACAAAAATGAATTAATACATAAACTGCCATTGTTAACTACAAGTAAATCTTACTCTCTCACAAACTACTTGTTAACGACAAGTACATCTTACTCCCTCACAAAACACCCTTGATAACTACAAGTACAGCTCATCTTTACACCCTCAAAACAATCCTTGTTAACTACAAGTAACATCACAAACTGCCCTTATAAACTACAATTGCATCTTGCATCCCTAAACCTACCCTTGTTAACAACAAATAGATATTTACACCCTCAGAAACTACCCTTTTTAACTACAAGTACAGCTCATCTTTACACCCTCAAAAACAAGCCTTGTTGACTACAAGTAGCATCACAAACTACCCTTATAAACAACAGTTACATCTTGCATCCCTAAAACTTACCCTTGTTAACAACAAATAGATATTTACACCCTCAGAAACTACCCTTGTTAACTACAAGTACCGCTCATCTTTACACCCTCAAAACAATTTCTGTTAACTACAAGTAACATCACAAACTGCCCTTATAAACTACAGTTACATCTTGCATTCCTAAAACTTACCCTTGTTAACAACAAATAGATATTATTATTTACACCCTCAGAAACTACCCTTGTTAACTACAAGTACCGCTCATCTTTACACCCTCAAAAACAATCCTTGTTAACTACAAGTAACATCACAAACGGCCCTTAAAAACTACAAATGCATCTTGCATCCCTAAAACCCACCCTTGTTAACAACAAATAGATCTTGACACCCTAACAAACCATCCCTTCTGATTACAAGTACACGCCAACAAACTTCTATCGCTAACAACATGTACCACCACAAGGTCTTGGTAGGCAGACAGCATTGTTGTACTATGTGTAATTCTCTCTCTTTCCAGTCAGCTGGATCCAGTAAAGAAGAACGAGTGAAAAAAGGAAAGAAAGGGAAGGAAGAAGCATTGAAGAAACTCAAGACCCAAGCTAAAGAGTCTGAGAAGAGCATAGAATACAAGAAAAACAATGGTGGGGGGAAAGAGAAGGGCACTGCAGGAGTGAACCAAGAAAAGAGCATTGGAGTAAAAGAAGAGCCTGAAAACAGAATAAATGAAAACTCTGTAAAGTCAAAAGAAGTTGAGGAAGATGACAATGAAGATGCCGCAGAAGCAGAGATGAAGGTCAGTGATTTTGTGAAAGGAAGCTTCATATAGAAATAAACAGTTCGGAGAAGATGGTGGGAATTTCTGATTTGGGTTTGATGTGGAATCTTTTATTTAAATTCAGGAGTCAGAAGATCAGGATGCTGCTACAGAAGTGAGTAAACCCAAAACCATTAATTATACCATTAGGTTCATGGATGAACCTTTTGGACAATTTTGTTCTACTAAAGTTAGAAATAAAACAAAAACGACACTGATTAAAATCACCCAATCTACACCCACACATGTTCCACTGAACATGGCTTATTACGCATTGTTTCAGTATATGTTGTAATCCTTTCAGGAAGCCGAACACCTCCTGGATTCTCTAACAGGTCTTCCTCATCCAGAGGATCTGCTGATGTTTGCTGTACCTATGTGTGCACCCTACACGGCCCTTGTCAACTACAAGTAAATATAGCCTACTGCCAACAACTACCTCAAACATGCCACACTTTTCAACTACAAATACATAGCCTCTCACCCTGCAATTGCCTACAACGAGTAAATAAATTACTCTCATACGCCAGCATTTCTATATACACACACATATAAGTTCCTCACACACTGCTCTTGTCAACAAGTACATACTTTAATCCCATTTACTAGATTTTTTATATCCAAATACATAAGGGACCCTTACACATGCCAAATAATACTGTAATACTTTACAGTCACAAACCCACTGTACTCGCCAATTCAAGAACATACTTCACCCCCCACAGTTTCAAAATACAAATACATACAAATACATACAAATACTCTCAAAATACAAATAAAATCAAAGACTCTCCAACTGCTCACTATTTTGCAGGTTTAAGGTGAAGGTGACTCCAGGCTCTCAGAAGAAGGGCAAAGGTAACTCTGTTGAATGTTCCTAACTCTGTTCCTCCTGATGCTCTGTGAGTAGAATCGTGGTATAACTGTGTGTCTGGGTTTTAGCTGCTCGCACCGCTGTGTTAAGCTTCATGAAAGCTAAAGATGCCAGCGCCCGAGAGAAAGACTTATTTCGCAGTGTCAAGGTAATCCACGTTCCTCCATTCATGCAAAATGTTTGATTGAGTGAGTAATAATGTCATTGTATTCCAGGACACTGATCTCTCCAGGAACATGCCAGGAAAAGTTAAGCTCTCTGCTCCTAACCTGCAGGCAGCAAAGAGGAAATAAGGAGTCTGGATCTTTCTAGAACATAGCAGCTCCTCCTGGGTCGGATTCAGTATCACAATGGAGGATGCTGTATGAACATAGAACTCTCTGGAGGATTGTAGATAAACTTGGATCACACAGGTGGATGCAAGATCACTCTGGAGGATCCTGGATTAAACAGGATCACCTAAGGATCCTAGATTTCCCTGGTGGATTCGGGTTGCCTCTATAGGGTCCTGGATAAACTTGAATCAGTCTTCAGGATGCTGAGTTTTACTTAATTCTTCTGGAGGATTTGGTGTAATCCTTGGTAATTCCAAGTAATCCTGGGTCAAGGGTGTCAAACTGTATTCCTGGATAATCAATGCGTTCCTGGAGGTCAGGATAGTTTACTGCATAGTTTACTACCAACTCTGCTCAGAGAGATGTGAAGCTTTCAAAAAAAGCCTGGGAGGTTTAATGAGCTGATCTGGTGTGTTTGGTTCAGGTTGTCTCTAAACTGTGCAAGGCTGTGGAGTGACACCCTTGTTCTATCTAATCTTGGATCACAATTCTACAGGAAATTGTATTTAGGATTCGCAGAAGATGATTTTAGGTTATCTTGGGTCTCTGGAGAATTTAGAGTAATCCTGGGTCATTCTGGAAATTTCAGATGGAAGATATGGATCTGAATATATTGAATCTGTATTTTGTTATTGTGGTCAAAAATTGTACATTAATTAAGCTGTACATCAAGTGAAAAAATAAACACAGAGTTCAATATGAAAGTTAACAGAGCCTCCTTTATTAACCATATCAGAAGATAATGAGCAGTGCTTGTCGTTCAAAGTGTCTCCTTGTGATACAGTTTCTTCAGGAATGACTTGATTCTGCTTTGTGGACGTTTTAATTACATTAGAATAAAATAAACAATGTCTGTTGAGTGAGAGAGAATTGCTACCTGACCCAAACAGGCAGCAAGTGGAGATTCTCAGTATGTTTAGTGTAAGTGTGCTTGAGTGTTTATGACTCATGTGTGCTCCGGTTTTGTATGAGTACCAGTAGAGCTTTGGGAAGAATATTCCAGAGCTTCTCCAGAGACTTCCGGTGAAGCACTACTATGTCCATACATAACCTGCATACAGAGAGAGTGAAGATTAAGGCATGAGGAAATTTCTAACTCTTTTCTCTTTCCTGTCCTTTTTTTTTTTTCATTTATTCGAGAATGACTAGGACTTCTAATCTTGATACCATCTTTTGAAACCAATGATATTTCAAAACCAATTAAGAGATGAGTGAGATTGAAGGACTAACATAGGCAAAAAAGTTACAGTGTCAAATTTAAGACATATTTCATACTTCTATTTATCTAACAAACTGCCATAAATTAACCATACAAGCTATATAATGTCACGGCAAAAAATATTGCATACAAGCCATCTAAAAATGTAAACACTACCTGCAGCTTGAAAAATTGTGAACATTTATTACCACAAAATTAATATATTTTTTAATTAAAATGTTCTTGTAAACTTTTTACAAAGATAAAAAAAAAAGTAGATTAAGAAGCAGAATAAATTTGACATGAACGTTTTGTTTCCTGAAATATCATTAACACTTCAGATTAGTAACCAAATGGTTCTGGAGGATCAGCAAATGCATAAATTCTGGTTTAAATTTGTAAACGGGTCAAACATAAGGCTGTGAATTGTTAATGTTATTAGTCAGTGAATCTAACACGAACCAATGGATTTCTTAATTTTGTGACTTAAAATTGCTGTGTTTTATAAAGGGGTAACGTTGCATAACGTTATAACGTGGGGTAATGAGCTAATCCATTAAGAAAGTTTCTGTTTTATGGCTAACAAACGGACTTGTATTTCCACAAGAAAACTTACATAAACGATTGTTTTTATAATTTAAAAACCTTTGTGACAAAAATGACTTTTTTGTGGTTGTTAAACAACCAAATGTCTAAAAAAAATTAGGTTTTTTTTACATTTTTGACTTTTTAAGACCCTGAGGAAACAGTTGATGAAAGCTGTAAATCTAACTAGTCTCAACACTAGCTGCATTATATATTATATCATGATTCCAATTAGCATCTATAGCGATGTCCATTTATTCATTGTGCATTCCGAATGGAGTCAAATGAAATAAGGCCTAACACAGTTGCAAAAAAGGCTAAGAAGAGACTGTGGTGTTTAAAGAGTTTGCTGAGACTTAATCACCTGAAAAGTGGTTTAGGTTGGAGAGTGAAGATCAATAATTCGTTACTGTGAGCCTGAAACAGAACAAATTCACTAAGCATCAGTGTGAGTTGTGATGCAACAACTGCTTTGTGTGTTTGTGCGCACTCTTTACCGCTTGTTCATGTGAGAGCAGGTTGTTTGCACATCCCCCGAAAACACACACCTCCCCGTCTGCAGTGAAACATGCTGTGTGCCATAGTCTTCAGACACAAAAGGATAAAAATATCAATCCTGGTATATTTATTTTTAGCTTCCTTTATTCTCTTCTACAGTCTCTCTAAAGTTTCTTGGTCTACTGTCTTTCTTTCTTCTTTCCTCACCTATGTCTTCAATTCTTTCCTTGTCTACAATTCCTTCCTATTTTCTCATCTACCATCTCCACTTCTTACTTCATCTAGTCTCCATTTCTTTTCTCATCTACCATCTCCACTTCTTACTTCATCGAGTCTCCATTTCTTTTCTCATCTACCATCTCCACTTCTTACTTCATCTAGTCTCCATTTCTTTCCTCATCTACTATTGCACCTTCTTTCCTCATTTGCTGTCTCCCAATTGTTTCCTGATCTACAATCAGCTTATTTCTTCATCTACCACCTCTCTTCAAGCCTCATTCACCATCTCTGCTTCTTTCATCACCTAAGGTCTCCAATTCTTTCCTTGTCTACAATTTCCTCACTTATAGTCTTCAACCACAATCTCTACTTAATACCTCACCTACCAACTCCACTTCTTAGTTCGTCAACTGTCCCCACTTCTTCATCCCAGCAGACTAGGGAGTGAGTTACCTGGGTTGCTCCATGTGCTGGTGTTTAAAAGGCTTCCAGATTTTCCCACTGATGCTGTAAATCCAGCCATCACCTGGAAGGCAAAAGATTTGACAACATCAAGCTTGAAAGAGTATTAATTAGTGATCGCTTGCATCTCTCCATTTCTCTTACTAAGGGTCTCTCTGCTAGTGGTGAACCCTCCAAACAGGAACAGTTGATCTGCAGACACTGGAGTCAGTGAGTGCCAAGAACGACCCACTGGACCAAGGCCAGTCCCACACCTACAGAAATGAGTAAAACCAAAACTAAGCAATGGACCAAGTGTAACCTAATCCAATTGAGTTGGATTCATTGTGAATCCATTGTCTGTAAATGTTATTAGGTTCAATGAGACTCAGTGAGAATATCTGCAATACAGTCCATCTGATACGGAGTTAAACTTGCTTTCCTAAACAGCAATCATATATACATTTTTGTATTTGTGTTTATCCAACTATTAGCTTCAGGCTTAAAGCCATGAATGAATGCTGAACAGTACTTTCAATTAAGGCACTTTCATCTTGAATGAAACACCAAACTGGGAATGACATTGCTTATTACCACGCCAAGAAATCAACTGATGGGTTAGGTCACTATCAGCAACACACTCACACACACTCTCTATAAGACCGTACATCTGGCTCCACTGCCAGGAGTCTAGATTAATGCAGTGCAGGTCATTTAGACGATGATCCTGGAAGATACAAAACAGCATCATCACTAGTGAACATCAATCTCTAACTGATGCCAACACTCTTAACTCACCCTGTATCGTCCTCCAAACACAAAACCAGTATTGGCAATAGTAGCACAGGCGTGAGCGGCACGAGGAGATGGAGGCACCCCCTGAAGGACACACAGAGAAAGTCAGTGACTCTCCATTGGCGTAAAACAGCCATTCAAGTGTGACAGACCTGCGTGATTGGCTGGGTCCATGTATTTGACTCCAGATCAAGAATGTGAATGTGATTGTTCCAACCCCTTCCAGCGTGGTGACCCTGAGCAAGACATGTACGTTGCTTTCCAGCATTAAAATGACTTTTGCATTCACAAGCAATCTCACTCTCTCTTTAAACTCACCATGACTGAGTTCTCATCTAGTTCAAAGCTTCCTCTGTGTCCAGGCTCTGGGATGAAGCCATAGCCTCCGAAGTACACTAGTCTGGACACAAACATGTGCAAAGATACTTCCGATCTCATTAGAGGAACAAAGGTTTACAGATGTATGCTCTACCTACCCAGTGAGCTATAGAATACAGCATGTGCTAGTAAGCACGAAGGTCATTAAATATGTTTTAAAGGAGCTGGATCAGTTTTGCAGGAAAGAATATCCCAGTGATAACATTTGGGAAAGTCATAGAGATGAATCCCAAATGACTTGGAGCTATGATTGCAGCTAAAGCTGACTCTACAAAGTATAGAAAATTTAGACACATTGACCGTTCTAGTATGTTGTCCTACTTGCTTCAGAATAAAAATCTTCAAACAGACCACGTTAATTCCAGGTTGTGAGACACAAAAAATACCAATGGATCATCCAAAAGGAGGTGAAGTATTTCCTGTTTAAAAGTGGATAGTCTGCATCTGGGTCCCTTTGAGAGTAAGGGAAGGAAAGAATTAGCTCTTGATGACAACTCTGTCTCTCTAAAGGAACTTGAAGTTTCTACATAGTGAAAGGATCCAATTGAGGTGGCTCAGACAACAGCTTTGGATACATCCCATGGGAGGTGTTTCAGAAATGTCTAGCTGAAGAGGAAAAGAGGAAAGCCAAAGACACTCTGGAGAGACTATGTTTTCTAGCCCTAGTCGCACATCTTTAATTCCATAGAAGAACTTTCATGGAAGTTCCAGCCAAGAGTAAAGTTTGCACTTCCCAGCTCTGACTGCTGCTCTATAAACCTTCCCAAATAAAAGGTACGAGGGTGAATGAACTATCAGCATCGACACTGAAATCTGTTAAAATACATTTATTTTCTTGTCTTTCTCTTAACTATGTATTAGATTCAGTTTGTCAAGGTTGACCATTCCCAGGATATGGAGTTGTCAAAGGGTTTGTGCACTTTCCTAGACTCTGAAACCCCTGATTATATTATATAATAGTATATAATTATATTTTATATACACACCTGTGGTTGTAGATCCAGCAGCCCAGTTTATCTTTGCATGAGGGAGCCCGACCAGTCAGGTTCTTCATGTGCTCCCAGACCAGCTCCGGAGCTCTAAGAGGTAGGCGATATACCTGAGAAGAGGGGAAAACTCTAAAGTAATTTTCCACTAAAGTAAAGTATCCACATCAACAGGCCCCATGTACAAGGGGCGGCACTGTGGCGCAGTGGGTAGCAGTTAGAAGGTTGTCGGTTCGCCAGTGACCTTCTGGGAAGGAGTTTGCATGTTCTCCCTGTGCCTGTGTGGGTTTCCTCCAGGTACTCCTGTTTCCCCCACAATCCAAAAACATGCGGTTAGATTAAGTGAATAATCTAAAATCCCCTTAGGTGAAAATGTGTGAGTGTTGCAATCGATAGCAATCGACTACGATTTAGCTACTCACGAGCCAAATTTATGAATGGAGCTTAAAGTGGGTGATAATAACAGTGGAAGTTGAAACATAAAAAGTTTTGGGTGAAATCTCTATTAAGCTTCATTTTTTAAAACTTTTTTTATGTCATTTTTTAAATCAACAAAAGACAAAAACTACACATAACATTCTGAAACATCCAGCTATTGTGTCAAAAGATATTCAGTTTGTTCTTTTGCTAGAGGCATACATATTGGTGGGAGAAGCTCATGGACTGGATGTTGCTATACATGATACAAATCCTCGAGCACAGCTTCAGCAGTTTTTAAATGGCAAAATTAACATTATGAGCCGTGTCAATAAACACAGAACACATTGGGGACCTTTAAGGTAAATGTGGAGTGAAATGTTTGATAACTTGCATATGGTAAGTTAATTATTAAATAAATGACAATTATTTATAACATTAATACATAATAATAGATTAATACACGATTTGAATAAATATTAAAAAAAAAAAAGAATCCCTAGAACCGTGATCATATGTGTGATGAATCTCACCAGGTTTGAGTTTCCCCTGGCGTGATGCCCTCCAAACAGATACAGCACCCCGTCAATACATGCTCCACAGCTGCCTGACATAGCACCCGGCACCTCTCCTTGAGAGCGTCTCATGCACCTGATCAATCAGATATGAATTTCTTATCAATCGTGTATATCAATAGCTGGGCAACAGGTACATGCTAACAAAACAAAAATCTCTAATAAAAAATAGCTCAGTTACATCAACACTCATGTGCTGTCCTGCTAAGAAAAAAACTGTCAGTGCAGCAAGAAAGCTAATACCAGAGAACCGCTAGCACTACAGTTGAGCACTAGTATGTACCTCATTTAGTCAAAATAACAGATTTACAATTTACATTACTCTATTTGACTGACCCATAAGTGACCTTTGCAATAAGTTTGTTGGCCGAGGCTGTGCCAAAAGTAAACAGTCTTTCCATTTACACTTGTTAAAGTTACAAGTTACATGGTGTGGTTTAAAAACCCCTTTGAGTCACAACAGTCAATATAATCAAACCAATAGAGCTGTCTAAGGACACCAGGGACAAAACTGTAGACCTGCACAATGCAAAGGTGGGCTAGAGGACATGTGTTGATCTATGGAAACTGTAGACCTATGTTTGACTGATGTTTGCTCAAAGGACATTTTGACTGTTTAAAAATTTCATAAACTTCTCCCGAATGCTTTTTTTAAAAAAATGATGCCTGATTTTGAGGAAGAATCAACAACGCTAATATCTCACCATCTCTGTGTCTCCAGGTTGAAGACCCAGATCTCAATCCTGGACAGATAGAGGTCAGAGAAAAGTGCAGCCTCCGAGCTCTGCAATGAGAGTAGAAAGCATCAGTGATAGTTCTCTGAATAAGATATAGATTAAAAGTGGCTTTTGACCTTATAGCCTCCCCATATGTAGATGCAGTTCCGATCAATGACAGCAATGTGGCCGCTTCGCTCTGCTGGATGTACGCGTTCAGACACAATCTCACTCTCCTCTTCCTCCTCATCATCGTCATCATCTTCCTCATCCTCCAAGTTTTGCGCCAGATCTACATCCATCACTCATAGACTTGTTAGGGTGATGGAGAAGCACAACCCTTCCAGAAGCAAGAAAATAAAATTATATTGGGACAATGCACAAAAACTGAAAGAGCTGGTTTTATGGATTCTAACCCCTTGCATGTGTCCCTGTAATTTTACTTTGTTCAGCGCACAGAACTGTGATGGACAGCTATTGGGATTAAACACGGGTTTACAATCTGTTTCCACTATATATTTTCAAAATATCATGATTGTTTTGTGGTTAGAAAAATTGGTCTTTTAAATTAACCCAGATCATACAACATATTTGGAACCCTCGACTCATTATTAACTTTTACGCCCTCAGTAGTAAACATTGGTGTCGGACGCTTTACATCTACATTGATCATTGGTTGTCATGGTGATCGCTTAATTTCTGTATTGATCTCATGCTTAATTTCTGTATTGATCTCATACTTATATATTACGGTCAATGCTGATCATCTCGTGTTGATGTTTACAGTGAGCAGCTGATGCGCGCAGCTGCATTTAAGGAAAATAGCACGTGTTAACTGTCCATGGGCTAGAGAATCCGTTACCGGCGGTTGTTCTTCAAGAGCAGCTCTGCTATTGTAATAAAAACCGTTTCATCAGAGGGAAGCCTTACCGGAAATGTTCTTCCTTGAATTCCCACCGCCATACTAGCGACACAGCTCACTGCGCATGCGTCATGTTCTAGAGCGGAAGCCCGCGCTCTACGAAGAAACAAATATCTACAATAGTTTGAGAAGTGCTGTTTGTACGATTAAACGTGATATATATCGTTCTTATATATTCTCCAGATGAGCGCTGTTCGAGTGTCCTATGTACCCGAAAACTAATTGAATCTTAACAGGAAGTTTGGAGTGCCAGGTTTGTTCTTTTAACGTGTTAGAAAAATGGAACAGAGATGCAATGTATACATTTGTATTGGATGTCAAATATATCTAAACCCAAAATTGCTAGTAATTAGGTCAAGTAATAAGTGCAATTCTCTCACACCAACACTTCTATTTTAATAGCAATATTTTTCTCACTGCATACTTAACTGCATTTAATAATGAATGTACATGTTTCTGGAACCCCTTGACTTAACAGATGCCCCTCTCTGCAGGATGCGGCTGCAGTGTGATGTGGAGCTGGTGAACCGGATGCTTCCCTCTCTGGGTATGAGGAGTAAAGGTCGCTCCAGTCGTGCCATCCTCTCCATCGGGAAGCCAAACCACAATGCTGGAGCCGGAAACAAAAGTGTACCCAACAGTAGTGGGCTCTATCTACTCATCTGCACCTGCAAAGACAGAACTGGATCCAAGTACAAGGTGTGTGATGAGCAGTGTAATCCAGAATCTTTTCTCCGTCCTGGTATTGTAGATGTTGTCAAGACCCTGTGTGTTTTGCAGCTGAAGGAGAATGTGGAGCAACTCTTCACCTTGTTTGTGGAGGAGGGAAAGGCCACAGTGAGGCTGAAGGAGCCCGCTGTCGACATTCGCCTCAGCAAAGTAAACCACTTGGATCATTGTTAATGTTAACTCCAGGACCTCTTATTCAAGATAGTCAAAGCAGGAATTAAAATAATATGAAGTATAAACTAAAAGTACATTTTTTTGTAATCTCTCAAAATTCCTGTTCTGTTCTGTGCATGCAAATAGTTCCCAACATCAACAAACCCCACAATCACCAAGTTCCAGCTAACTCAAGAAAAAAAAACTTTTTTTTTGTAATTTCCTGCTAAGGGTTTTTATGTTAACTTGCAAACCAGTACCTCCTACATGCAGCTTCCAACTGATCTTGTTCAAGGAAAACCATATTGATATGTTTTTACAAAGTTTACATTCAAACAATTTCTTATCAACCACTTCAATCTCTCTCAGGCGGACTCGAGCAAACTGAAGCAGTTCCTGACAGTTGCTCGTCTGGCTCACCGTGGTTCTGATCCAATCGGGATCACTCCTCTGGTTCCAGTGGCAACCCGACACTTGGATGCAGCCCGAACTCGGATGTCTATTTTGAAAAGGAAGGATTACCCAGAATCTGGTTTCCCCTCAGCGCTGGAGCAGCTTACAATCTCCACTTGTGGCCTAATCCGGATCGACCCCCGGATCCTCTCACTGCGGGCACTACGACGCCTCGACCTCAGCCACAATCGAATCAGCTCGGTTCCAGAGGCGCTGGGCTCTCTACGACTAACAGAGCTGGTATTGAGCTCAAACTGTCTGTGCTCTTTCAGTGACAAGCTATGCAGGTCGAATCTGCGGGATACACTGACTCTGCTGGACCTGAGTCAGAACCAGCTGACCCGTCTCCCCCCACGCCTGGCGCAGCTTCATAGGTTGCACACACTGCGACTGGATCAGAACCAACTGGAGGCACTGCCAGGCCAGCTGGGCCGGCTCTCAAGGCTGCGTTGCCTCTCTGCAGGTCAGAACCAGCTCTCTGCACTGCCGAATGGGTTCAGTCAGCTCCGACTGGACACTCTGGACCTACATGGGAACCCTTTCAAGAGCCAATCAGATCCACCGTTGCTGCAGATCAGCCTCCCTCTGACGTTGCTGGAGCTGTCTGCACGGGCCGTACTGGACCACAGGTACACACTGGAACTTGGTATTATAGCTGTTTGGCAGGGCTCTTAAACTAACGGCACATGGGCTTTCACTTTATCCAGACCTCTTGTCATTTATATGTAAAATAACTTATCTGACTGAGTTGATGCAACAATCATTTATTGTCCAAAATAAATGGACATGAAATAAATGATAAATTGTATACATCATAACAAGAAAAGATGGAATAAAGTGATTTTACACAATTTTAATTGTTGGATGACGCTTTAACTTTCGGTTGGTTTATTAGTTAACATAATTTCACCATTACATTTCCTTTATTTACACCATAATTTTTCCTTAATTATAACTTCCTAAATATCACTGTGTTTGAAATCTACCAATAAATTATAAAGAAAACCCTAAAATTGTACAGGGGTGCCCAAACATTTCCATATCCTTGTATATTGAAAAGTTTTACCCATTTGTTCAAACAATTCTGTCCTGGGGTTTTTCTTATACACACTGTGACTGATGATTTCAAAATGGTTGTATAAACTTAAAACACTACAACCAAGCCTGCTGTTTCATCAGTTGCAGTTGCTTAAAAGTGTGCACTTAGTTGGGTTGCATGGCTCTGATCTATTTGATGTCCCTAAACCTGTTATGAATATAACCATAACTGCTGGTTGTGAAAAGAACATCACTTGCTCATGTTGTCTCTCTGTCCGCAGGCTGGAGTTCAGCCCAGCACTGGTCCCATGGCACCTTTGTGAGGATCTGGAGTTCTCAGGGGTGTGTGTTTGTGGCCGGGCCTGTCTGTTCTCATTTGTTCGTTGTATTGTTAGCATCAACCTGCACAATGTCTCACACACTGTTGTCCTATTGGACAGCCTTGCGGGTACTGAAGCGCCAATCCATGCACTATTCTGTTCACTTGCATGCTACTATGACCACCTGGACCAGAGTGTGCAGAGACGGCTACGCTGATGCTAATGATCTCCTGCATGCCGCTGTGGTGTTTTTTATTTTTCAGAGATTATATATGTTTATGTGTACAGAGTGAATGGGGGTTCTGTTTTATTTGTGTGGCTGAATGTAGGTTGAAAGGAAATTATTTTAGGAAAATAAATAAAAAGTGACTGAAATATTTTTTTTGTGTCTACTGTTTCATAAGAAAATACTTTTCATAGTGAACAAATCACTTTCTGAACTCAGTTTAATGGTCTGTTTGAAATGGCATACTTCCACACTATTAAGTAGTTAAGAATAACGCAGATTCTAAACCAGTAGCTTGAATTTTAATTAACACATTCAACAGCCTACCTGCAACATATGATAGAGAAGGGTAGATTGTATCTGTAATGTATTCTTGCAAACTCAATCATTCATTCTAGTGTGTGGATGTTATTAACAGATTTATTATGGTTCCCCATCATCAACAGAAGTTCCTTAAACTTGGTTTAGTCTGACGTGAAGTAAACCCACTGAAACAATTCTTCACCACACTTATTTAATGTTGTTCAATGACCAATTGTAATACAGAAGCCCTTTCTCCAAAATTATGGGAATATAGTATTTCTTTAGTTTACTACATCATCATTGCTAATGCTTAGTGACCTCCAACATCTACACCACTGAGCCATTTTTATTCACACAATTTGTGTTGCCGACAATTAAATGTATATTCTCGTTAGTCCTCTGTCTTCCCAAATGGAGTGCCCAGTTTGAACTTCAGTGAGCTTTAGTCGGCAACTAAACAGATTTACCTAATAAAATGGACAGTAAGAATGTGGTGCTTGTAAAATCTATGGGACTTTTAGAGCAGAATCCAAATGTTAAGATGTAATCCACAGTGTACAGAGGTAATACAAATTTTAAAAAAGAAACTTAAATGCACAAAGTTCATTTGTGAGTTTCATGAGTCCAAATCAGTCACTTAGAACTAAGAATGAACAAGATATCAAAGTAGTGTGACAGAATCTAATCTAAACGTAATAAAGCCCATTTTAAACAAATGTATTGGTAATGAGTTTAATTGAAGGGATCAGGCAGAATCTCTGAGGAGTTTCTGAACTGAATCTAAATGTGAACTGGACTCAGTCCAGATCAAACCAGAGAGAGTTCTGAAAACTCACAGTCTGGACACCTAAACCAGGTCCATTCCTTATGGAAATAGAGACAGGAGGATCCGGACCAGTGGCACTGGATCCACCTAAGAGATCATCTTCATCTCTTTCCTCTTTGCTATGGACTGATGGATATGGAGCTGCGTCTTTTTCTACTGGATGAGTTTCTATCACTTCTACTTGCTCTGGATCAGAGGAGGTGAGTGGTGTTCTCTCCTGGTGCTCTCGATATGCAGAAGTTAGTTTTAGATCGACAACAGCTGGATTTAATTCTTTTTGATAGGGATCAGCTGGTTCCAATTCCACTGGTTCAAAGTATGAAGCTTGTTTTGCTTTGGAGTTTGCTTGGTTTGGTTCTGCAGGTTCATGACATGTTGAATTTTGTTCTGTTGGTTCTGAAAGAGCTGGTTTCTGGTTTTCTGGTTTCAGGGGTTCTAGAAATGAAGTTGGTTCAGTTAGTTTTGGATCCCCAATAACTGAAAGAGTAGCATTCTGGTCATTTGGTTCTTGGACACCTTCAGCTACCTCTAAACGTGTTGGTTCTCTATCATTCATTTCTGGATGTTCTGGTTTGGAGTTGTCTGACTTTGGAGTTTGGAGTTGTCTGACATTTGCTGATTGTTTCACTGGTCGTAGATTTGTTGGTTCTTTGTCGATAAGTTCTGGAAGATCTTGTTTTGAGTTGTCTGCTTCTCGGTCCGCTGCAGATGGTTGCTCTAGTTCTAGATTTACATAATTTGTTTCCATCAAGTCCGCATCTTCAGAGTCTGGAACAACTGTTTTTAAGACTTCTGGTCCAGGATCCACAAGGTCGTTTTCAAATGGTTCTAGATAAGCGGAATTTGTTTCCTCTTGTACCGGATTGTATGCATTTGCAACAGCTGATGTCAGCTCTTCTGATCTTTGCTGAAATCACAGAGACACTCACATTGTCCATCACTAAGAGATGAGAGAACATGAGAGAAGAGAAGTGAAGTCTTACCTTATTCACGTTCATATCGTCCTCTCTTGATGCCACCTCTGAATCTCCTCTCCTTGGTCTCATTGAGGAATCAATCTTGTCTTCATGTTTTGGTTCCTCTGGTTCCTGTTAAACACAGTCACTAATACGCTCTCACACTAATAGAGGGTGTAGCTGTAGTAAAGACTCACCTTGTTCTTTGCACATTCCTCTGTTCTTGCTATTTCCACTTTTCCAGTGAGTCCTAGTGGCATCTCTGTGTGGTTCTGGACAGGCAAGCAGATCTCTAGGACTCTATTGGTTTTGTTAAACCTGGCTGTGGCTCTCTCCTCCAGCACTGGGAGTCGGAGCTTCAGATGCAATCTGATTCTGTTCTGATCTTCAAGGACCAGTACATCTCCCTCCATGTGGATCTCTGTGTGCCTGGTTGACTCCAGTTCTGGTAGTTCCACCCTGACCAGAATTGCCTCTGGCTGGGTTCTGCGACCTGAGAGCTCTAGGTCTGACTGATATCGATATCGTATTGCGTATTGGGGTTCTCTAGGGCCCTGCAAGAACTCAGAATCTTGGGGTTTGGGTCCTGATCTGGATTCTGATGCTGGATCTAGCTCTGGTCTTGTTTGTGGTTGACATGGCTCTGGTCCAGTTTTCTGCAATGGTTCTGGTATGGTAGTATTCCAGTTAGATTCTAGCTTCTGGCACTGAATGGGTGCTGGTTCTTCTGCAGGTCTCCGAATGATTGTGGGCTGTGGAACCCCTTTGTACTGGATCCCCTTGACCCTTCTGACATGCTGATCCAATGGTACATTCAGAGCCCGTCCCACTCCCTCTAAGGCAGTACTGTGTAGCAGGCGCATTATGCGGGGGTTCCGTTCAGCCTCCTGGACTGCATCTGGGTGGAAGACTGCATCGCAGACCGTGACCTCAGCTCCGGTTCGATCCACGTCTGCCCTTGCTGGAGTCAAGCAGTATGGCAGCCGCCAGCAGGTCCCTGGTGTTCCAGTCCTGTTTGTCCCCACTGTGCTACAAGGCTGCTCCACCTGACAATCGCTGCAGATATTGATGAAGAGTTTGCGGCCTGCAGCCCGGGTCTTCAGCACATGATGTGGAGTGCTGCAGAGGAAACGCACTTTTTGGCCACGTTCTGCCTCCATGAGCCGTATTTCCTCCTCATACCGGCTCCGGTTTTCTGGGTCTGCAAGTTCTGCTGCATACTCACCCAAGAGTGAAAGGAAACGTTTATCCTGGAGTGCTGCACTAAGACGTGATTCTTCTTCAGGCGTCAGATTGAGAGACGCCATCCCCGAACTCCCAGACATCACAAAGTGAATACTGTGTCAAGAGATTGAACTGGTTAAGTATTGAATTAATTAATGAATAGTAAACTGGCTAACTGTTAGCAGACTATTGCCTTGCTCTAATCCTGTTAGTGAACAAAGTACACTGTGGCACTTACTTAGTTCCTAGTTGAAGTCAGCTAACTTTAAGTTAGTTAATTACTGTAATTACTATAATTGTAAACAGATACAAGTTAGTAACTTATATCACTAACCTCTTGTTTACCTCTGCTCTTTTGCTCCACCACTGTAGTCTCGCCGAGGAGAACGCTGTAACTATAGAAACTGTATACTGTGCGTGCGCGCCCTCGAGGCTCACGTCATGTCTGAACCATGTTTAAAAAAATAAGATACCTATGGTTTGCAACCGTAGATGCGTATACGTATAGATATCTATGCTTTGCACCATTCCCCATTGCACTTCTTTTTTATTTTAATCCATTATCTATGTAATTGAAAGTGCAATTTATCTGATCTGTCTTCATTCAAAAAGAGCGCCTGTACCTTTAGATCTCATTTCAGTTGATTTCTTTACTTTCTAACGCAGTTCTTTGGTTTTTATCCTGAATAAATTTTCTCAATTATAATAATTATTAATTTGAAATGCCTTTGGCTTAATCTGGCATTGTAAAAGGTAATTTATTAATATTTTATCAGATTTTATCGCAAAGTGTTTTTAAAATCGTTTAATTATATTTATTATAGATACCAATAGGTTTAAAATAAATAATATGCATATAGTAAAATAGTTTTTTTGAATCACACAGGAAAACGTTTTGTTTTTCCGGAAGTGGCGTAGGTTTGGCGGGAGCAGATGAAGATGGAGGAGCGCAAACTGAAGCAGAAAGTGAACGCCGTGTTCAAAATGCGCGGACTTATCCCGAGACCGTAAGTCACACTTCACTGGTAACGGTTACAGCTAATGTTTCGATTCGGTTCGTGTAAATGGACGAGAGAGAGAGAGAGAGAGCGTCCTCTTTGTCTCTCGTTCGCAGTTACTTAACGTTACTCAAATTGGTTTAATTTGTTCTAATTATTGATGAATATATGCTTACAAACAATGAAAAAAAATATTTTTTTTCATGTAAGAGACACTGTATTTCACGTATAGTGGGGGCGGGCTTAAACTTTTGTTATTGTTTTGATTTTGAGAATCAGCTGTCACTCACTGTGAACGTGTAGAAAAGATTTGGCTAATTTGAATTTTAAAAATTATTCAAACAGTGGATTGTGAATAAATGAAACCGTTCCAGGAAACTAATTTAACGTAGATGTATGTGTTGTAAGGGAATCGAGCCGGTACTTGCTGCAGGTTCTTGAGTCAGTGAGTCTTGAGGATCTCGAGGAGGTTCTGGAGAAGGTTCTGGACTCTATTGAGAAACAACCACGTAAGAGATGTGACATGACCATTCCATTAGAGTACTTCACATATTATGTTCAGCTGTAGCGATGAAGACAAAGGGTAATATTGGTCTGTTTGGGGTTTGAGTTCTCTGTCTCTTTCAGTTTCCTCTAGTATGGTGGAGTTGTGTGTGGTGGAGGCAGCGGTTCAGGATTGCAGTCAGTCATGCGACGAGACCATGTAAGAATCTGATCAAACACACCCTGATTGAACTGATCTGGATTTAATGATTGACTGTTGTTCTCAGAGAGAGTGTATTCAACATCATCGGAGCGTTTGACGTGCCGAGATTCATCTACAGCACAGAGAGGAAGAAATTCTTGCCGTGAGTCTCAGACACAGTTTCTACAAAATTATGAGAGGTGTTAGCTGTGTCCCAATCCAGAAGTGTGCATCCGCCCGAGTGCGAATTTTAAGACCGCTTACGTCACAACAGTGCGCCAAGGCCGTCTCATTTCAGCAAAACTCGAGGGGTCCTTAAAAGGCACTCTTCGAATGCGTCCTACTTTCCCCTGAATTTGGACTATCCTTCATGGCCTCAGATATCCCACAATGCTTTGCATTTATTTTACTTTTTTCATTAGAACCAACTCAAAACACACTTGAATTTGTATTTAGATGTGACACATTTTTTTAAAGGACCGTATTTTCAAACTTTAAATGCTGGTAGTGATAGGCGAATTGTAAAACATATGTTTATTTTAAACATTCACTGTAAACATTAGCACACGCAGCCAACTAAATGTTAACTAAGTATTAGTGGATATTATTATGTTTTAAGAAGCAGACGAAGGAGTTTATAAAACTTACTAGTCATACTAGTTTAAATTACACACAACATAAAATAGAAAATAATCCCAGAGGGAAATGTGACCAATGCCACCAAAACGAAAATACAGTGCATGTTTTAATACAATGTTTTAATAAAATAAAGAAAGAGAGAAATAAAACTGTTAAAATTAAACCCCAAACCTCAGAAAATAAAGTAAGCAACAAAAGAACTTACAATGATCTTTCAAATTTATCAGACACAAAACATAAATATAAAAGAGTCACTTAATGAAAAATATTAATAATGCAAGAACATTTCGGGATCCAAACTACGGATACAGCTGGTGGCGCTAATGCACCACAAGCAAACTGCAAAACAACACAAGAAGAAAAAGAGGTAGACCGTCCCGTTTACCAAGGGTTTTTGTCAGCCTTCGGAGGACCCTCCCAAGCCGCAAACTGGGAGGCTGGGTTGGAAGGTCCCTCCGGAGCCTTTTAGAACCTGGATTGGGACACAGCTTGAGTTGTTGTATAATGGTGTGTTTCCACTATCTCAGGATCAGCCTGACCAATCACCCGCTTCCCAAACTCTGCGGATCGGCCCGAGACAAAGCTGAGCTCTTCAGAGAGAGATACACACTCCTGCAACAGGTGAGTGTGTGATTAACAAGATGAGCATTCAACACAACCTAGCTAAAAAAGCTTCAATATATACGGTACATTTTATGGATAATTTATGATTAATCTCATTTCAGCACCAAATTCTATACAATGCTCTACAGAGAAAAAATTAAACATTTCTTAAAAGTAAAAAAGTTTTCACATCCTTTGCATTGGAAGTCAAAATATATATGCGAGCAAAAATCTCAACTATTTTTCTTGCAGTCATTTTGGGGTATTTTGTGAAGAAATTTGAGCAAAAATGTAATACATTTATAGTGGTTCTGTGCAGTTAATTGGGTTTTGATTTCAACATAGATTTTGGGCTTCAAAGATTCCTTGAAAAATGCAGTTTTAAAATAATTTTGCTTTACATATGTAAACTCAAGAATTTTTTTCCAATTAGCCTTTCAATTGATGCATTTTCCGCTGAACTCTGGCATCAGCAAGGCATTTGCCACTCTCTGGATAATTTTTCTTTTTCAGACCATATCACTGTAAACCCTTGAAATGGTTGTGCGTGAAACCAGTAGATCAGCAGTTGCTAAAATACTCAGACCAGGCAGTCTGGTACGACAACCATGCCACATTCAGGCACGTAAATCACCTTTTCTCTCCATTCTGATGCACGTTTTGAACAGTAGCAGATTGTCTTGACCATGTCTACATGCCTAAATGCATTGAGTTGCTGCCATGTAGTTGTCTGATTAGAGATATGTGTTAACAAGCATTTGCACAAGTGTAATAAAGTCTTGGGCTGGGCAATTTGACCTAAATTCAAAACCTCGAATAATTGAGGATTTGAACTGGCTACTTTTCCACTACACAATAAAAACAACGTCTAGAAATTACCCCAAAATACATTTATGAGGTTAAGTTATTTAGAAGTACTTCAAAAAAAAAAAAAATTAGTTTACATTCCATTAGTTTTAATCATACAACCGCACAATTATAGTTATATTAATTGATTAAATTCCATTTTAATTCACACAATTCATCATCATATACCCTATTTTTTAGAAAAGATTCACATATTTCAAACCATCATTGTAAACTTTACTGCAATATTAATTCTTCACACAAAGAACAATGAATCACCAAACTTTGTTTTTTTTTTAAACTTTATTGCAAATAAACACATTTCACAATTACAAACTTCACAGTTTACATGCAGGTTCACATTTTCTAGCAGAAATTCTCTCTTTGCTAAAATTGTCTAAAGCTTTAATGGGTTTCCATCCTCAAATGATGAGAAGTTCGTTAATCTCGTCCGACTCCTGGTTTCATCTCTAACGTTTTCTGCTTCTGGATCCACCTGAACTTTTTCTGGTCCTCTTTCCTCTCTGTCCCATCTGCTCCTGGTTTCTCTGGTCGTCAGATTCTCTGAGCCCACTGCTGGTTTCCTGACCAGAAGCATCAGGCTGCTCGTCATCTCCAGGTGTTCCTTCACGCGATGCTGTTGGAGAAAATGTTGAACTGGAGGAGCCACTCATAGAATCGAAATCAAAGAGGTCCTCTGCTCTCCTTTTTTTTGCTTCCTCCCCATCCAAGCTGTCAGAAGATGTTTTTCTCTTGATGCCTCGTCTCACATCTGTCTGAATCCTGGAGCTTTGGTTGGGAGGTGCACAGGTCCCACTGCTCTGAAGCCACAAAGCACCAGGCTGCTCATCATCAAATGATGCTGGAGAAGGAACCATTGCATTCCAGGGACCATTTAAAGAGTCTGAATCAGGCTGTTTTTCTGATCTTCTCCTTTTTGGCTCTGCACTCTCTAAACTGTCATTGGTCTTTCTTTTTCTTTTACTGGGCTCACTAGTTTCAGCCTGACTTCGATCCGTGATTCTGGATCTGCTGGATCCGACTTCATTGTCACTGAGCCGATGTGAAGTTGTCGGTTGCTCTGAATCACCAGATCTCTCTCCAGATTCTGAAGATGAATTAGATGCTGCTGAAGCTTGACCTTCAGGAACTTGCTGAGGTCTCTCAGCCGGTGGGACTGTATTATGCACCGCATAAAAAGATACCGCCATAGAATCCCCCGCTGAGTTCACTTCAACGTTCCAGTAATCAGCATTCTGGTCCAGCAGCTCCAGCAGAGGATTCGGTTCAGGACCAGGTATCAGAGGAAAGCGCAACAGGTTCCTGAGAGCTTGTTCAACAAACCCCAAAAACAAGTCCGGGTGGGAAGCAGTCAAATAAAAGGGAATGCGAATGTCTGGAAGAACCCTGTCGACATTCCCGTTCCTGATTGTTGTAGAAATTACAAATTGTGGTCTCAGGTTCACATTACCAGCCCTGCCTCCAGCAGCGAATGGAAAGTTTCCGTTAGGAGCTTCTCCGTGAGCCATCTTTGCTGATGTGACCTTCAATAATCTGCTAATAAGAACAGAACTTTGCTGAGAGCCTTCAACACTGAGAGCTGTGCTTGAGTTCCAGAGGTCTGTGATGCGTGCTGTGATGTCATCAGCTTTTAAACTATAACAGATTCTCTTCTGTGCAAGAGCTCAGTTTAAACAATAACAGGTCCTCACTGCTGGAAAGATGTTATGTATTCCATCAATACAGCCACTGTAGATAAGTTGTACATGTGATATTTATTTACTGTAAAAACAGCTTTATTTCTCAGAATAAATCTTTCAGGCCATTAATGAACACTGAAAAAAACAAAACGTTAGCTTTTAATTGATTTTATTGTATACATCGGCGCTGCTTGAACTGATTTTAACCTGTGTATAATGTTTTTGGGAACTAAAAACATAGTTTCCGTTAAATAATATTAAAAAATATATAATTTAATTAAAATATATGTTAAATATAAGCTGAATGTTGACTTTATAATATGTACTTTTATAATTTTTTTAATTTATACAAATTAGCCATTTTGGGTTAATTTAGCAATCTTTTTTGTTTGTCTTTACACTTTTTGAATTATACAAAATTGTTTTTATTTTGTTTTATTTAATTATTTATTATTGTTTATATCTGTGTGTTTCAGAGGACTCACAGGCACGAGCTCTTCTCAGCTCCGGTCGCTGGTTCAGATCCAGACCAGCACAGGAACAAGTTCCAGGTGGGTTTATTGTGGAGCTCGATGAACTACAGACCCTCGGGTCTGAAGAGGACTAGGTGATGATTTACTTTTGGACACCCTATAATTTATATTTTTGAGTCTTGTGTTGGGTTTAAAAAACGCTTAATGTTTTTTTTCTTGTTGTTTTTAAAGCAGAACTTTCCTTGAAAGTTGTTGACTGTTCATAACACACTCAAAGTGTCCATATTATATGACAAATTAATATTCTATTTCTGGTGACCATTTTTCTGCATTATTGCTGTATTTTCTAAACCACATTTTAATATGTGCTTCCCACCATGAACATGCGTTATATGGTGGTTTGTGTCTTGTATAGTTGCCCTTGCTTTTAAGCTTTAGGTTGCCCCTAAGGGGGATTTCTGCACAGCTAGAGCAAGTGAAACATGAAAAATATTTCGTTGCAAATGTATGACCCACTATGTACATTATAGATAAACTATGGTAATACAATTTATAAACTTAGAAATCACAAACCAATCACACAAGTTTTGTGCAGCACTAGGTGAGTTCATCTTTAATTTTTTCATAAAATAAACCTTTGAACAGAAATTTTGTTTTTAAGCAACACGTGATTGGAACTGATCTGGACAAAAACCAACAGCCCTAGAGTTCAGGTGGAAGCGGAGTGGACTATATATATATATTTTACTATATATATTTTTTCACTCAAATTCTATTGTTGCATTCTTCCAACTCTGGTTCTATTCAAGTGAATTTTGAGGCAACTGGAAAAGCATCCTTACTCTCTCTATTTGCTCTGTCTGTGCTCAGCTGAAGACGGTGGAGTCTCTACTTGGCTGCTCTTCTAAACTAGGGGATGTGATTGTTCTTGGAATGATCACACAGCTCAGAGAGGTATCTGCACGCCAACAGATGTCGAAGGTCCAGTTGTGATGGATGCCTTTAAACATCTTTCTTTTGTGTTTAGGGCCGGTTCTACCTGGAAGATCCCAGTGGTGTAGTGCAGCTTGACATCTCCAAAGCTATATCCTTCATCGCTGATCTATCGCTGATGCTTTTCAGCTCAAAGATCACTGCGATCATGATCATAATGAGCTGCCTCCAGCAGTGTGTGTTTGTGTTTTCTTAACATCTTCTGCACCAGTTTCACTCCGGTCTCTTCACTGAGAGTTGCTTTGTGCTGGCTGAAGGTGAGGGTGTGATGTAGTTGGTTGTTGGTTGCCCAAGTACAGATACCAAAAATTTCTACTTAAGTAAGGTAACAAAGTATTTGTACTTTGTAACAATTGGGGACTTTTGTCATGGATGCAACTTTGATAGTTTTACATGTAAATAACAGTTTATTATTACTGTTAAAGAGATTTGCTGATTCACGATTGGATAACGTGTAGTTATTGTGTCTGTCTGTATCCAGGATGGTACGAAGATGGCGTGCTCCACATCAGTGCTTTCGGGTTCCCTCCTACTGAACCATCATCCTTCACCAGGTAAACTGAACATTTCTGTAGTTTTATGTTTTATAGTTATTTACTCTGGTGCTTTCTATATTTCAGAACTTCCTGTAGTTACTCTGGTCTTTATTGTGTGTTTTGGTAACTTCCATGTTGTTGTTGTTGTTGTTGTTTTTTTTTTCAATCCGAGTTTAGCTATTTCCCATTTTCCAGTAATTTAGTTTGGTTTTTACTAGGGGTGTAACGGTACGCTAAAATTGTATTCGGTTCGGTACAGTGTCTTGGAGAGCTCAGTTCGGTTCATTCGGTTCGGTACAAAAAATAAAAACTTACATAATCTTTATTTTGAAAAGCTGCCAATACACAATAGAATTCTTGCATAAAATAAATAAAAGTGACACATTCGGGTGATATTTTTAAATAAATTGCACTCTTTATAAAGAAAAACACATTTTATTAAATAAAAAAATGAAATACTGCAACTAGTTAGGACCTGAAAACTTTTAACACTAGCAACAGCTTCAGCTTATATATCAACAAAACTAACTATTCAAGTTTTAAGTTTTTGGCTAAAAAGATTAACCTATCCACATTTTCTGAAGAGAGCACAGATCTGGTTGCAGTGACAATATCTCCAGCAGTAGAAAATGTTAGATGTGTTGCCTGCCCGATCTCTGTGGAACAATGTCGGCATACAACTTTAAATTTATCCACTCGTCTATCCCCGTTATGTATTTTAACAGAGAAGCCAAAGCCGATTTTCCGCAATGACGTTATTGAGTGTCGCACAGTAGAGCTGCACGTCCCTCAATAGCGTCCGTGCGGAAACTCGCCTAGGAACATGGTTCCGCTGCGCTTAATATCGCGCTAATAATACATTTATATTATTTAATACAAGTACCGAATACCGAAACGGTACGCAAGTGTCCCGAACCGAACAGGCCGTACCGAAACGGTTCAATACATACCGTGAACCGTTACACCTCTAGTTTTTACTGTATTTATTTGCATATTACTGAATTGTTTTCTAATAGGTCATTGTAATTATCTGTAGTTTTGTTGATATTTTGCTATTTAAGTCCCCCCCCCCCCAAATAGTTCTATTTAAATTCATTGATCATTGAGTGTCACTGTAGTTATTGTGTTTTGGTGCCACTAGTATAGGGGTTTACTGTGGTACTATTGTTTTTCCCTGTAGTTGCGCCCCTTTTACTGCAATTGGAACATATTACTACTTTTACATTTTACTTTATTTTTATTGTGTTTAACTGAATTTACCCTGGTGTCTCAATTTGTGTTTTTTTTATTGATTTCTTTATCCTTTTATTTATATTGGTCTACCTTTTTATTGTGCATACAGAACATACTTTGGCAACCTGAACTTTTTTGGTGGCCCATCTCGTACTGCTGTGAAATCCAGTGTGAAGTTACAGGAACTTGAGCAGCAGAACCAGGACGCCATGATGGTAATCCTGTCTGATGTCTGGGTGGACCGGGCTGAGGTTCTGGAGAGCTTACACACACTATTCTCAGGTAATTTTATGCTAACTACGGACTGCAAAGTGCTTCTTTCGAGGATGACTCACACAGCCATTTTGTGCAGTGAAATTGACATAATTGACAGTAAAGTTGTTAAACCTGATTGCTAATTCAAAACTGGTTGTGTTCATCTGTGAACTTAGTGTTTAAATTTACATTGATATATTTTGGATTGGGTTACAGGTTACTCTGCGATGCCTCCGACCTGCTTCATACTCTGTGGGAATTTCTCCTCAGCTCCATATGGAACAAACCGTATCCGAACACTCAAAGGTTTTGTGTTTTTGTTTCATCTCCTGTGCTTTTTAAAATAACAAGATTAGATTTTTCATTTATATCCAAAATATACAGTTTTGCAGATACAGTAGAAAACTAAATATGACTTGTTTTTAGAAGATGCTTGTGTTTTTATTGTATTTAAGATATCTTAACATCTTGGTACTTGACCAGTACTGCTAGAAAGTGTTTTACTGTAGCTGCACACGTTTTACCTTGGTTTTCTGCAATAGTTACTAGTTTTTACACTAATTTCTCACATATTTTTCCTCTATCCAACCCGGTGTTTCACTCTAGTTACTCTTATTGAGGACCTTTTCTTCCTAGTGTCTATTTTTTTCAGTTCTTTGTTATTTTAAAAACTATTTATTTTAGGAAGAGAATTGGGAGAGCTTGGAAATGCTCACTGTCTTCTATACCACAGGAGCAGTATACCTATTTTGCCCAAGAGAACTTTTATAGTTTTTTTTTGCTTTGATATGGTTTCCCTTTTTAATGTTTTTTTTTATTATTATTTTTAGACTCGTTCCGAGCTCTTGCCGATCTCATTTGTGAGTTTCCCAGCATTCACAACAGGTGAGAGCTTTTAACACTTAAAGTATGAAATATGAGAAACTAACCACAAAATAAGATCTTAAAACAGTGTAAAATCCTAAACCATTGTAATTAAGCAACAGTAAAAGTTGTTTCTACACCTACACCATGAATCTAGTGTAGACGAGTAGCGTCTTGGCGCTACAATTAGAAAGCTTTGGGTTTTTGGTTTTATTTCTTGGGTGAGTTTCATAGTGAAGTGTGTATGAGCTCAGTTTTGTGTGTGTTTGCGTTTGCAGCAGTCGTTTCGTATTTGTCCCTGGTCCTGAAGACCCCGGGCCCAGCTCCGTTTTACCCAGGTGAAGATGCCATGTTGAATTTAATTAACCTCACCCCATTTCTCAGAGTTTATTTGTGTAACTCGTGTTCCAAGATAAAATTTTTACTCAAAAATGTGAAATTTTGACTTGCTTTAGACCTAGTTTTCCTTTATGTTAAACTAAAAGGCTCCAATTTTATGCTTAGAACATTAAAAACCCACAAAAAGGTCAGCTCCTGTGGTGGGGTGGGTAGTTGGGACCAGGGTTATTGTAATTTCTGAAGAGCTCCCATCTGTTCAAGGCAAATCTTTTCACAGTTTCTACCCTAAAATGCATGAAATTGAAGCATTGAATCAGAAAAATAAGGACGCCACTTTAAAAAGATATAAAAAAGCTTTGTTGTATTCGGCTGGAACGAACAGGGTTTGTTTGCATCTGCAGGCCACCACTGGCTCAGAACATCACCGAGGAGTTCACTCAGAAGGTTCCCTTCTCCATCTTCAGCACCAACCCCTGCAGGTGAGTCTTATGCTACAGGGGTTTGTGAGGTGGAGGTGGATGATTGTGATGATATTCCTGTGCTGCAGGCTGCAATACTGCTCTCAGGAGATGCTGGTCTTCAGGGAGGATCTGATAAGTAAGATGTGCAGGAATTGTGTACGTTTGCCCAGCAGCAGCAGCCTAGAAGTTCCTGGCCATGTGAGAAAAACTCTGCTTTAGTACAATAATTAAAACTTGGTTATGGTGCCGGACTAGCGGGTCTGACTATTACTGGGATTTTCACTCAACCATCTCTTTACATTAATTAAAATTATTGTATATATTGTTTGTTTACCATCAGTTAGTTCGCACGGTGCTGTCCCAGGGTCACCTGACTCCACTGGCTCTCCAGGTGTCTCCGGTTCACTGGGCGTTTGATCATGCGATGCGAGTGTATCCTGTTCCAGACATGATCATCTTCGCTGATAAACACGACCCCTTCAACATCACACACACCGACTGCATCTGCATCAACCCAGTGAGTGCCCATCGGTCTCTCACCAGGGTTTGTGGGATGTTACGCTTCACTCAAAAATCTTTTTCACTGTCGTCCAGGGTTCGTTTCCCAGGAGCGGCTTCTCATTCAAGGTTTACTATCCCTCCAGTAAAACAGTGGAAGACAGGTGAATATGAATATTCATCACTTACCCGAGCTTTAATGATTTGGGGTAATAGATATTCTATTTTTATTCGATTCAATGAATAATATTTAAGTATAAGATTTAACTAAATGTGTTTGAACATGACATTGATGATCATGTAAATACTACTGAGATTATCGGAGCTTAAATATTTAAAGTGGAGGTTTTTGTTAAGCATGCTTTATGTTAATGACATGCTCTGAGAATAAATATTTAAAATAGCAATGAAACAAAGAAGCTTTAATTTACTTACACTAGGTCTGTGCACTAATACTTAAAAATGCTAATGATATCCTCACAAAGGTGATATATAAATATGTTAATCAGATGCTCAGGGCAGACAAATTAAAATATGCTTATGACATAATCTGAGCTTTAACATCTGAGCAATACAATGAGTTGTTTTTGCAATGAAGTTTCTAAAATCCTTTCTGCTTTCTTCACAGTAAACTCCAGTGAGTTTCACAGTGGACCGATCCCTTTTCACTCAGAAGATTGTTTTATGCAATGCACTTTTAAATTACAATAAATATTTTGTATAAATGTGTACTCTTCCTGCTCTGAATTTTCCAGTCGCACTTAATGAGAAACTTTATTTAAAGTAAGGATGGTGGTGCAGTGGGTATCACCAGTTAAATGGTTGTCGGTTCGAGTCTCGCCGGTGACCTTCCTGGAAGGAGTTTGCATGTTCTCCCCGTGCTTGTGTAAGTTTCTTCCGGGTGTCCGGTTTCTCCCACAATCCCAAAAATTCCTTTAGGTGTAAATGTGTGCGTGAATGTTGCCCTGCGATGAACTGGCGACCTGACGAGGGTGTACCAATGTGCGCTGATAATGAATGACTGAATTTAAAGTAAAGCAATAGTCTGTGCAGCTCGATGAGAGGGCAGCTGGAGAACTGCAGCTTTCAATGACTTCAACATTTTTTACATTTTTGTTTAAAAAGTTTGATATCTTTATCTCAATTTCCACAAAAACTGTTTGGCCGTTTAAACAAATGCTGTAAAATATAAAATACTAATGAGATTCTCTGAGCATTAATATTATAAATATGGTAATGAGGTGCTTTAAACAGTTACAATGAGATCAAATAAGATTAAATATAATAAAAAAGTTCTTTGTTAATATAATAATGAGATTTAAATATGGTACAGGGATACTATTTATAAATTCTTTTTTTTTTATGCCCAAGATTAGGGACGTTTAATACACTTTCAACTGAACATATATTATAAGTTTAGCATAATTTTGGTGTTATTTGTTTTAGGTAAAATAACATTAGCAGGTGATTATATCTAAAATTATAGAAAATCAGTCAGTGGATTCTAGAGGTGGCAGACCAGATTTTGGAGCGGCCAAAGATGCAAAAAATGTTTTTTCAATTGGACGTTTCTCTTTATTAAGTGATGATAAACAGTGCTTTGTTGCAAATAACCCATGGGATATTATAGACTTGTGGAAAAATTATGGTTTTATATATAATTATTATACACAAATCTTGACGCAGATGTTGAAATTGGGTTTAACTGGAAATGGTAAACCATTCAGGAATTATTTGGATATTTTGTTACTTTAATCATTTCCAAAAGGCAAAATCTAAACCAACAGGAACATTTTCAGCATTTGTTGACATGGCACATGTTAGTTTTATCATGTAAAAACTGAAAATATATTTAAAGCTGAATATGTGGTATAGTAGTAACATGTTCAGCAGTCAGATGTATAGATTTCCTCTTTGTCTTTTTAATTTTTCTTTTTAAAAAATGTTTTAAATGTTAACAGATTTTAGCCAGATAAATTTCAACAGATGTTTACGTAATCATTGTACAGCAATTTATTAGTCTAAAAATAAGTTTAATTGAACTAAACAAAAAAACTCATGGACATTTCTGTCAATGAACATACAACGGAAGTTCATAGCTTGCGGGAAATCTAGAAGGCAGGTAGTGACACTTGAGCAGATAGAAGAGCTTCTAACATTCTAAGATCTTTTAGTTCCAACAATGGTCATATCTACACTAGATTACGCTCTTCTCAATAGACTTCCTTCCGGTGCAGACAGACCTACAAATGATCTAGAACTCATCAGCTGATTTCATTGTGCCCATAGGAGCCCACGCTTGCTTCATCTCTCTTCACTGGCTCCCCACTGCAGCTGTGTTAAGTTTAAAACACTGATGTTCGCAAACAGAACAGTCACATGATAAGCACCTCACTACCTTCACAGTCTCGTACAGTACATCCACCACCAGTGGCCTGCGTTCAGAAAAACAACAGCGTCTAGGACAAGGGTGTCAAACTCATCTGAGCCTGTGGGCGCATGGTGCACAATTTGAGCTTCTGGGGGCTGGACCAGACAAATCATGTAGAATAATAATTGATTGCCATTACAACAAGTGATTCATTCATTAAATACATCTTATTTGTCCTATTAATAGTTTGTTGTTTTTTCAGCAAAGCAAACCATTATCATGAAAGTGAAACGTTTTGACGAACAAATGTTTCTACAAAAATGTTCAAAAGCAGTCAAATTTAATAAGCAAATCGTCACTTTATAATGTTCTTTAAAATTTAGGAACAACCCTTTTACTTCATATTGAAACTCTTCATAGTGACCTCAGTTTAACTACAAAACTAAACAGTGGGTTGGAAGAAAAAACTCTCTAATAAAGTTTTTGAAGGAATCAAGCAACATTACACTGTAGTTTTAAATAAACATAGCATAAAATAAACAATTCTACTGAATTTGCTGGTGTAAGGCAAGAGTTAGCTTTAGCTTCGTACTGAGGCTTCATCCTCAGGAAGTTTCCACTTTAAAAAACGACAAGCTTTTAGCAGCTCAACAGCGATGATATTGTTACCGGACGGTTTTGGTTCTTACAGAACGAATTGTCGTCATTTAACGGGGAAACCGAAGTCAGAGGCGCATACAGACGGCCGGCGCCTATTCTTCCGCGACAAAAAATAATCCCGTCATATTAACACACTGCTGTGAGGCGGAGACACGCAAGGCTAAATACTTTGTTAAAAACATTTCATCAACAAAGCAATTTATTTTCAATTTATTATTAAAATGTAGCATTCATTAAAATGCTACGTTTATAATCCTATTCACAGTGAACTCCCTGCTCTCTCTCTCCATATCTCTGACTCTGACTCTCTAAAATCATCCCTCGGGGTCTAGAACCCCTGAACTTCCTCACTGAATTTGAAAACGCAGCACCTGTTTGACAGACATCGAAAGTGACAAAATTAAGGTGCAAGTTTAAATGACTAAGAAAGAAAGAAAAGAAAGAAAGAAAGAAAACATTTGGATGCTTCTCTTTGCTTATGACTAGGTTTGGGACACACTACATCGATGCCACTTCAAATGCCAGCATGAGGCTTCTCGCAGAGAAGTATCAGAGCCAACCCCAACTGTTGCCAGATACAGCAGGATGGTAACTAATCACAAAACTACACATTTAATTGAAATTTGGCTATCTTGACATGGTATTTTAAAGTTTTCAGTGGAAAATTCCTTGGTGCGCTGTGTGGATGTACATGGAAATCCTAGTCCTTGTGGTTTTGCATGAAGTATCACAGTCTGTGTCGGTTCAAGAACCAGGGCTTTGTTTTTGCACTTTTAAAGGCGTGCTTCATTGATTTCACTTAAAACTTCAACCCTATTTATCCACAGCTTATGAATGAGTCAAAATGTTCAATATCAATATTGTAGACTTAAATTTTGCCTAATTACCCTTGTGTTCCCGATAGATATTTTTTATTCTTAATTTTAAAATCAAACCCAGTCTGACTCTGTCACTGCCATCCTTAACTAATGGCACAGGGATGTTTTAGTAAGACAGAGAGACGCTGACACCATTTACACACAGTACAAGAACCTATGATAATATTTCCCTAATTATTGTTATTTTTTTTATCTTAAATCTTGTTATTTTACATAAGTCATCTTTTACATTTTTCACGTCTCCTCCTCTTTCAGTCCTTTTTCAGTCTTTTCTTGACTCTCCTCTATCGGTGTGTTCTGTCTTCCTTTGAAATAAACATTCAGACTCTCCAGTAAGTCAATTGTGTGATTGATCAGAAGAGCCAGCCAAGCCAGTCCAAAGAAAATCCAGACGGCGAGGAGACAGCTGTACCATTCCGGGTAGTTGGTCGCTGGGTTGCTATCTGTAAATAGACATATTATTTAGATATAGAAACACATGTGTAGAAGGAAAACAAAGAATTATTGCAGACATTCCTCTTTTAAAACTTGATTTCAGGAGTGGCTATGGTGGAAGGCTTAGATTATTCTAATTAATTTAACTGGTCATAATTTATAGTTGTACAACTGTGCTCAATCTTTCAGGTCAAGAAGCAACTCTAGTTTTACCAAAATAAAAGGACAACCGGTGAAACTTCGATGCAATTTGCAAGAGACACCTACAAAAAAAATGTCTGCAGGTGTTTGCCACAAGACACTTCCTTGTCTTCGTCCTTACTGTCAGATGTCTGGTGCTTATTCATTTTTGTCACCACTTTAGGGAATACAATGGCCACAGAAGATGCTGCACCTCTTCCCGGGATGGTAACTGTGCTGTTTTTAAAGCATGGTGTCATATACAGTATGGTGCCCCTAAAGAGAACTGTTGGTGGGGAAAAAACAGGAATGGGATGCAAGATGCAAAATTATGTTTGTTTTCTCTCAAATGTTTTGCGTTCTCTTACAACTGGTTTTTAACTAAAATTATACTCAAATTACTGTGATTGAGCAGATTTTCTCAGAAATTCTCAATTTCTTTGTATACGATTGTAGAAATTGTATATTTTTACTACTTTACTAGTTCTGTATCTGTACTTTTACTGCACCACTTTTCTTCAACCTGCCTTAAATTAAAGTTATTAGAATTTAATTGGGTCTCCATTGGAGATCTATACAGCAGGAGACATGGAGGCTAGCAGCACATTATACCAGATAGATTAAGAAGAGCACTGCCAGAGCCCTGATATAGGATGTAAAGCAGGCAATTGAAGCCTCACATTAACTGATGTGCATCAGCAACTACGTGTAGAGGTGAACATAATATAAACTGAAATACAGATTTCAAATGATAAAGTTCATAGTCCTTCCTTCAGGATCTGGTGATCATATTTTACCTGCAACATAGTCTCCGAATCCGATGGTGCTGAGAGAGATGAAGCAGTAATAAATGGCTTCAGAGTAACTCCATCCCTCGTATTGTTTAAACAGCAGCATAGGAACCACAAAATACAGGAACGCTGAGCACACAAAGGAAAAGCTGTGGATGGATATCCGCATGCACTTCTGGGGAGGAAGCAGAAATGTTAGGAATCAGTTTAAATGAACATTTAACACTTCTACATATAGGTTTAGTTCAATTTAAAGGACCCCCAAATGTGCAACATTAGGTTTCATTTAAAAATGCAATTCAGACCTCTCAGAATGCTAACATTTTAATCAAAGACTATGGAATACTTTCTTTGTTGACTGTAACTGAATCAGGCATTGTTGCTATCACTAGCACAGACATTGGACATTAAAAGACAGAATGTGGTTTGGGGAACTGCAGTCATACATCATTGTTGGCCTTGAAAACCAATTTTTATTTTTGTATCCTATTTGACTTTTGAACATGTTTAAAAATGGCTTGATGTGTTTATACTTAAATAATGAGCCTGAACATACCATTCAAACTGATTACAAGTAACACGATCCAAAACTAATCGTTCCTCATTGTCACTTTCATCCACTCTAAGAGACATTAATGCTAACCAAAGGCCGTATAAAACATGAACGACGCATCACTGCGAGACTAGGGCACTGCAAAGACACTCGGAAGGAAGCTGCACATGCTCAGAAGTGATCAAGAGAAGAGATGAACCCACAGGTGTTTGTGATCAATAATGTAATTTGGCTTGTACTGAGATCTCGGCTTGTTTTGAGACTTGTACAGAGAGGAAATCATTCTGCAGCCAGCCATAAGGGGGCGATCACCACGGTTTGGCTTCACGCTGCTAGCCTTGTGAAACACACTTGGGTAAAATGGGAAAGAGGAAGTAATTTTTTGCAAGTTCTCACCTTTCGATTAATTTTTTTCTCCAGAAAATTGCAGAAATTCCTCTCGATGGCCAGCATGTACTTTCCAACTCGATTCAAGACCACGACGTTTAGAGGAATGCCGAACAGAGCAAACATCACGCAGAAGATTTGACCGGCGGTAGTCAGAGGAATAATATTTCCATAGCCTGCAGGAAGAGGCAAATATTGCTCTAGAATCAGACAACAAAACCGAATCAAAAGTATGATTTAAATAGAAATTACCAATGGTTGTGACCACGGTTGCCGCAAACACAGAGGAGCTGGTAAATTTCCAGAAGCCATCAGCAGTGTCATTGCTGTCCGGACTCAAGCCGCTGAGGGATGCTGATTTTATTAACTTGAGATGGTGACAAGGAACAGATGCTAGACAAGTTTTAATAGCAGCTCAAAAGCAGTATAGAGGTATCTATTTATGCACTTAAAACCTAAAATTGACCACAGTTTGAAATATATTGCTGTACAATTCATTATAAATCCAAGTAGTGGCCAGAACAAATATTGTTATAAAAGGAATTTCATTAAAAGGATGCCTTGCAGCAAACACAACAAAGACAAAACTTAACACAAGTATTGCATTCTTCAGTGAACTGTTATCGTTGTAATTAATGGCTGTGGTTGGGAGGAGGAAGCTGCTCCACAGGGAACTGATCCGTTCTTTAGTACACATGTAATTTAGCAGAGCGGTGATCAGGAAAACTCAGGAAACACAACAAACTCTTGGACTACTCTTGTGCTATGGAAGAACCACCCCTGCATCACTCCTGTTGACAGCTGGCTTCCAAGAGTAGGCTATCAGGACAAGATTCATTTTAATGATGACTCTTTCCATATTAAAAACAGTAGTTAATACGAAAAGTACCTTTATATTTGAACTTGGAGCTAAGGTACACATTGTATGAAAGGTACTTTTCAGAAATCCATAAATATCTGGAAAATAGGTAAAACTCAAGCAGGTCTGTGCAAACCAAACCTCACAAATCAAACATAATCATAGTTTTAGCACAGAAACTGGTTTGCCAGAGGTGCACCCTTCACGATCCCATGCACTTTATGGATTGCACCCAAGTTTCTCCTGGAATGCAGTGCTTCAAATGTCACATCAGACACCTTTCCAATATCTCCATTTGCTGTGTTTCTTTGCTGTTGTAGATTTGTTGCCTTGCATTTCTTTTGAAAGACATGCTTTCTGGCTTGTGTCTGTCTTTCAGACTCAAGTAAATGCTTTCTGTGGTGTGTCAGACTGTCAGTGAGGATAGCTGCTTTTTCCTTTTGTTCTGTTGCTGTTTGTGTGACAATGCATCCAAATAATAGCTTTAGGTTGGCGTAAAAGAGCTTTCATAAAGTATGCTAAGTCGATTTATTCTCATAATATTGTGCCCTACCTTGTTAAATAATTGATATTTGAGGGAATATTGGAAACAAATTACAAAAAAATAAAATTACTTTCACCGGGGAAATTTGTGCCCACCTCAGGTGGCAATTAGCTTTGCTCTTCTGAGACAGGATGTGACATCATATGTTGAAGCACAAAACTAGTGTTTCCATTTTAACACCCTTTCTGGTCAAGTTATTATGGTGAAGTGTGACAAAAAGCCCTGGTCTCCCCTACTGCATATGCTCTCAATGTGATTCCACCATAGCAGGGATCTCATTTCACAAATATGATGAAGAAACTTTTGAGCAGTACATCAATTTCATTGACTGTGTATTTATACTTTTGTTATTTTAACTGAAAAAAGAATTTGAAAGAGAAGTTTAGAAGATATACCGTAAATAAATCTTAACAGCAAGATCAGTGCAGTCGATACAGTCGTCACGTTATGGGAGATGACACTGAACAAGGAAATCATAACTATGTAAAAATAAAAAGACTGCAATTAATTAAGAAATATTTATAAATCTAAGACCGTATAAAAGGAAACAGCATCAATGAATGGACCAAAACTGATGTAAATATAAATATATATTTATTATGTTTGATGGGGTTGATCCCAGACCATCTTGATTTTACCAAGTCAGATGGGATCCCGAGATAATGTGAAGCTGTGTGTCTAAATATGATGTGCATCTTTGAAAATAACAATTTGGCTAATCTAAATATATTAGAATATTAAAAGCAATATATTTAATTGACCACATGCTCATCATGAGCATATCCTACAGAAAATACCTATCTTAACCTTCTTTGTCATTAGATTTCGCACCTTTTCAGACCCGTTAGCAGCTTTTTAAATCTTGCGAATAGAGACAAATCTACAGTGACTTTCGTCTGGTGTTCTTTAAGATTGTGTTTGTTCTAGCTCTTCTCATGGAGCAGCTATGCCTGTCTTCTTCTCACACAAGCTCACGGATCTCACTCAAATTCAAACTGTGTCCCAATCAGCACACTATCTGCACTTTTAAGGGAGCGAAAGTAGATTCTATCTCGAGTAGATTCCAGGAGGTAGAAAAAATGAATTTGAGATTGTGGCTTTTGAAAATAAAAACAAAGAATACTGGAAAAGTCCACAAGAATATTCCTCCCTCACATACATCCAACACTATTTGTTTTTAATATAAACTAAACTAGCATTTTAAATGATTTTTGCACGGTAATTTGTTGACACAAACCGAAAACAATAATGATCTGAAAATGGGTTTAACTTAAAATCACAGAGCTTAGATTTTTAACGTATTTACTTCATCCAATATTAAGAATTTATATTAATGTTTTTCTAGTTTGCTTTACATGTTTCCTTTGTGATACTTATGTTCATGAGCATTTAAAAAAGTGACATTAAATCAATGTTTTTTGTCAGTTCTGGTTCAGCCAATAGCCAGTTCAAGCTAAGAGTTGGCAACAGCTTTTAATGTTATGGTGGTTGGGAAATATTGGAAAAACTGGTTTCGTTCAATTTAGATTTTCAGTGGTTTGAATTCCACCACAATGTCTCACTCGACGAAGTTTTAGGTTTATTCAAAGAGTGAGAAATAGAATAACAACAAATAAAAAGTTTATTATTTTAATGCACTCAGGTACTCTTTTGTTTTTTTTAACTGGGGAGCAAAAATCTTGAGCTGTGAAAAAGTGTTGATTCTTTTGACCGTGATTTGAATTACCCTTAAACCCCTCCAAAAATATATTAATATACTGTATATTCTATAAACCCCAGTTGACGCCAAGTACCAATGTCTGTTCTACGTTCAATATCACTTAAACCCCTTGCTTGTTCTTTTGAAGAGCGCACAGACGACTGAATTCAACATTGAAACAGATGCACCCACTATAGATGACACAAGAACAGGCATGTTCTCACCTGAGCTAGTTCGTGTAGCCCCGTCTGACCCAAACAAGGGTACTTCTCCAGCAGCTTGATCCTCTTGTCCTTCAGAATATCAATCTGTTGAAGCACGTACCATCCCTCCAGCTTCCAGAAGATCAGTCCACCAATCAGCACATATGCCAGGTACATAATTCCAAGGAACAGCATGGAGGGTAGATGCGTTGTGCTGAGAAACCTACATAACTTTCCAGAGAAGCTGGTGAACATGGTTCCTATGCTGGCCTGGCTCTCCTGAGTGCCGGCGCAGGTGAGGGATTGTTCGCTCGGGAGTGGATTTGCTGTGTTTATGTGACAAGCAAATGATTCCAGATTGTGTATTCAGGCATCATGACCTGGCATGCAAATGCTTAATGGAAGGAGAGCAGAACACGATGAAGAGGTAAAAAGAGAAGTATAGGTGGAAAATTGCCTTGTCCATTAGACTTTCCTTGATTTAAATGTTAAGTCTATTTGAGAACTGCACAGATGGACTGGATGGATGCGGACAATGGTATCTGTTTTTTTTTCCAGGTGCAAGCTCTACATTTTTTACACATGTTTGGTCTATCAGGTGTTCTTATGTGTTTGTATCGCTTTGAGATCTACACTCCTGGTGAAAACAAGAGCTCAAAATATAATATCACTTCTTTTTGGTAAAACTTTAGTAAGCAAGCTTTATATTTGATCCTAAATTATATAAATTTTTTTAATATTTTTTCAAATTTCAAATTTTATGAGTCAATCAGTGTTTTAGAAAATACTTAAAAACAGGTTCCATACTAGAAAATGACGAGTACATGTTAAAGAAATGCAAAAAAAAATTTAAGTATCTAATCATTGACTATTTTGTATATTTTATAGTCAATGTGTCTATAAAAAGATGTTAATGCTGCTATCAAAGATTCATTGTTTATGAAAATATTAATCATAACCCATTATAGAAGACTCTGGAAACAAGGTTTAAAATGCTGCTTTATTTAGCTTTAAACACTGAAGATGCTAACAGCTAAACACAATGTTGCTTTGAGAATAGAGAAAGAGAAAGAGGTGCGAAAAGGAGAAAGAGAGCAGCCTCAAAGAGCCAAGTGAAAGTTCAAAGCAGGAAAGAGAAAGAAAGTCTCTTAGCAACCTCATTTAAAGAGCTGGTTGTGATGTAATTTCCTGCTTGTGAACAATATGATTAAAAATATTTTTTTAAATCACATTTGCACTTTTTTATTATTACATTAATTTTTGTATATTAATTATGAATAGTACAAATTCTTGAATGTATCAAAATAAACATTTTTATATATTCTTAGCAATTCTCCAAGATATAGTCTTTTTAAAAAGTACTCCATCTGGCATAAGGGGTTTAATAAGAATTTTATATATATATAAAAAAATGTTTTGATTTACTTTATCTACAGACAGGAAGTGCATTCATGATTTGTCAAGCCCTGGGGTCACGCAATAAAAAAACGTGCATTTGACAAAACGAGGCATTGTTTTTGGTACTATAGGCAAGTCATGTTCTTTGTTACATTACAACACAACATAGAACTAGTGGCGTGCCTGGGCTTGCTATGGTAGTTTAGAGGATGTAAAAAATGTTTTTACGAGTATCAGACTTTGATATGTGATCTTTAAAAATGATTGATATTTATAAGAAGAATAAGTATAAGAATAACTCTATATACTCATTCTTTTGTAGGGAATATGTTTAGTTTCCAAGTCTAGATTCCAGACAAGGGACCCAGACGTGGATAATGACTGGCCCAAGTCGCACTCAAGTTAATTTCTGAAACATTATATATGCAACACAACCAGATGAGCTTTTAATTGTAAGGAACATTAAATAATCCAGCAAAGTGTGACACAATGTTATACATTGTCTAGACATTGATCAGCTAAAAAAAAATCAGCTATTTTTGCAAAACACTTTTTGGAGGACAAGGCCTGGTTTGAAGTCTGAAGTACCCCAAACCTTGTGTGCCGGCCGGGCAAACTTTAATAGCTCTGATAACTCAACTATAGAGTGGTCCTGAGCACTATCTCAGGAGAAATGGACATGAACCACAATTCATAGGATCAGGTGTGATTTACCTACTGCGTGTCTCACCCCTGGAACAATCTGGAATATTCAAATGTTTGTAATAAATAGCTTGAGCATTGAATGTAAACATGTAAAGTGATCTGAAGCCGGGTCACATCAGGGTGCGGACCAGAGGAAATCATCGAGTGATTATGAATTTCCTTGAAAACTCGTAAAGAGACCAGCTCAATTACCGTATATTTAAACACTTACGAATTCAATTCGGAGCTTTGGTAATGCTGATGCTAATGAGAATTAGTGGTGCGTCTAGGCCCTAAACTTCATCTTAGCACGAGCCGAGATGTTCTATCATAATTCATTTGTCCGGTTAAAGTTTCAAGATGAGCCGAATTCTCAGATTATCCAAGTGGCAGATTTCCTCCGAGCCACCCAATTAAAGAGCGAAGATAAAGCCCACCGCCAGAATTTTAAAAACAGGAACTAAACAGAGCAAGCGATTGAGTCAAAATACAATACATTTAACAAATGTGATAAATGTCAAATCAAAAATGATTATGTTTGAACAGGTTTCATTGTGTTTTTGAATGTTAGTGTAAAATAAATAATTTCGTCTGATGAATGAAAGTATATCATCTTTATTTTAATTTATTCTGGTGTAAAAGTACATTAATAAATGATTAAAAACTTGCAACTAGCTTATATTTATCATAGATCCATCCATTTATTTTACTACTATGATAATTAATCGGAAATTTAATACAACTGATACAACCTAAAAACCCATAGTCACATTTTCCCAAGAGACCATGGCCCTTCACCAAATGTTTATCCTACAATTGTACGAAATGTAAGAACTTTTGCTGAAATTTCACAGAAATATTAAAAGACCCACAATTTTACCCCTAAAATGCACCAAAAGTAAAGCACCGAACCTGAAAATTCTTCATGAAAACCATTCTCCACGACTCCCATAAAACCTATTGAGACTTGCCACTTTACACACTATTAAATGAAAGATGCCCTGCGATGGACTGGCGACCTGTCCAGGCTGTACCACTGCCTCTCGCCCAATGTGCGCCGGAGACCCCCGTGACCAATTTCTGAGACTAATTTCTCTAATATTGAAATAGGAGCAGGTTTATAAACATTAAAAGTCTGGGTGTATTATGTGTATGAAGTGTTTTTCAGTAGGGTCTGAGCCCTCATCTAAAGAAAAACGATCAATCTTAAAAGATCAATTCTGTTCATTGATATAATTTCAGATTAATAAAAGAGAAGACACAAAGCATATTCTCAGTGATTCAAAGCTGTGCTGCCTAATGCAAATATCTGCTTAGAACCTTGGCACTAAAACAAATCTATGCACAGTGATGCAAAAGAGAACAGCAGAAAACATGGTAAAGAAGTATACACCAATGTGGATATCATCAATGAACCATAAATTATCTCTAGAATCTTTTTGGCAGCACTTTGTTAATCCTTAAATTATTTTAATGAAACCAATTTGAGGTGTTGAGAGCGTATATATTCATATAGACGTGTACTGCAGCTTCAGATTGATGTATCTCAGTTATTATGCTTTAGATTTGGTTATGGAGGTTATGAAGCCATGGTAACAAGATATTAGAGGTTGTCTGTAAGGATTAGTGGTTTTGGTGACTGAATAAATACGTTTCTTTTACAAAGCCAGTTAGAACAACTGCTTCAACTCAAGCGTGAGGTTTAGAGGATCCACACACAAGCTTATAATCCCTCAGAGATGAAGAGCCAGCTAAGATTTACTTATGGGGTGAGTTTCCTAAAAGTGCAGTACATAGCTATAAAACCAGACAATTATGGAGAGAATAAGAACATAAAACAAACATGGATAACAATGGGGGGAAAATGGGGGAATTTGAGAATTGAGGGTTTTCAAACTTTTCTGTAAAATAGATGTTGATGTTGTTCCTAAAAGAGACAGAGGGTATAGCTGACATATTTCTGCATTTCTGTGTCAAAAGCTGAAATAAAACCAATCAAATCCATTTTTCAAAACCCGCTTGTGAACCATATGTCGAGTGAAGTCACTCTAGAGCAGGAGTAACATAATGGTGTGTGATGGGAATTTTTAATGTAATGTCTCCATCTAGTGGTTATATTGAGAAATGTAGTTTGAGAAACTTTTTAGAGCATACGTCATACTTAGTCCCGCCCTTGAGGAGGAGGAAGTTAGAAAAGCGCACGCTCTCTCTCTGGGTCTCTCTCTCTCTCTCTCTCCCTTGCTCCCGTGTGAGGATCACACTGGGACTTGACTCTCTTAGGAGTCTTTTTGTTTCTCTTTTTCTTTCTTTCTCTCTCTCTCTCTCTTCTTTTCTATCTCTATATATTCTTTTCCCTTCTTTTCTCTTCTAGCGTTCGTTTATATTTTTAATAGGCTCTTAATATGCGCTAAACCACGTTCTTCTTCCACGTTAGAGTCATGTGTGTAGGAAATGCGTTGAGACTGCTAATCTTTGTAATAAATAGCCGCATTTGCTGTGTTCTCTCTCAAACGGTCTCCAGTGTTCATTTTCAATTAAGAAGGTAAATTTTAATTACCATAACAGGTGTTTTAATATTCACATTTGTCTCAGTTTCAGGGTTAAACTACTGCATTTTGTCCATCTGTTTTCACCACACTAGTCCAAACATTTAGAAGTAGCACAGCAGATTATTTGACCAGTGGCAGAGCATATTTAGATTTGCTTTTAGGTGGAGCAAACGTTTTTGGAAAGATTGGTTCTGATTGCCAAAGAGTTGTGTTCCGGAAGTGTTCTCTTCTTCTCTGTGTTGGGGCCCATACTTCACTGGGGCCTTATACGTAATGAATCAAGTTTAATATTGACTAATGGCAATATAAATTCAAAGGTGTGGCACAATATCAATTAAACTTTGAATTTTAAATTTGAATTTAATCTCAAACTGGGAGCTCAGGATACAGAATACTAAGATGAAAAAGGCCTGTAACTTAAGGCAAAAAATAAATTCAATACATGGTCCATGATTAAAATAGTGTATGATCTGAGAGGCTTCCTCACATTGATGAGGTCACCAAATGACATCATGAGCAGTGAGGATGTTGCTGAATTACATCAGTGAACGTTTGCAAATCGATGTTATGCGGGAGAACAGTTTGAGGGAGGGAGAGCAATGGAAAGAGCTGTGATAAAGATCTGAGTCTTACAAAGGGAACATATTTGAAATCGTCTCTCCCCTTCAAAACATCCCCAGATTTTGATTAAATACATCTTACTAATCATCTTGTTTCAATAACACCTCCAAAATGTCCAACATTATTGCAACATTCCTTACAATAATTAGAATGTTACAAAGAATGGAAAAAAAACCTATGTAAAATGTGAAACGTAAAGAAATACTGAAAATTCAACAAAATTTTAATTTATTTATATAGAGTACCACACAACAGCACCAGGTGGTGGCAGTGATACACCAAAAGCAAGGTTTGCAAACAAACAACCAAATAAGGAGAAACATCTCCACTGCTTTCATACATTTTGGGTTAGTTTATAGAGGTTTATTAATTGCAAAACTGTTTCATCCTCTTCAATACTTCTATTCTCATTTTCTATATCCTTGAAGCATGACAGAATGGCCATTTGTTTTTGTTTTTTTTTGTTTTGTTTTTTTAACCAGATCATTGTAAATTAAATACCCCAAACAATTGATTTGAGTTGTATGCTGTTTTAGAAATGTTTTAATTCCAATTGCTTATGGTACGGAGCCCCCATCATGTAAATAAAACCTTACGTACCAGATAACCTACAACGAGGTCACAAATCCATGTCATTGTTTTATAACAACAATTTAATTTTACCTTATTTTTACAATGACAAAATGATCCGTCGAGCGACTTGTTTTTCCTCGTTTACATCACTCAATTCAGTGACCAGTTAGAGGACCACAAAACACCAATCTTTTGTGATTGGATTATTGTTGGGAATGTAATGACCAGACAGAAAGTTAAACTCAAAGATTGATGACTTGATGCAGGCTGATTACACCTTTTTCCGACTTCAAATTCAAGCAATTTCAAGGTACATTTAATTCTTTTCCATCACCTTACAACCGCAGTAACTTAGTTATGTATGCTTTTTCACATTTAAGTCCAATTTGCTCTAAAAAAAAACATGCAGCCTCTAGATCTAGAAATCCCTTTGGTCCATGTTTTAGCAATAATTTGTATTTTTCATTTTCCATTCGACACGCATTGAAATAAAGTTTGGATAAGAATCGTGACGTCACTACCATGTAAGATAGTTAGGCTTAAGGTTGAGGTGACGGAGTACAACCCGTGAGATGACACATGAGCAGTTATATAGTGAGTGTTTGCTTTTTTGCACTTTTCTGTATATTTGTATTTTTGTATATTGTTCGTTTTAATTATGTGTCTTGTCTTGTCATTGTCATTCTGTTGCACTGTGGAGCTTCTGTCACTAAAACAAATTCCTAGTATGTGCAAACATACCTGGCAATAAAGCTCATTCTGATTCTGATGTTACTAAAGCCAGTTATTTTAATTACGGTATATGAAAAATATTTAGCTAAATGGAAAACTATTGTGTTAGAAAACAAATGTCAAATTCACACACTCTGTCCACAACCAAGCATGAGAACGCTATATTAAAATATTAACCCTGTTGATGACTCTAGGGCTGGGCAGAAGCTACAATCGTTACAATAGTTTTGATATTTTCCCTTCCGAGTGTGGAGTCATGTGACCCCGGTCCGTGAATGTTTTTTTAGAAAATGTGCGCCTTAATTTCAGTTGTTCATTAACCGATGTTCAATAAATGGATAGTAGACAGCGTGTGTTTCCTTCAATTATTTTAATAAATAAGTAATGTACCCTTCATTCTAAAATCTCCCACTTGCAATATGTGAGGATCTTACTGTTCAAAACTTATCAGTGAACTACGAGAGCAAAAATAATAATTATAAGGAAATAATCATTCAATAACCATAATAATCTTCACTTAATCGATTAAATTTGATTTTAGGTCAAAATTGCCCTGCCGTAGATGTCACCTCTTTGCTTATGACTTGTGACAATTTCTCACAGAATTGAGACTAACTTCATTTAACACCCAACACAAATCAACTTAACATTTATTTATTGTGGACCCTGTCTGTCATTGTGGTTTTGTCACAGGTGCATCTTTTCTTGAAGTACTCACTTTCTCTCTAATGTGTGAACAGCTCAATGGTCTGGAACTCTACCCGAGCTGTTTAGCAAACTGTGTCTGGCTCTGATGAATGCCTGGATATCTGCATCCGTCTGTTTATCTCCGGTTAACGGAATAGATGAAGATGAGTGCTCGGGTGAGAGGATGGCTCTAAGAGACAAAGAAAGTAGTATTCAGAGATTGAGAATGCAGCTCACCCCACTTCTCGCCATGGAGCTTGTTTTGAGTAGTTCTCTCATTGAATTGCTATTTATTAGCTGAGCGCACCTTTGATCTTTTGACGAGAGAGAATAGTGTTCCCTCGGCCTTCTCTCCTGACGATCAGCAGCCTCATCCGTGAGGCTCATCCTCCTGAAATAAATTGTTTTTATAAATGAGACAAACATTGCAAAATGTGATCCATGAGAATCTCTCAAAGTAACTTTAAACTGCATTTGGAAAGCAATAATCCCACTGTCACCTGGTGAACATCTGGTGATTCTGAGCATCTCCTGTGTTCTCTCCTCTGTGATCATGGGGTAGAATATCTGTATGTTGTTGTTTCAGAAACTAGACAGAAAAAAAAGACTTTCATAAATAATTTTATATCACCTTGCTTCTAGAAAAAGCACCAGAAAAGAGGTCCCAGAATGAAATAGAAATTATAAGATGTTGGAATCTCATTGACAGGTATCATTTATTTAGGTAATGTTCTATAAGTGGCCCATAATGTGATCTAGTTACCTGCAGAAAAGAGCCCTGGGAGCCAGACATATTGGTTATTAAATCACTAATTAAAGTGCAAGTCAGTCCATAACATTTACTAAGTGCATTTTTGTGGATTCATGTTTTATAATGGTCCATATGCTAATGTTTAACCTGCCATTGGAAAAAACAAAAAGCTTTGAGACTGTAAAGATTCCCATTTGTATTAGAGCATGCAATATCATCCATCTACTAGTGTGGCATTACTAACGTCTACCTCATTCATCTCTTGTACCTTGAGGGATAGAGAGAGCCTGCTTCTCTTGTTTCAGAAAAAAAAGAGAGTAAAGGACAATTGTCTCATATTAAATGTTAAATAAATACATTATAAAAGATAATGTAAAGACCTTTCAGAAGTGACTAAAAGTACAATCCCTCCAAAAGTCAAATGCACTTCAGCTCCTAGAATAACAGACCTGCAGTCTAGAGCCCTCCTGAATCCACCAGCTCTCAAAGTCTCTCTGGAGTTTAACCTTCATCTTCTCATGCAGATGCTGGAGATGTTCAATCTGAGTCTTCAGTTCTTTCAGGCGACTAGATGACATCTTGTAGCTTATGGAAAACAAATATAAAACAGGAACTGTGTGAATGCTGGGCCCTGCTGTCATGGAATACAAATTCAAATGTAAATGTAATGTACCATCTGTTAGTTTACACTCTCCATGTCATTGTCCCAATGTGAGATGCCATTCCCTGTGTTCTCTCATTGGGTGTTCTCCCTCAACCCTAATCTGAAGCCTAACCCTGTTTATCATGACAGTGACATCATGATTCAGCGTTCAATGGGATGAGCTCCATATTCAGTGGGGAGGGCTTATTCTGTCTGCAGTCGGGGGTACTTGCACTCTTGCAACAAACCATTCAAGAGATGAATACTGCGTTAAGTATTTTCCTGTCTAACACTTAAGATTGTGTGGGGTTTTATTTTCATTTTCAAGTTGTTGCAATAGAACAAAGGCTCTGAGGCAGTTTGCTAGGTTCAATGTGCTTGAAACTGCAGTCACTTTTCAGTGGAAGGTAATGCAATGCTTAGACACAAATTCAAAAACAAATTGCAGCCAGTTACATCATTAACTACGGGTTGTTATGAATTCACGTTTAGATTATGATTGTTTAGAATATTTTAAACAAAAATAACCACAAGGAACAATTGAAACCTGGATATCTCGATTTTTCAGTCACTTTCTCTGAGTAATTATCATGAGATATATATTCTTGTCAAAAAAAAAACTCCAAAACAGATTTAAAAATGGCTTTTTCATCAACTTGACTGCTCTATTGGCTTACGTCATCGACTGTTGGCATTGCACAAATGCTTCATCTAGCTTCTATGTAGACGTAATGATAAAAGTGCACAAGTTATATCCCACCAGCTGATGCGTATTCCAACAGATTGTAGATGTTTCAATGATTTAGTGTTGAAATAGTCTTTAGCTCTGTAGGATTCAGATTATCTCTTCTATTGATTTGATTTTTTTAAAAACGAATACAAGATAGCGGACAATGTAATAACACACCATTCGTCAATAATCTGCACGGTGTGGTGCATATTGGAATTGAAACAGTCCAAAATTCTAAAATAATAAAAATGATAAAAATAATCAAAATGACTTTTTTTTACAATAACAATATGTGAGTGCTGTGCACCTTAACTAAAGATTTGTGATTAAGGTTTATTTCACTCACATCTTCTTCTCATCCTCAATCTGGTTTAAGATCTTCTCTTCTAAAGGATCTGGTTCTGGTTCCATTTTGTTTTCCATTATACCTGAAGGTAACAGCATAAACATAACATTTTTTAAAATAGCTTAAAGCTAATGATCACATTATTGACAATCCCAATTGAGCACTTTATAATAGGGCAGGTTAAGCTCCATATAAAAATTTTAAAAGAGTGCATTAGCAGCAAGATCAGAACTCCTGAAAAGACTAATTCTGAAAGAAGCTAATGGTGCGCTTTGGTTATTGTGTTATTATCCAAATACATCCATCACCAAGCCTCTCACAACATGCCTGTGAACTAACCATTTACATGAAAATCCAGCCTTTATAGATATGCAAATAAAACCTCATTAATCAAAATCAATCTCTTTCTGCTTTTCTCGCCAAGTAGCTGGAGTCAAGGAGCATCTTATTTTACCAACCTTGTGCTGCTATTTGCTTCCGTCTTTTCTTAAGCTGCATCTTTAACTCATCTGGAAGTAAAGAGGCGAGATGTCAAAGGAAATAAGAGATACGGTTAATCTGTTTAAAGGTAAAGTATCACCACATTACACTAACCGTCTTAAATGAATTATGAATGTAATTGTTTATTGTTTGGTTGCAAGTTGTTAATTATTTGTTTATTCACTCTTGCATAACAAAAATAAATAAAAGATAAAGACAAAGACAAAATAATAGTTAGGAACTCAAGAAAAATGTAATTATTATGTAAAAACAATCTTTTAAACATAATGAAACCGGTTTCTTTTAAATTTGTGTCTCAAATTTCACAATAATTAAAAAAAAACACATTTAGATTCAACATTTGATAAAACACTGGAACATTTAAAATACTCAAAACCCAAACGAGCCGAGATACTGAAATAGTTTAGGATGTTATTAAACGTCTGTGAAAAACATTAAATATATATTTTTGGTTTGACTTACTGACTTTGATCCTGTTTTGATTCACTTGCTCGCCAAGTTTCTTGGCTTCAATAAATCTGCAGAGTGAAAATAAAAAAGTTAATAGGGCTGTTTATTGTGACATTACAATATGTCTCATCATCTTTTTATGTAAATAATATTTAAATGTATAATTTTTCTTATAGTAAACACTACTCTCAGCAGGAAGTGGAAGTCAATGTATTGTCATTAGGTAGTTGAGTTTCTGTCCTGAACTCTACTAAACTCTCAGAAGGAAGTGGAAGTTCAAATTTCTTTGTACCTTAACTAAAAAAAAAATACTTAATGTAACAAATTAAGGTAAGGGAAGGATTGCAATTCCTTGATGTTATGCATGATATTTGCTCACTTATAGAATGATTAACATTGTAAAGACAGAGAGTTCACAAGTATCTATCCTGACAGAACCTACTGACCTTTCTTGAAGCACAGCTTTGTTATTTTCGATGGTTGGCCGATCTTCATGGTCCCTCAGAAACAGCTCAAACACCTCCTGCTGAGCTGTGGATAGATCTGCCACTGACAGAAGAGTGTGGATTGCTATGAGACTGATCTTCATTGGTAGTGACGCTCATTACATTGCTACCAATACTTGCTCTTACCTCTTGTTCTGGTTTTTGAACCTTGTGGTGGTGTAGAAGCATTAGATTGGTCAGTTTCAATGACCTCATCAGTTTGAAGGGTATTCTTTGCTGCCTGAAATGTGACGTCTTGAAGTTTCTTCTTTTCCCTCTTCAGCATGTTCACTAGTATACCTCAGAGCCATCCATTAAGGATCTTGTTTGTCAGAAACACCGACAATTCTTTAATCTAAGTCTGCAAATTTAACATCTATGTACACAAAGCTGCTTTTGTAAGTAACTAACTATATACCGGTATATACCGGTATATTTTTAAACAAACATCTCTGACGTGAAATGAACCCATAATAGATGTAGTGGTAGTAGCAAAGGATACTGATCTCGTTGTCCCGATGTTTCAACATCTCCTGCAGTTTCTGGAGATCTGCTTGAGAGCTTCTATCCTCTTCTTCAAGCCCGTTTGATGAACCAACAGCACTAGCATTTAGAGGACACTCTTTCTCTCTCACCCTCGCCTGAAAGAGTCATGGTTGTAACATGTTTAACATTGAAGGACATTCTTTCTGCTTTAAACACTGTGTTTGCATTGGACAGTAATACTTAGATGGACAAAAAGCCATTAGTAAATGTAGTAAACACTCTTTTGTGTGTAATAGCGACACCTAGTGGCGACAGAGGTGGTTAGGACACCCGTGAGTTTGTGCATTTGACTCAATAATGCTATGAACTACTGATAGAACCCCAGAAATAAACGGAATTCATGTTTTTGTTTATTTTTTGCTGAAGAAGAATTTCGATGGAAACCGTTCAGATCCTTCTTGTTTTTGCTTGGAAACATTAAAAGAATGCTTCAGATGTCTAAACTGGAAATTTGAATGAACTAATGTATCTACAAAGTGCATCAGAAAGGATTATTTCAGACAGCTTTTTAAAAATTAATTCTTGATGATACGATTTCAGTAGCAAAAATAGAAAGAACTCAATTATTAAATGACTCTTGGCTTGGGATGAAATAATATTATTAGATTACGTATTTCAGTTAAAAGTTTAGAAAAGGTTTCATAAGCAATAAACAAAACAGCGGAGTATCTATTTTATTTTTCCTTTTTATTTTCCATAATGTCCATTATGCTATACATAGGGCTGAATTTATTTCCGGTAATGATCAACAAATAGCAGAGTTTCTGTCCTGAACTCTTCTAAACTCTCAATAGAAAGATGAAGTTTATTTATTGCCATTAGGTATTGGACTGTCTGTCCTAAACCTACCTTCAATAGGAAGCAGAAGTCCATTTATGGTCATCAGATAGTAGTATTTTGTTTAAAATAAAATGGATTCGTAATGTATAAAAATGAATTAATAGGGTTAATAAATGGGTTCTCCTTGAGTAAAGCAATCGCAGTAATAGCACCACCCTGTGGTTAAAAATGGTAACGATTAATTGTATGCGCCTGAGAGTTTGGGTCATTTACATTTATGAATTTAACAGATGCTTTTATACAATATTGTTACGTTGTAAAAAAAAGAACAGAAAGAAGACCTTAAGCAAAGAGAAACAAAAGTGAATTTTTCTCATATCGGGCCCCAGGTCTAGAACCACTTCACAGTCCGAACTGTCCAGATACAGATTCACCTGCTCCTCTAGTCTGTAATTAAAAACAGGAATAAAAACACATTAGCGAAATTCATTGTGGAGCCCCTGAGGAGAACTTTGCTTCTAAATGAAATCTGACATTTGGTAAGTTTATTTGTTTATCACAGATCATTCACAGGTCATTCAAAGTGCTTCACATTGGAAACAAAGAATTCAAAGAAAGTACATTTAATAAAGTGAAGCATAAAACATCATATAAAAGCAAAATGATTAAAGATAGAAAAAATTAAGACATAGATTAAAGTCAAAGTGTTTGTTGCTTAATCGACAAAAGCACAATCAAATGCTCTCTGAATAGAGTTTAGGTTAATGAAGTTTTGTTAATAAATATTTCTTATCATTAGTAATCCCAAGCATTTGTTGCAAACTTTAGAATCTATATTAAAAAGAGCACACAAACAAAACTTGTTGAATTGAAAAAAATCATTTGAAGCTTTGTTTATAAAGCACCACTTACAACACTACTAATATTCAGGGCGCTAGGCACAGTGCAATCTGTAAAATAAGTTACACTTTCTCAAAAAACTGCATTGAATATTTAACAGCAAACACATTATCAACCCCTTTATTTTGTTTTTTAATTTTAACTTTCATATTTTAAGACTTTCCTGAACATAAAATAATCATTTATAAACTGATAAATACAATAAAAGTTATATTTTAGTTTACATTGAGTCACATTTCACCAACAAAACATGCAACTGAAATGTAACTAACAACTTGGTATAATTTTATGCACAGTATATGTTCAAGAATGTCGATAAATGTGAATGAAAATGTTGCCTATACTTACTTTTGGATTTTAGGATAGAAGAATCATTAGATTTGAGGGCATATCAATCCTAAATTTTGACATGATAAAAGCCTGAAAATTAACAGATTTTTCTTTGCACAAAACCAACACGTTTTGCAAGCAACTTAGGACCAAAAGCTACATACAACTGGAGCTCTTCTGGGGTCAACTCATCACTCCTTTGCTCCCCGGTCACCAGAGCAAGTTGCTCCTTCAAAATCTGGATCTCTCGCTTCAAACGGAGAATCACCTGCCGAACAAACAAAACAAACAGGAAGACGTTGTGACAGAAAAACTCTCATTCAGAGAAGGGTTTTCAAACTGGTGGGTTGCAAGAGAGTCCATGAAAAATGTAAATTAAAATTGTTGATGTATAGTATTACTCAGCTTATTTTGCCATAGGGCTTTGTCAGTGCACCACACTTTGGGCGAAATGACATGTTGCCAGTTCATCAAAGGGTATCACTCAAAATCCCTATATGCACAGGGGGACATGTAAACTCCTATCAGGAAGGCCAAACCAGCAAACTTAGTGAGAGCTTTTTGAGACCTTCTAAACCCTTGGTGCTATGTACGGACCATAGATCAAGAAAAATTAGCCAGAGTTCCAATCACACACCAATCTGACTCACCAGAGCAGGATCAACCTCTTCATTGAGTGAAGCATCGTTTTTAATCAAAGCCACTCTCTGAGCAAAACGACATGTGGATATCGACTCCTGTGAGAGAGATAAACGGAGAGATGTTTAAGCTTTCGTTGAGAACCCTACAGCTAAATGTGATATTTGACGTACAGCAACATTCCTCGTTTCCACAGACACTGTAGAGATCATGGTAGTCATGCAGTTCCCACCCAAACTGTCCCTGAGCACAGAGGTCATCATAGAGTTACGATAAGGGATGTGAGATCGATCCTTCTCCGACAAAGCGATGATGACCTGAAGCGGGAACAAACAAAGTCTGAGACACGCTGATAATGTATGCAATGGCAGCAAGAGGGAGCACAGCTTCTGCACACCATAGACTTTTATTCAAATTTTCATGATGAACAAGAGTTTGTAAAGAGTTTATCCGGCCCAGTAAGTGATAAGCTGATCTCAGAAGGCGCCATGAGGCAAAGACCCGATATGTTTATTAATCAGCACAGGAAAGACAAACAAACTCAGGATGCAACCTCGTCTTCTGGGTGTCATGAGAAACCCACAGAGAGCTCTAGTCCAATAGAAATAATTACTTTCATGATTTATATACACGGAGCTGCAGCTTACAGGTCCTTTAAAGAGTGCTACAGCACCCTAAAACTAATCTTAGCACCCCTAAAAAAAATCAAGCCAATCGATCATACATTTATTTTCCCTTCAAAGTTCTTAGATTAGCAGAAACTGCAGCGCTCAGATATTGTGATGCTGACTGTGATTGACACCCGAGTTGCCCAATGAAAGAAAGAACAGTGAGCCTGTGTCCAGTACTTCCTGAAACCTGATGAACAAACTCTACTGCATCTAATCAATACATTTTTCAGCAAACAGATTCCACGGCAAACGCAATAATCAGCAAGTGTTTTGTCATTGAAATCCACCTGACGCACGTACAGTGTAAAGATGCATTATTTGTAAAATGTAAGTTTGAACAGGCTTCATTGTATTTTTAAAGGATAGCCTTTTTCATTTGCATTTTTAACTAAAATAAACAACATTTTCCAGGAATTTTCAAGCCACACAATTTCTAACCTACAATTTACTAAATCAAAGCACCGTAAAACATTCCTGTTGAAATGTACAAACAAATTCGATTAAAGCAATCTATTGCATAAGGTATATCACCATATTTGGTATTTTAGGTATATTTGTTAGTTGCGTATAGCATTCACAGATGGGGGGGGATTCACAGATGTTACTGTGGGGATCTGTCATTTGCTCACTGTCAAACATTTTCTTGTTTCAGAAAATCCGGCATTGAATTGAGCCTTGTTTGAAAGGCACTAAAACGAAGATGACAAATTATTTTGTGCATCCCTGGCAGACACTCAATGTCTTGAGAGATGCCTATCCAATGTCGTGTTGGTCCAAAAGCAGACATCTTTTAGACATCTTTGGTTTGGTGGATCTGTCGTGGGTCCCAATTGTGATTTGCTCATCATTAATGATGAACTTGATCCACTCTTTCTTCAAATCAGGATTCAATGCAAGTATATCTCTCTAAACCTCAGGGCCCATTTTGACACCTCTGTGTTAAATATCAGATTCTAGAAAGAAGGCAAGAACAGAATTGCTATTTGAGTTGAAAAAGATAGGAAAAACATTTTCAGGTTTAGTTATTGTTCCAACAAGTGCCCTTTGGTTTGACCGCTTTAAAAATCCCATCAAATTGAAACCCAACTAGATTGAAGCTCATCGTGCAAAGTTGAATAAAGATTCATGTTACATTTCTTCATTCAAACTTTACACTCCATATCAACATTTTTCCACTCATCCTTGTTTTCTTCAAAAACAATAAGTACTCCTCAAATTTCCAGGAAAAGCACATAAATCTGCTCCCTGCTCCAGGCTGGGCTTAGAATCCTCATATCTGGAGCAGTTGAGTCAGACCGACAGGAAATTGAATGTTTTCACTCTTCAATCTATCGTGTTTACAGAAGTCTGAAGCAAGGAGGAAGCTTGGCTATGAACATGGAGGGCGTGCTGCTACTGTACCACATTTCACAGAATCAGCGACGTTTTAAATAAATGAACCGTATTTTAAACAATAAATCATATTTTCTGGTTTGTGTGAGCTTGAGAGGAGGCCAGGAATATTTGGTAGTTATTATTTGAAGAATACACAGATGTTAAAGGGCTCTTAGTAGGCAACAAAAAGCCTCTGGTTATCAATAATAATGATAGATATAATAGATAAGTAGCATTTCTAAGAATCCTTAATTACTTTTTGTTGTTGGCAAACAGGTAACTGTCAAGAAACCTCAGAATCACTTCTGTTGAATTAACTTCACTAAACCTACAATATACAAAACCCTCATAAGCTTTGTATTGTTAGAACAGGGTTAAGATATTTAATATGTCTAGGTTCATTTGAAACTAATTACTCTAATAATAGTAAAGGTAAAAAAACAGAAACATCTCAATGTGTATTAAGTAATATGTGTATTAAATTTAAGAAATTGATGAAAGGTTAAGATCAAGTGGTCCTGTGGTGCATGCTGCCATCTGCTGGTAAAAAATAAAATAGCCTTCTGTATTTCGTACTGTGGTCAACAGAGCTGGAGGGTTAATTTTCTTCTTGGTTATTCGTTTTTCTTTTTTTTCTTGGTTATTTGGGCATTTCTCGTTTTCAAACAAACTGGTGTTGTTGCGGTCAACACAGAGGTGGTTGATGAAGGGTACTCTGCACATTTTGCTTTGGAGAAAGACGCCACTCCAATACCTGATCAGCTAAGTGTCTCCACTTTAGATGTCAATAGTATGGATTTAAATAGTGAACCTTAATAAAACCTCAGTGACAAAGCAGCCCCTCTGACCTGCTCCAGGTAGTGAAGAGAGAGGTTGATGTATTTAGCTTCGGTCAGGATCTGACCTCCCACTCCAGACTTCCCGACTCTTTCAGAGCCAGCGAGGTCCACTAGGTGAAGTTTGGAGCAGCGCACAGTTGCTGAACCCACTTCTTTACTCCGCAGGTGAATGGTGAAGATGCAGTGTGAGCGAGTAGATGCCTGGTTCATGGGAGTCTGTGTGAGAACCAAAGTATGGATGAGAAGAATTATCTACAAATACAGTATGGTATGAGTCAGAGTTTGCATGTTCTCAGATCTGGGCACAGAGCTGCTTCCTGACCTCTGCAATCATACGATTTGTGTCTCCTAAAAATAGCAGATTCAGAGCTTCCTCCTCATTGGCAGATTGCTGCAATGACAGATTCTTGAGGTGAATGTTCTGGTCGGGGTCTTCCATGATTGAAACCCTCCTGAATAACAGATGAAACAGGACAAACAAATGGATATCAAGTTAAGATGAATAAACCTGAGTAGGAATCTTCCAAAGGCAAGCACAAGGTAAAAAAGATCACTGACGGCAGGTCTTCCAGACGAGAAGCCTCATGCTGGGGGTTCAGTAGATCATAGCCAGCCTCGTTGTAGATCTCCAGGTAAGAAATGTGAGTTGTGTAGATGATTGCACTGTTCTGTGAACAGACATTTTAAATAGATTTTTTATATATATAAGAGATGTATAGTCTGATTGGCCATGAATTCAAACCTATGACAAATTTGAAATTTGCATATCATATCTGTTGTGCTGCTGGAGGTTGAGATTTGTTTGTAACGAATGATTCATTCATGAACACCCGTCACAGATGGATAGTAACCTTGCTGAAGTGCTGATAGAGGTAAGAAAGAGTCCTGGGGATGATCCCGCGTTCATTATAATGCTCCGCTCCTCCAGTGATTGTGAAAGTCTTCCCACTTCCTGTCTGTCCATAGGCAAATATGGTGCCGTTATAACCTGCCAGCACACTGTTAAGATCATGTTTGTTGAATAAAAGATAGGACTTAAGACATATATAAAGCATGAGAATGATATAGTCTCTCATTTGCCATCAGTAACACATGTTTTCTATATTACACCGATAAAGAGGTCATGTGAAAATGCATTTGAAGTTTTTTTTACTGTAAAAATAGATGCGCAAGTGAGAAATTAATGTGTATTTTCACTGCAGCTTCTTACACACACTCTATTGTCAAAAGCCACTTCCATTACCACTCAAGCATAAATCAAGCAGCTCAGCAATAGACCACATTAACCTCTCAGGAACTTGGTCGACTCCCAAATGTTGCAGTGAGGATGCAGAGAAAGCTTCATTCAAGCCTTACATCACCAAGTGCAATGCAAAGCTTTAATGCACTGAAGTAAAAATGCTGCCACTTTACTGAAAGAAGTGGTTTGGTGTCTGCGAGAGAAACAGTTCCTCTCTGAATGAATTGAGACAAGTGTTTGGTGGAGGGGTATTATTGTGTGGGGTTGTTTTTCAGGAGCTTGGTTCAATTGAAAGAAGCTTTCAAAGCTCCCAAAAATTCTGGACAATGCTACTTACTGTGTGAAACAGTTGGGGAAGGGCTCCTTAAGGGCTCCCTTTGGAACGGGATTCGGAAATCACTTAAGCTCATATGCGTCTATATTGCCAACAGTATTGGCTCGACACCTTTAATGTATGAACATGATCATTTTTATTTAAACTAGTTTTATACATATATGACATATTAAATCCCCATTAATTTACTTGAGGTTAGGTATATTCTGGAAACAAGTCAGTTTATTAATATAAAGATGTTTGGACTCTTCAGAGATCAGCTCACTTCTCTGCAACAGGCTTTGCAATGTCCTCAAAAACTTCCTCTTGACTGGCATTTGGGCCAAAAACTTTCTGAAACCTGGAGGGAAAGAATACATATAGTAGTTTAACTTAAAGGAGCATTTACTTATGCCATTGTATGTTAACATCATTTAATTCAGCAAGATTTTCAACTGAACATACTTTTCCTTAGCATAACAGCAGGAGAAAAATGACTGCATAAAAGTAGCATATTTCTCATTCCAACTCAAATAATCGACCCTGGTATAATAACATATAACTAAAAGGTGTTAACGATTTGTTTACAAACATAAAATAGAAAATATAATACAATACTTCAATTAAATTTCAAAGATTTAATATTGAAAGATAACATGCTTAGCTTAAACATTTTTATCAGTTTTATGCTCTTTACCTGAATTTAAAGTGTTCCCTCTTGTTATTGACAAATCCATCAGCCAAGTCTCTAGGAAGTACAAAGTTTAGGCTAGCACCCTGCTCATCACAGTCCAGATTGAAGTCCTACAAAATGGGATTAAAACAAGTGAATTATGTTTAACAATATTGAGGTTTACCCATTATTATTTTAATTGAACAAAAAACACAGAGGATATAGAGCCAGGGGTTGCATATGTACATTACACTTTCAAAAGTATTCACTTCAATTCATTAACCAACAGTGTAAAAGATTTCAATCACCATTTAGCTTCAACTCATCTGTGAAGGCTCTTCTAAAAGTTCAGGAGTGTTTTATGTGAAGTTTGGAGCATTCTTGTAGAAACAGAAAAGCCACTGCTGTTATTCTAATTCAGCCGAAAGGTTTTATTTTTATCAGGTTGAGTTCAGGACTCCAGAGAACATTTCTTTACTGCTCTAGGATTCAGGGTTGGTATGTTTTACTCCCCAGCAAAGACATTTGCATTGCACTTAGTGTTGTTAGACTTGGATGCGGTTGATTCCAACCCAGTTGAACCCATTCCAGGGAGCTCTCTAAGTGAACCCAGCAAACATCTGCTGTGCCAAATGTCCAAAATACATTGTTTTAACTGCTTCTGAACCACCAAGACATTACAAGGATGTCTCTCCGACATTGAATGTTTGCAGTAATCTGTAATCTGAAAACAGTCTGCAGTGACTGACTGGAGAATTTTGGGGACCTCTACAAAAGCATTGACTATAAAACGTTATCATAGTTATGTAAGTTATTTTAAGCAAAGATATTGGGTGTGGTTAATGAGTAACCTAAACGTAGATAATGATAACTTCAGGTAAGTGGACTGTAAACACTCACCGCGGTGGGTTTCTTCGTTGGTTTCACCCGGGCAAATATTTGAATCCCCTGCTTAACCATGATCCTTTTACTTTAGTTACGCAATTTTTATTATTTATACTGCCATTATTGTAATTTGTATTTCATGAATAATAGCCGTATACCTCACATGGGACTCTTATATTTGGCGGTCTGTGTTTGTGTCTGTTGCTATGCAACTAGTGACGTCATCGCAGGTTCCATCTTGATCTACGGAGAGCGATTGGAGAAAAAAAATGAAGAGCTATAGGGAGCCTATTATAATAACGCTTTGTCAAAAACGTTATCTTGTAAATGCGGAACATTTTGGAGATTACACGTAGGATGATTTGAAATGAATTAAATAGTCACCACTTATTTGACCGCTAAACATTACTTATATTTTGACGAAACGGTAAAAATTGACGGTAAAATGATATGCTGATATCACATTAGATGTAAATTTTTGCATTTATAATTGATCATAGTATACTATTATTAACTTTTTTTTTCAAACGTTTCCGTCGTTTATAAGGTTATTTGAGGCTGCATGTAGTAAAAGCGAAAATAAAACCTCTTGTCTATGGCTGTCACTCAAACGGCCACGCCCCTAATACATGGGTTTCAGGTTAATTTAATTATTTAAATATAAAATACTTATTGTTTCACCACAGTTATCACAAATTTTGCACAAAATAAAAGAAAACAAGTCTAAGGCCGTCTCACTGAGTTGCACCCATCCAAACCATACTGTACATGTTGTGCCGTCTTATTATTTTAAAGAATTGTTGTTCACAAGTGAATTCATATAACAATGTGATCTTTGTGCATGTTTATATTATTTTTGTTGTTGCACTGGAGTACTTCCTGTACACACTTGGCAATAAAGCTCATTCTGTTTCTCTTCTAAGTTTCTTTATTTTGATAGTAACTATCGGCACATAGCAAACCATTTTCATACAAAATGAGTCTTGCATTTATGGGATACCTCTGATATTAAATTTAGTCCTGCATTTATGGGATAGTTCTGCAATAATGGGACACCCCTGATATTAAAGATGCTTCTTCTGTCACACTATAAAGAAATGAAAGCAAAACTATTGGCATTAACCAGAGTTTCTAGTAGCTCAAGGTATAACATGTTTGCATCAATGATTTCCTCATCTTGCAGTTTGTGTCATTATGACAATCTGGTTATTCTTTATGAACTTCAGATAAAGAAAATGTTGTGAAGAAAAGGTTCTGAAAATGTTTGAAATGCTAATGAAATGGCAGAACATGTCAGGAAACATTTGGAGACCTGGTAATGTGAGCAGACAAGTTTTTCTGCCCATTACATGCATGCCTTATCAGGATTCATTTAATTTAAACACAACTTTATAGAAGTGCCATCCATCCTCATCTGTGTAAACTTTTCTGTGTGATTAAGGTTGAAACAATTAAACACTGAAGAACACACAAAATTTACTTTGGATTAAAGGTTTTGCCAAGTGTATAGATATGAATCTAACTGATTTCCTTTAACCAAGAGTGAAAATAATTCAATAGTGAAAAAACGGCCAGTGCTCAACAGTTTTTCTAATGTCAGCAAATTCAGATTTAGCATGCTAGCACAAACCCGAGCACTAAAAAAAGAGCTGTGGGCCTGCATCTGGAGCTCAGAGTCTATGCACCCTAAACCTAGAGGCTAAAAAAGCGTGGTTGAGAGGCCACAGACAACAGTAAGTCTTTCTTTCTATATTGAGAGGAAACTGGAGGAAGTATAAAATACAGAAATAAATGATGTTGACATTGCACAAGCGAAGCATTGAGTTCAAGAGCTGTCATGTTCAGGAGCTGAGACCATTATGCATTTAACAGATGTGTCTGTCCAAACTAAGTTAGAAATTAGGGACAAAATAAGCAACTAGTCCTGACAGCATTTCAGAAGTGATCAAAGGCTTTGAAGAGTAATCTCATAATAAGGATTTATAATCTCAAAATAAAGAGTAATTATCTATATAAGAATGACTCAATCCCATAATCATTACTTGGAATATCATAATCCTGACATAGAATCTCAAAATCATTACTTATAATCTCAAAATTATGACTTAGAATCTCATAATCATGACTTAGATTCTCAAAATAATAACTTTGAACCTCATAATCAATATGTAGAATCTCAAAACAAATACTTATAATCTCAAAATAATAACTTAGAAACTCATAATCATAACTCAGAATCTCAAAATCAGGGTTTAGAATCTCATAATCATCATTTAGAATCTCAAAATCCTGACTCAGAATATCTAAACCATAACTTGGAATCTGAAAATCATGTCTTAACATAATGACTTAGACTCAAAATCATGATTTGGTCTCTCATAATCATTACTTAGAATCCCAAAGTCATGAGAATCTCAAAATAATAACTTTGAACCTCATAATCAATACTTAGATTCTCAAAATCAAAAACTTAGAATCTCATTATCATAACTTCGAAACCCATAATCTGAAAATCATGTCTTAAAATCTTAAAACCATGACTTAGAATCTCGTAAGTATAAATTGGAACTCACAATCATAACTTAGAACTTCATAATCATAACTTAGAATCTCAAACTTCCTTTAGCATAACAAGAATCTAAAAATGATGACTTCACTGATGAGATCTCTTATCTCATGAACTGCGGATTGGGTTTGGAATGCTATGTTGTTAAATGCAGTTTAATGTACTGTGGGTGTGCCACTGAAGCTGAATGCTCTTTCAGTTCTTTGTAATTGTTTCAATATAATGGCAAAACACATCGCTGTGTCTTTAAGAGAGAGAGATGGTGTGGGAGAGGTTTGCAGTAGGCGTGTGCTCTGCTGGGACTGATGGAGAGACATCAGCAGCTCCAGTATTATATCCCTCTGCTGTCAGAGTCAGTCAGATCCTTTGAATGACAATTAGCCTAAAATCCGAAATGGATTACTAGAACTACAGCGCGTTTCTCTCAGAGATGAAGACAGGTCAGTAAACCATGCTCGAAAAGACGACTGGTGACTGTGACTGTAATGTCGACGCACCGTTTAGGAACACATCACACGTTGGCAAGCCGAATGCGCGATCAATCTCGATTCACATTTAATCGAGAGATTTCAATCTGTAATTTCTTAAAGTATGAACCTCGGAAATATGGAGTATTTCCAGTGCGTCCATTTAATTTTCTGCCAATGACAAAAGCGTCGTCGTGTGTTATTGCATTGCGAGTGTCTGCGGGTTTGGGAATGATGTGGAATATAATATAACGAGTCTTGTTTCCAACACTGACTGGCTCTGTTTTAATTGAATTTTAAAGCAATTGTTCAATATCTCTCACACTAAAATGTAATATAATGCTTTTTGTATTGAGAATGAGTGCTGTTTCATTATCTGCTTCATTATATACTATACTTACGTTATACTTTAGTGTTTGTTTTGGTGGTGTGGCATGGCTATTTACTGTATGCGCTGCGTTTTCTCCCTGCCAGGAGAGGGCGCAATTTCTCGGGTTTACACAGAAATCCGCACAAATAGCTCTTAAACATTTTATTTATCAGTAAAACACGACTTGTTAGACCTTTATTTAAATTACGCCTCACATAAATTACACAATCACATTTTTAGTTGTATAAAGTGTTGCTAATATGTTTCTTGTTTAAAATCGTTGATGCAAGATTTCAATCTGCCACTTAAAAGTACAATATGTGATAAATTTTGTTTTGAATGATCAAGAAATTGCAGTATTGTCATCCACTTCATTGGTTTTGTTGAACCAGTGCATCCATGATATGTCTGCCATATTGTTTTTATGTCAAACAAAGGAGTAACTTACAAAACATTTTGTTTTGGGTGGGTACAGAAAAACATAAAATATTACAGTCATGCGTTACAAATAAAGTTTGAGAGACTGAAGAATTAATAAAAAATTGCCCTTTCAGACTGTTATAATTGCATATTTTTTATGTAATTATTTGGCCAAACTTGTTCAAAGAAGGGTTATGTCAAACAGTATCTTTGTTGTAACTTTGATTGTGCTGAATGTAGCTTATAGTTCGTTTAACAAAATATTATTGATGGGGATTTATGCTTAGATTTGTCTTGGAAGTGTTCCCACAATCTTGTTGCTAGCATCCATGCTCTGCTGACATGGAAAACCATATTCCTTCAGCCTTTTTTTGTATGGGGTGGCTGTCAGTAGCTGTATTCATCTGATTTTGTTTTTCTTGTGCACACAAGTGAGGGAAGGTACTGTAATCCTCCTCACTCATGTCCAGATGTTGTGGTTGGCAGCTAGTGTGCCTGGCTGGAAGGTTGGTGAGCTGCCGGTGGCTTCTGTAAAGAGAATGAAAGTAGCTTCTGGAGCCCTGCAGCTGAGGTACAGATGGGGAAATGTTAACATCAACAGAGAGGAAGCATGCTTTTAAACTATTCTCCATGATCAAATGCCACTGCATTTCCAGTATTCGATAAAACTATTTTTTTTTCATTTGTTTTCAACCCACACATTCTGAGGTGTGATGTAGTGCTCACAAGATTGGTCTCATATTATGGTGGTCTCTCTCTTATTTACATGAGTGCATTTGGCAGACACTTTTATCCAAAGTGACTTACATTTTGAATGAACACATTTGTCAGTTTTTGCTTTCTTACCCACGACCTTTGCGTTGTTGGCGCAATGCTCTACCAACTTAGCCACAGAAAGCTCCATATTCTTATCACTAATGCTGCTGTTTTTGGTCTTGGTCTCAAATATAGAAGCCAACTACTTCTGGGTTTCTAACATGTCTTGAACGTTGTACTGTTACATCTCATTAATGTCTTGATGCTCACCAGACTCAGTCTGTTCCATCCATGTCTTGATCTTAACGCACTTAGGTCTCCTCAAGATCTTGGCCTTGGTTCTCTTCAGACTCAACTGTGACTTGGTTTTAATACCTCTTTTCTAGACTTGGTGTCCACTTCCACATTCTTGGTCTTGATCCGGGTTGGGCTTATCCATGTCTTGTTCTTAACGCACGTAGGTCTCCTCCAGGTCTTGGTCTCAAGACTCAGTTGTGTCTTAGTCTATAATCTTCCAGATGCAGGGGTGTTTTGACCTTGGTGCATTTTGACTTCTGTCTTGATCTTAAATCTGTCTAAACTCAACTGGGTCTTGGTTTTTAAACTCTTTCAGACTAAACTCAGTCCTGGTCCTTGGTCATAACACTATGAATCTTTATCTGTTCGGGTTTGTGGACCATAAGTAGTTATTATTTAATAAAATTCAGCAGTCATGAACTTATGTTTTAATTTTTACATTAATTTTATGAGGAAAAAGTTATGTTTGTGACTTTAAGTATTGATATACATTACAGTTAAAAAGATAAATCACAATTTGTTAACCCTCCTTCTCCCAAAAGTAGACTTTGCAGGTCAACCACTTAATTGTGATTTGTGCTCCCAGAGAATGCATTAGTGATTGGTTTAATGGGCACAACAATTTTCTGTGGTTAATTTCACTCTTTCTTACGACTTTGTGGTGATAAACTCTTTCTGAACTTGCTTTCTGGAGTCATTGACATATTTGACTTGACCTCTTCTTCCGGATTCCCCTTGTCACAGCTGCAGTGCAGTTGGCCTTAGGGACCAGTTATTCTCTGTTTGATTATAGTGCTACCCCCAAAGTAAACATGATGGTTAGTCCTAGAACACCCTTTTTTTGAGGTATTAAATTGAATACATTGATCTCTGTTGGCTGAAGACTGTAAACTGAACCATTTACTTTGTTTCCAACAATAAAAGGGTTCATATTTTGTTTAACAAGGAAGCACCAACCAAATGACATTGCAGTGTACATGTTTTTTTTATGTCATGAAACGATCTCACGTCGAGAGGTTCTGTTGGGGTCTCTGTACTACCGTTTATTTGTTTTGTTGTGGGAAAATTCCTGTTCTGTCGTGAGAGAAACCCCCCTTTATCCTCCCAGACTTTCTCAGGGGTTCAGAATCCAAAGCCACAAGGCCAACGTCTCCCAGTTGCTCTTTCCAAATTTAAGCCTCTCAGTTCCCATCAGCACAAGAGAATCAGCTCAGCCAGAGATTCATATTCGCTTTGGCACGGTTCACTTTTATTTTTCTCCAAGGACCAAACCTTGTAAAAGTCAGCTCCCTCCCCCCCAAAAATGTCAGTTATTTTTTTCTGAAGTTGACCACCATTGAGGTTTACTGTATGGTGGACAATAATAATAATAATTTGTATGTACTTTGTTGATCCGTGTAAAGGGAGAATACGTTTTGCTGAAGGACCCGTCTCTGTAATGTTCACCAGTAAGAAACACACTTTGGGAGCTCTCGATCAGTGTTTCCAGATGAAAACTGGATGCAGTTGCATAACACGTGCGATCATCTAATCTCTCATTAGCCGTCGTCACTTTAGGACATTCCTTGGATGATGAGCCGGAGCTTCCCTAAGTGTTGTTTACATTTCTCGATAAACATGGAACAGATTTGTTATCCGCATCCAGGAAGTATGGAAGTAAACAAAGAGCTTGAGGCTGAAATTGGTCAGAAATGATCTCCAAACTGTTCTCTGGGTGTTCGCAGGCTGGAAGAAATCTGCTCCTACAAATGTCACAAACTCTGTACGGTTTCGCAGTGAAGAGGCACAAATAAATTCAGAATGTGTATTGAAATTGAAATTTGATTGAGGGCTATACATTGGCAAGGATTTTAGGGTTGTGAAGAAGCTTTAACTAGTGGTTCACTGTGTTCAATTGACAACAGCACAGTTGTGAGTCTATTGTCTGCCATGTATTGTTAATTATCTATGAAGGTTTTAACGGGGAAGCTATAGTCATTTCCAGCTTTGGCACACTAAACCATATTGCCAATGGGTTTGGTCAGGACAGTAACAGCAATAGAGGGATAAACACAGCGCAAAGAAGTCCATCAGTTAAATGTTAGCGTCATGTAGGACAGAAAATATCTGCCTTATATGCACCCTACGCAATATCTCATATCATTCATTCTCATTTTTTCCTCCTTGTTTGTTGTTGCATGTTAAACCACAAGAAAACTTGTGTTTATTTCTGCAACAAAAAAAAGCAGCACAAATCAAAGTCTTCTTGGAGAAGCTGCAATACGACCTCTCCAAATTTCCTCACTTGTGAGCTTTTTGTGAACTTAAATGCTTTTTTTGACAATCTGTAATGAATACACCTTCAACAATGCATACAACTCTGCCTTTGAGCGGTAGGTTGGCCGTCAAATAATTATTCGTCAAAACTCTGGATTCAGTGCTAATGAGAGCAAAGTAATGTAACCTATGCATATATTTGTGTAAGACATGTTTGTCTAAAATATTTTCCCGTTTCCTTAGCCAAGGTTTGTTTCTAAGCACGACTACGTTTAGGTCAGATGATTCAGTAAGAAATAAATCCTCGACCCCAGCAGAACTGCTTTGCTGCTACCTAATTCAAAATCACCGTCCATCTTTATTGTTCGCATTATTGGGGGCATTATCTAAAAAAAAGATTTTGTTTTTCTTTCATAAAAAATTTAGAATAAAACATGAGACAAGATACAAGATTTGTTTGTTCTGAATTGGCCTTGTGTTGTCATCCAGCTTTTTATCTTCTAGTATTTTCCCATGTTTTTGAAGCGCGTTCAGTGATCAATGACAGATATTGACGTTGACTTCATTAGTTGGAGTCAACGACTTTCGACCATTAAGTGAGCGATCCTAAAAGTCATTGTTTCTGTTCTAGGCTTGACGCATCCTTATCACTAGAAAAAAAATGATAAAAGATCAGAATCTTTATAGCATCAATCAAAAGTATGTTTCTAAAGCTGTTTTGGAATCTGCATCACCACCACCTACAACTCTCAGAAGCAGCACTGACTTTAACTCAACGGGAACATCTGGTTTCAATCATCGCTCCAAAAAAAGCCCAAAGAGCTTCCTGATCTGCATTTACAGGCTCTTCTGCTCACTTCTGTTCACTTTCTCTATTCCCTCAACTCACCCTGGGTTCACAAGATTTGAAGAACATTTGCTTCTGGAAACTGACTAAGATTCTCTTGAGTTATCGACACAGAAATGTTATCCTATCATGGTTTTCTGTTTGTAGTTTGAACTTGGTACCCAAGTGTTTCCTACGTTTCTCCATTTTCTCTTAAACGTCTATGCACAGTATGTTTTGGGATGGATGATTTTTCCATGGATAATATCCTGCCTAAATATTCCACACATAGTTGTTCGTCTAGTTGATCTTTGTTAGATGCCAACTGTAGAAACATTGTTGGTTTGAGGGTATTTAGGATGTACATTTTCACCCCTAACATTTATACAAAATAATCATTGTTATTTTAAGTTTATTTTTATTAAAGCTGGTAATAAATATGCTTCTTAGGTAAATTAATTAGAGAAGAAAATGCAATACATTCTAATCCAACATTCAGATCTGTTGGATGGTGGCAGCACTGAGATCAAGAACCTTGAACACCTCAGACATGGAGATGAAGAGCTGCAAGAACAAGTGAAAACATTAGAAAATGTGGAAACTTGTGAGGAACAACTAAACCTGTTAACTGCTAAAGAAAGTGGACTCAAGATTCTCTGTTCTTGACTAAATAAGTTTTACAAATCATCACTGTAGAAGATATTGTTTATGTGTAAATAGAATCTGCATATTTAAGTCAATTTTACAGCTTCCTAAACCTGCAGTTATTAAAAATTTGGGTCGAATTAGTGCATCATTTTGAGGTTTACCTTTACATGTAATGGTAATTTTTGTTTCCATTTGTGCATTTTTTTTCCTAAACAAACACTACTTAATAAAAAAAGCTTCCTTTATTCATACATCATGAGCCAAATCTGCTCATGTTGAAATTCTTCAATCCAGTAACACAGTGATCCCCAACCCCCAGGCCGTGGACCGGTACCGGGCCGTGAGTCATTTGGTACTGGGCCGCACACAGAGAAAAAATCATTTCCATTATTTCCGATTGATTTATTACCTGAGTCTTAATGATGTTTTATTTTGAAAAGTGGATTCTCTCTGTTACATCCGTCTCACTTGACGCATGTCAAGTCCTCGACACCATCAGTCACATGATACATCCCGCTAAATTAAAGTTGCACATGATTACAAAGTGGATTTACCTTCATTATTATTATTATTATTATTATTATAGAGAAAATACCACAGTTTTTAATGCCGATCTTATCATTTTATTTTGTTTTTATCTTACACCTTTAGATTGGGCCGTAAAAATATTGTCAGACAATCAACCGGTCCGTGGACCACTGCAATAACACGTTTTTCAATTAAGTGTGTGATTCTGTGAATTGTTATTAATAATTGTATTTTTTTACTGTAAGTTTCACAATTTCCAGAATAAGGGTGTTTTTAGTCAGAAATGTTAAAAAAGTTATTAATTGTAGTTATATTTTTGTTGTTATGAACTCAACTACTATATTATAACTGTAATGTGTGCTAAGTTATGGTAAAAAAAAATGTAAAAGAAATACACAAAAAAATATAGAAGCCATTGAAATAGATCGGGTGCATTTCAGAACAAAACGAGGTCCAGTTCAACCTGTCAAATATCTCTCTCTCAGTTTTGCAAAAATGTCTAATGTGAAATCTTTTACCATGCACATTTTATAGTATGTAACATCAAACAGTTGGGTCTCCTGAATTAGTTAAGCTTCGTTCCAAAAGATCTTTTATAATTGGAATTGTGTAAGAGAAATGGAGGAGCTTAGGAAAAACGTACAAAAAATGCAATCTCTGCTCAGTATTTTTGCTTTCCACAAAAAATAATTGATAAACATTTCCAGTTGTTGCATTGTTAATTATAGAAATACAATATTACTGATTACTGTGCCATCTAGCACTGTTATTGCACTTTCGGTAGTGCTTGTGATGAATTCTCTCTCAGTGATTCAAGGATCACAGTTCAGCGATGATTGGTCTGCATCCGCTTGACAAAGCAAACTCTGTGCTCACCGCCCGTCTAAGGCAAACATAGAAGCACAGCTGCACACGCAGCTCAGAATAGACAGAAACAGAGCCCCTTGATGTCCAGCCGGGGTTGGGAATGAGACTATTTGAGGGAGGCTGTCGCAGGACTACGAGCATAGATGGCTAATTCCTTTCCACGTCGTCCTCTCTCGATTTTTTTTCTGATGCATGTTCACTGATAAACACATGTATGCGCTCATGTGCCCAGGAGGAGGAGCAGAGGGTGGGAGTAATGTCACCAGCTTTCATTCCAGCACCGTCAGCTGAAAACCAGGCTCTGCTGTTGATCCTCACGGTTTCCTCTTGTTTTGATTTAAAGCACAATATCAAGTACGATTTGAAGGAAATGAGGCTTTGAAAGGAGGCATGGAGGAACTGGTTTAAACATTTGGTAAACTGTATATTGGTGCAGAGAGGATTTATCCAGAAGTGCTCGTCTCTGAAGTGGGTGAGTGCTTGCATCCTTCCAGGACTTGTATTGATGGGAAAAGATGTAGGACCTCCAAGGCTCTATTGCTCTGGTAAATTTGGACAGGAAGTAAAAGTATAGCTAATGTGAATGTACTTTGATGAGCCATTAATCAACACCATTCTGATAATGAGCGTTTACCTGATCCACCTACTTTTAGCATGAGGTTTTTGATGATATTACTTTTGATGAGGCTATAATTGTTAAACCAACTTGAGCTACCAGCAAGTACAGAAGGTACTACAAAGGGTTGCTTAGCAAACATTTAGACATTTCATTACCATGGGAAAGAGGTCCTCCTGAAATTTGTTATGGTGGTCACAATACCCTTGAGACTCAACAGGGTGATTTCACACATCAATTAAAAACAAAACAGGGAAAAGTGGAATTAATGAGATTGCAGGGATTGCATTTGCATTAAATTAAGTACAAATTTATAAAAAAAAAAAAAACGACACAAATTTTGACAGTAACTCAGCAAAGAGTTGAAATGTAAGATCAACGTAAAGATGACGTTTACTTCCTGGGCACATTGGAATCAGAACACAAATGGGCATTCTGCGTCATAGTTTAGTGGCGCATGTGTGTAATTACATTGATTCTGAACCCTTTACAAAAACCTTAATTTCTCTAGTAAAATTACCAGTGAACAGCGACACATGGATATAGCCACACATTCAACGATGTCCAGAAAAGCATGCACAAAAGACATAAACAGTATCTTCTCAACCTTCTTGAGTGTCATGGAAGGACATCTTTTTAAGGGATTTTTAATGTTGAAATGTTGCAGTTGATGAGCATAATAAAGTATACAATTTGGGAGATGAGTTCCATTGGGTAACATGTGTGTTACAATGACCAATCAGGTTGTGTATGTACCATTACGCCTTTAAGCCTTAAATTTATAATATTCATATAAGGTACAGACCAAATGAACCAAACATACTGAACACACCCATACATCCTAAATGTTTAACAACTAACTCTGAGTATAAATAGTGTCCAGTTCGCATCAGTCAATCATCTATTTGTGGTAGTTTCAGTCACAGTTATATCTGCCTGGTGAAAAGTGGGTCAGTAATACCACTCACATGGAGTGTTCTGGATTCCATCCATGTCCACATCCTGTTAAAACGGGTTCTGTTTTGTTGGAGACTAAATGTATGAACAGCTTGGTTAATTTAAATGGTGAAATTGAAACGTTGCTAGAAGTGGATTCCTGTCTGAAACTTCCTGTCTGATTTGGTTTAATCTGGTTGATTAACTCTTTGTTATTTTTACTGAGGGTGAATGGACTAAGCTTCTGAAAAAAACTGAAGGTGCTCTATTTATGTTTTACAGTGAAACACCTTAGGAATAATTAAAAAAGAAATAGATTAAAGCCCTTGTGTTGAATTCATGTTCAGACACATTGGACTTTTATTTTTCAGCAGATAGAATCACTTTGAGATTTATTCAAGTGTTTTTATTTTTGTGAAAAAAAAATGATTTTTGCGTGAGAATAGTCCTTGATTAGCCTTGATTTTTATTTTGTGTTTTTAGTTCACAGCTAGTCCTCAGTTTGCAGTATCAATGGTAATGGAAAAACTAATGATGTTATGTTAGAAACCTTCCTTTTTCATTATGCATTATAAAACTATTGAGATTTGATTGTGTAACAGAAGCAATATTCAGTATCAGGCATTGCAACAAATGAAAATAGAGCAACTGACATTTTGTCACTTTTGAATTTTAGTACCCCGATATTTAGTCTGGACAAAGCTTTTTTTTTTATTTCATTAACAATATTATCTAAATTGAAACAAGTTTAAATTCTATTTAATTTAGATTTAAATTATTTTAGTCTACAAAAACCTTGTCTACCTTCATTTTGAGGTGACCTGGACAACTCTGTGGGATTCACCCAGCTGTGTTCAGGGAAACAAGTTATAGGAAACAAATTCACCACTATTTGTTTCCAATAAATCTAGCCTCATCCATGAAAATAGCAATGGTGGCTATCTATAATTGCATGCATTGTGGATTTGACATTTTCTCATTTTTCCCTTAGCTGAAGTGTGCTTTGCTCAAATCTTATAATTACATGCAAAAAAGTAAGGAGGAGCTTATTGGAAGTAATGGAATTGGGTGTAAAATTAATCTGAACATGTGCTATGCTTCTTCAATTAACCTAAAACACCTAAAGTTCTAAACTACTCAATATCTTTCAGAAGAGTAACTGCCTCAAACAATATCGAAGGTTCTTGACAAATTTTGGGTACATAAGGAGCAGATTTAATCAAGGATGATACAAAGTGGTATATATCTGACATGAAAAGGTCCATTCGAGACTTTGTATATGAAAAAATAGTTTTATCAACTCTAGAGTAATGTTGAATTGCTACAAAACGGTTTCCATTAACAGAGAAAATAGTTTTTACTTGGTTGGCACAGACTTTAAGGTAACTACTTGCTAATGTTAGCTTTTTGATAGACAATTACCATAGACATCCTTGTTGATCTCCTTGACATTAAGTCAACTGCATCGTTCAAGTAGCGAAATATCTTTGAGTCTATACTAAAAATGGAAACCCTCATGTCTGGAAATTTACCCCTTCGGACGACAAAGCCTGAATGCATTTCACAGTTATATGTAAATCCCTCACATCCTTGACCTGTGGTCTCTATAATGCTCTCTGACGACTTCTATTAAAAGGGAAGCAGAAGACAGCTGCATTTTAAACTGGCCTTTAACACAGTTATCTGTTTGAATCATCAGGATTCTCCCGCCCAGTATCTGTATTGTTACGTGACTGAATTATTGCTAGTTAGATGCAGAAATGTCTTTAAACCGATGTAAAATACAGCTTCGGTGTGACAAAAAATTGTGCATGTGGACGGTTTCTATTTCAAAGTGAACGCAGCCTAACGCTGAGAGAACAGGACAGTTATGGCTTAAATCAATAATATGTTTTAAGCTCATTTAATTCACCGATACCAGTGTTAACGACATGGATTTATAGATGCCAGGGAAAATTATTTTCTTTTCCAATATGTTTGTTTCCATTTTGTAAATCACTTAGTTGCTTGACTTTAATTGTTATAAGCATTGAGTCTGTCTTCTTCTTAACCACTTTCACTCAAAACCTCTACTTTATCAAACTGGAGAAAATAGAGGAAGTGATTTCGAGATTAGAAGATGGATAGAAGGGGTTGGGTATCTTCAGTGTTGCACGTAGGCATGTAAGATTGATAAAATAGAAAACATGGAGCTGTGAAACGCATGCCGTAATTTTGAATTGCTCATTTTATACAATAACAAGAATGCGAAGGATGACAATCATGCTCATTGATAAATTGAGATGGCTTGCTTGAATTGGATGTTAGGATATTACAATCCACATTAGAGTGTAGTGCCTTGTTATAAAGATGTAGCATGTTCTTAATATGAATTAGCATCTTGTTAGCACTTAGCTAATATTAATTCAATCCATGTTTGAGTATAATCCTTGTTATAAAGACGTATGTTGTTTACATGAATAAGCATCTTATAAGCCTCTAGCTAGAATTAATTAGCACATCGTTACTATCCACATTAAGCTACAGACATACTGGCAATTCTACAATGTGAATACTATGACCCCGCCCACAAAACATTGTTGTTTAAAAAATAAATAATTCATTATACAACCCATCTAAGTTCTCAAACCTATTTTAAAACAATAGACATCCTAAAAAATGTGAACTCTTCAATGTGGTGGCTCATGTCACGTGATCGTAGGTCAAAGTTCCTCCCACCTGAATATTCTGCCGGAGCGGAATCTGGAATCGCAAAGCGTAGGCTGGAACTTCTGCTTTCACATTGTCAGATATGTTTCCATTCAAGTCCATGGAATTTTGATATATTGTGACTGTAGCGTTAGAGCGTACGTAGCATGTTGTTAACAGGGAAATCATCTCGTTAGCATTTTGTTTTAATTAATTAGTTAAATTAAATCCACATTTGCTCATAATTTGTTGTTTAAAGAAACTAGAATTGATTATGACATAATAGTCCATATTAGAGTGTTGTTTTGAAAAAGTAGCATGTTAGCAATTAGCTGCAACTAATTAGCTCAATACTATCTATATTTAAATAGAATTCCTTCTTATAAAGAAGTAGCATGTTTGTAATATTAATAAGCATCCCATTAGCATCTATTTAGAATTAAATACAACGCTAAAATCTACATTGAATATTTATCTCATTAGCATTTAGCTTGAATGAATTAGCACATAAACATGTTATCAAGAAGTAGCCTGATGAATGATTCTCTGATTAGCATGTTACTACAATTCAGTTTTAGTGTAGTTCCTTGTTTTCAGGACGTCTCATGTACTTTGTATGAATCACTTTTTGAGTGCTGGTGATTGTTGGAATTAAATTGACATCATTTTTTTTTTTTTTTTTTTAGTTTAGAACTTTATCAAGAATTAAAATTGTGCACATTTTTACACAAATTTGCAAAATTCATAAACATACAAATGCATGTTTAGTACATCCATTTTCAGAGTGTACATGTTGCTATATGTAATAAGCAACTCAGTAGAGTGTCATTAGTGTTAATGATCAAATCACTGCCATGTTTTTAACATGTTTAGTTAATCAGCAAAGAACAGGAAGCTGCAGAGTTAGGCTCGCTGGATAACAATGACGTATTCTATCTCAGGTGCTAGGAAACAGTAGCTGAGCTTTGAACATCATCTCAGGGCCCCCATAAAAGGGCAATCTCTTATATTGATGGTAAAAACCGCGAATGGGGGGAGAAAATGAAAAGATTTCATGAGGCTACTGTGACAGAGGCGAACTGGAATGTCAAAGATTCTTTGGAGTCCCCCTGGGTTTGTCTTGAGGAATGCATTCTGGAGGAAATGTGGGGGGAGAAGAGGGTATTTACATTACACAAATCCTAGGCTGGGTGAAGAAGATGAAACATGGTTAAAACACTATTAGAAAGAACAAATAGTCAAAAGGATGTTTTGACACAGGTTGCTTTTGCTACAGAGATAAATGACTCAAGTTGGCTACTGGCTAGGGAGGATCTCAAGTAATCATATCTGTTTAGGATGCAAGTGAATGAAATTTGGACATGGATTTAGGTCGACAAGTGTATGAAGATCCAGAAAAAGCTGTTTTCATGGCATTCTTATTTTTAAGCGTTCCATATATGTATGATTAGCCAGTTCTGATGAGGGTCATCGGTTCTCCATTTGACATCGGCTTTTCAAATGACCTCAAAAATATTCACCTTGGCTCTGATTTCAAACCTAGATAAGTTAATCCCTGTTAGCTGTCATAGGCTGATGAATGCTCCTACAAACTTTCAAAGATTATGGTCAATTCTGAAAGAAAACATGAAGAAAACACACATTTTTCAAAAACACATAATTTGTTTTAGAAGTTTACTTGGAAATGCAGCTATCTCTCTCTAAGCTGCACCAATTGATTGAATAAAAGTTTGGATGTTGTAGTAGTTTAAATTATCAGTATTGAAGAGGCTCATTCTGATCATTCTGTTTCACTGCATTGCAGATCTTCTGCACAGATCTTTGAGCAAAGCTGCGGTTTTTTGCCTAGAAAAACACTAAAACGAGGAGTTTATGTTACTTTCTCAGTGTCGGAACAATTCAAGGCATAGAATATTACATTGGTTATCCTACCAACAAGAAATGCTGGAAACACTCAGAGAAACCAGTTGAGCATTGTGCGTGAGAGAGAAACGCTCCTCCCTTTCTCCTCCACTGACCTACTTCCAGAAGCACAGAGGATGATGTGGTCGTGGTTTGAATGAGAAATGCCCTCACCCCAGTTCATTCCTGTCTGACTTTATACACCAATGGTTTGGAGACAATCCAACATGATTTCCAGTGTTTCCACTCATCTGGTTTTAGATTCCACTCATTCCAGTCTCATTAGCTGAAACAGAGCAAGATTGAAGCACTGAAGTCAGTAGACAATCCATAAAAAGTCGCACAGCGTTTAGTTTTATTGATACTAGATGTTTTACAGATTCTGATATGAGTGCTGGAAACTACATTCTCATGAGCACATGAAAACCCTCATAAAGAATGTACCACTGCTCTATTCTTAGATTCAGAAAAATCATTTATTTAAGAGACGTGGGCATGCAGGGCATAAAGAATTTAGATCTTTTCTTTTTATAATATAGACTTAATACTAAAGAATTCTGTTATTAAGCATAAGCAAGGCTATTTGAGGAATTAAAATACAGTTTAAAATAGCCAGGTAATGGACAATGCAGTCCAAAGTATGTTAGGGATTGAAAAGGTAAAGCAAGTGAGCAAGCATAAACAACAAAATACACGCTAATCAGAAGGACAAACAAGGCTTTGACAAAGTAACAGAACAAGGGAATACAAGGGATATAATGCAGTTTAACGGGTACCAGAGGTAAGGGAAACAAGGCACAAAAAGGCAATGAAAGGTAAACTGTACAATTTGAAGCAAACCAGGAGTGAAGACGGCAGTGCACTAGGGACAGAAATGTCATTGCAAGGAAAGCAAGGCTCAAACAAGGTATTACAAGGGAAGCAAGGTACAATCAAGGCATTGCAGTGGAAGCGAGGTACCAACAAGTGAAGCAAGGTATAAACAAGGCATTGTAAGGTACACTAGGTGTTGCAAGGTACAAACAAGTCATTGCAAGGGACAAACAAGACAAGTAAGGTACAAACAAAGTATCGCAAGGTACAAACAAGGCATTGCAAGGGAAGCAAAGCACAAACAAGGCATTGTGGGGGAAGTAAGATACAACAACAAGTAAGGGACCAAAGCTGTCAATGCAATTTGGGATAAAATAAGCATACAGAACGCAATGCAGTAACAAGGCAGTTTAAAGAGTTTAATAAAAACCACTGTATCCTTGGATAAGATAAAATAACTAAATGAGATAAATGAGAACAGGGAGTCTCAAAATGCTTTGTTTTTTTTTCTTCTCTATTTCATTGAGTGTGACATTCACTTTTTCCCTCTTATTACAAACATCCGCACCCTCCCTCACTTTCCTTTTCCTTTCCCTTCGGAGAACACTGTAGGCTGAAAACAGAGAGGTCTTTGTAAGGCCCCAGGGGTTATGCCAGCACATCCAGAGAGGTGCCAGGAGGTTCCATTCTCTGTGCCCACATGGACGAAGGGCATGCTGGAGAGTGATGTGAGTGGCTGCTTTTCAGAAGACACTCCACACGGCCCAAGGATTTTCGCCTTTAGTCCAAGAACTGAAATCCTCCCAGTCAGCATCTGAACTACCAATATTTTAGATTGCATTAATCATGAAGTAATATGTCGTCTGTTTGTCAGATTTACCCATCAGACAATAAAATAGTTTGTTGTAAAGGTTAAGTCTTCCAACTCCTATCTGAATTTATATTTTCAAGCCGGGCATGTTTGGTCTGATTGAATGATATAAGCTAAGCTAAGCTAAGCTAATAGTGCTTTCACCAGATCTGGAGAATGAATGAAGAGTTTCTAAAAAACTGTAAAAGTGGAGTATTTAAAACATCATTGAGTACACCATAGATACCAAGCTGTGTACCTTAGCAACCGTTAAGGACGACCTCTATCTCTGCATTAGAAAATGTTATAGCCATGTGGGGTTTGGTTTTATATGAATTATTGATGACAGGATATAAAACATTGTTGATTACACCAAAGCAACACAAATAGTATACCCTAGCAACCATTACTAAAGACCTATATCTCTGTATCTGAATATTGTAGAGACATGGGGGTTAGATTGTATGATGCACACTGACAAGAGGATTGAAAACATTGTTAATTAGACCATTGAAAGATAAAATGTTTCCCCGGCAACCACTAAATAGCATCTATATCCACGCATCAAAAAATCATGTGTGTTCACTCACACGTTGAGAAAATATCAACATTAAGTATTTGCAGATCTTACAACATGGAGTAACTAAAAGAGATGGGTTGTAAATATGGTGTGGCAACTATCGGATCATTTTGTCTTGAAACACTACTGGCTTCTACTATTGGCTTCGATGATCTATGCTAACAAGGCTGTCATCAGATTTTGAGAACGGCTGAATAGATTAAAATGGTTAAATCCTACGTATTATCTCTATAATAGATTAAGAATGAAACCATGTCCAAAAAATACAACTTCTACAACTCTTCTCTTGTCTTTCAGATCATGTATCCTAGATAGCACCATCTTCACCCCTGGTTCTCGGCTCCTCCTGACTGGAGAGGATGCCTCCCCGGAAGCGCACAAGGCCAGCCATGGGCTTCCTGTGCTGCTTGAGTAGCATGGAGCCTCCTGAGATCAACCTGAAAGACAGCGTTCCCCTGCAGCTGCTGGAGTTCAGCGCCCCCATGCCCCCGGAGGAGGAATTGCATGCCCGGTTCTCTGAACTTGTGGTGAATATCTTCTGTGATCAAATTTTTACAACTTATAAAAGATATCTGGGTGTAGTCTTCTTAATTAAGTGTTGTTTGAATATGCTCTAAATTCCTTCTCTGTCGCGAGTAGCTTGTGATTGTTTAAATAACCAAAAATGGGTCTTTGCAAACAAAAATTTTTAATAATTTTAAAATAGTTTTGAATAATTTCTCAAAGAATGAGAACAATTTGAGAAGTGGGCACTTGATGGCTTCTTTTCTTTCTCTTCTCAGGATGAACTGGATCTCACAGACAAGAACAGGGAAGCCATGTTTGCTTTGCCTGCGGAGAAGAAATGGCAGATCTATTGCAGTAAGAAAAAGGTAAGTTTTTCACTCTTCTGTAGTTTAAATGATGCTTTCTTTGGTGCTGCTGCAAATATCTAGATGTTGGCATCTGCTGGCAACCCAATTTAAAAGGGGTATGCTTTTTATAAACGTCTGGAAAAGGTTTTTAATCAATTGTTGTAGTTTCCATTGCATCCACTGCATGCAATAAAACGTTTGAAGACACAGCCATTCATACAGAACTCAGGCTGGGTTCATGTGGATGAATTATACAGTAGATTAATGCTGGGTGCGGCTACATTAGAAATAACTCGATCCACTCCTGGAACAACATTGTCAGCTGTGGAAGCCTTTCTATTTTGCTTGAACACTGTTTCTCTTGAGTGCTGAAGGCTTCAAAAGAATTAAAAAATGCTCAATCAAAGCAGGAAACAGGAACCAGACCAAGCAACAGACGTCTTGGAAAAGTTGTGAGAGCAAACAAAACGCCCATTCATTGCCGTAATGGAGAACTGGCTCTGAAGCCCTCACATGGCCTGCTATCAGAGGGCAAGAACTCAGAAACCAGGTTTAGCCTCATTTTGCAGCTCTGCATTTCATTAGGAAGGTGATTACAAAGATAATGGTGTGTTGGGGGGGTGGCTCATCTTCCACCACCACTGACCAATCCTGATCACTCCTTGCCACATTGTTGTCTGAGTTAATTGCAGTTAGTTTCCATGTTTGGATTTGTTTAAGAAATACACAAAGTGTGTGGTAAAGATAGCCATCCCTTTTCCATTTTGGAATGTAGAACATTATTCTATGTAGGAATACTTTTTTCTTTAGGAAGTATTCACAATGAATCGCTTCATATAATCTTAATCCAGCATTTATATGAGTCAACCATATTTATAAGGACGCGTATGAAAGTGTTTACGGGTGAAATGCTAAAATATTTTATTACAGTGTAGAAGTATCTGCTTACACGAATCTCTTAAAAATAAACTAGACCCGTAGACGCTAATAGTGGACAGCGGCCATCTTGATCATCTGAACATCTTGATTCAAGATCTAGCGGAGTGTTGCTTTTTTAATCTTCACAGTTATTGTGAACTTTACGGTAGTTATTTAGCGGACTCAAGAAGGCATTGGCTAATTAAATGCGAGTTTTTGGTAACAGCGGTAAATCCTGTGGCTCCAAAAAATCAGCAGATGAGAGAAAGAGATTCATTTATTCATTTTCATTCCCGCTTATTCCCTTTCGGGGTCACGGGGGTCTATCTCCGGCACACATTGGGCGAGAGGCAGGGGTACACCCTGGACAGTTCGCCAGTCCATCACAGGGCAACATTCACACACATTCACACCCTAAGGGGAATTTAGCTTATTCAATTAACCTATCCGCATGTTTTTGGGGATTGTGGGGGAAACCGGAGCACCCGGAGGAAACCCACGCAAGCACAGGGAGAACATGCAAACTCCTTCCAGGAAGGTCACTGGCGAGCCTCGAACCGACAACCTTCTACCTGTGCTACCAACTGCGCCACTGTGCTGCCCGAAAGAGAAAGCAAAGGATACATAAATAAAAACAGAGATAATAAGAGAATAAGAGAATAAGACAGACCACAACGCAATAAGACGATCGCAGTTGTCACATTGACGTGATTCACCTTTACGAGCATTTTCCATCATTGTCTTTGCTCTGAATTCATGTACAAGAGAAACATTCTTCATTGTTGATATTGTCGAATGTTTTATTCATTTTATCTTTTACAATTTTTAAAAAAAATTTTATGGAGATTTTTTCCTTTAAATTACTGTTTAAATTAGATTATATTTAAAGCAAAATGTATTACACCTTATTTCCTGATGTTTTATCGCAACCTTATAACCTAATTTTAAGTGGGGAAACTTTAAAATAAAAAGAAAAAAAACTACAGAATAATGCTGCACTGTTCCATTTATGAACATTTTAAGGAATCTACATCACTTTTCTGTTTACAAATGTTTTTACCATATTGGAAGTGCTGTCTGTGAGGTAATCCCATGTTTACTGTTTGCTAGAGCTGCAAGTTTGTGCAAAGAGCCGTAATTTGCCTCTTGTCCACGGTTTAGACACATACGAAAATTTAATTTTTTCTTTCTTATCTGGAAGAATCATTTTGGACAAAGTTTGAACTGAAATGTGTTTAAAAAATGAACAAACAGATTGTCAGAAAGTGCAATTTTAAAAGCATGCTGCCTCATAATAACTTTTGCAGTCAACCATCACAGAATCCAAACCACTACAGGAAGTCAGAAGGAAATCAGGTTCCCCTCCTGAATGTTAGTTTTACTGCTAGAGAAACATTTTCCACAATGAAAAGGCCTTAGATTGAACTTTATATTGGTGAGAAGCATATAACAGAACATGATATGAGTGTTTGAAAATAAAATGAAAACAAGAAATGCGGTGCACAAGCATCAAGCATTGATTTATGAGTATATCACTTTACTTATTTAGTATCTGTTTTAAGTTGTTAAGTATCATGTTATTATTCTATTTCTATTAGTATTATTATTGTTAGTAGTAGTATTTTATTTGTGTGAGCCACGCAAAAGGCATCACTGACCAATAATGTACTTAAAGTTAATAGTAATCCACAGCATTGGATGCTAGCTTTAAAGCTCTTGAAATATCTTGTTTTCATTTAATTGACATAAATTGTGTAGAAATCTGAATTTCTATGTAATGTTCACAGACTTAAACTCTCAATCATATTGCATATAAATGCAAGTGATAAAAACCTCCGAGCATCAATCAAAGGGTTCTTGCCACCTGGTGGCTCATTTTCCTCTCTGATTTGAACTATCCCTTGTTTTAGTGTTCTCATGAGGTCGGAACTGCATGTATTAATACCGCTTTTTTACAGAATAACACATTATATTCCTTTTGACCAATAGGTGGCACTGTAAGAGAAACAGTACATCAGCTCTCAATTCAGGCCAGATCAGACATTGCATGGGTGTGTCACTTCTTGTTGCATGGAGAAACATCGAAAGGGTTTTGAAATTCCCTGATTTTTCAATGTCTTGGTCTCCTGACATACTTGAATCTTATTTCTAACTGCGTGAATTGGGATGTACTCTGTGGGTCCAATTTTATAGTAACTTCTTGTTTAGTGTTAAAGTATAAAAAGTTCAGAGGTACAAAATTTTGATTTAGAAACCGAACAAGATGTAGCTTTTGTACATTCAGCAGGACCCTGGGCCGAATGTAGATGAATGATTGACGTTTATGGACCAGATTGTAGAAACCGCACGATCAAAACGACATGCACGACAAGCTGAAACTTCTTCTGTGAGCTTCTACTTCTTCTTGTGGTGATAAATGTAAGCCTCTCTGTGTGTTTACTTTTAGGAACAGGAGGACCCCAACAAGCAGGCTACTAGCTGGCCTGATTACTACATTGACCGGATCAACTCCATGGCAGCTGTGAGTACTTCTTCTCACGCTAGCTGACCTTTGGGACGATGGGCTTAAAAAGCCTTGTAATATTGTAATTTTCTTTAAAACTATGATGTTTAATTAAATACGGTGAGATCCCTAATGGCGAACTTCAGTGAATTGAACAAAGAACGAAAAAGCAGTTCATGATTGTTGGTTTGATCGGTCCTCAGATGCAGACTCTCTTTGTCTTCGACGAAGAGGAGATGGAGATGAGAAACAAGGTGGTGGAAGATCTAAAGACAGCATTACGCACACAGCCAATGAGGTTTGCTCTGCTTTTTTTTTTACCCTTTAGGCCAAAAAAACACATTTATTTTATAACTGCATCATAATTGTTCATAATTGTCTAAAGGGCTCAATTCCAAATTTTATTTAATGTGACCTGCATCTGTACAGCCAAGTCAGAAGTGACTTTTTCATCAAACCCCATTCCAATATGCTTTCTCACAGTTAAAAGTTGCTGCAGAAGACTGTACAGAGGCGTATTTAAAGAAGTATAATGAAGATTGTGTTGTTAAGATAACTTCTTAATTGCTTCCGACATTATTCTGAAAATATTCAGTTTGTTGTCTTTCACTTCAGTTTTCTTTCCTAATATTATTTGTTGGTAATAAAGTTGTCTTGGATCATACATTATCTTCTACAAAGCTAAATAAATCACTAGCAGAGCATTCCCGTCAATATTTACATACGTAAACAGCGCATTGCATCATGATATTGTCTCCTCTGTTCAGATAGAGGCCAGATTTGAGTCGCATATTATCAATAATGTGGACCAGCACACCAAAAAATCTGACTAGCGCCTTAAGACCTGTGCAATGTGAATTTAGCCTAAAGATTGTAAACCATGGGTGCCCAACGGGACATCATACATCTGACCAAAAGCCAGGTGCCAATAAAAGGAGTTTCGCTCTCCCGATTTTGGATCCGTTTTTCGCAAGATAAACGACCAATGAAAGCTGTTTCAAAAACTCTCTCCTTTCAGGTTTGTGACTCGCTTCATTGAGCTAAATGGCTTGACGTGTCTTCTGAACTTCCTGAAGACCATGGACTATGGCACCTCTGAGAGCCGTATACATACCTCCATCATCGGCTGCATCAAAGCCCTGATGAACAACTCCCAGGGACGAGCTCACGTCCTGGCTCATCCCCAAAGCATCAACACCATCTCCCAGAGCCTCCGGCAGGACAACATCAAGACCAAGGTGGCTGTGCTGGAGATCCTGGGGGCTGTGTGTTTGGTGCCCGATGGCCATAAAAAAGTGCTGCAAGCAATGTCCCACTTCCAGAAATACGCTGCAGAGAGGACTCGTTTCCAGGTAGCGCATCTTCTGATCCAAACATTTCTTTGTTTTATGTTTAGACCTTTTCTTAGAAATTCTCCACTTTGACGGTTTGAATGGAGCATTAACAAAATGAGAGGTCATTAGAAATGTGTAAACATCAGCTGGAAGCCATGCATGTAAAATGTTGTCTTTCAGTCTCTTCTGAACGAATTGGACAGAAGCACGGGACGCTACAGAGAAGAAGTGAACCTGAAAACAGCCATCATGTCCTTCATCAATGCTCTGCTGAACGCTGGAGTTGGAGAGGTCAGCTGATGGATAAAACGTTTCATTATGTGACCACGGTGCGTATGGTTGATGGTCTAAGTGCTTATGGTGGTATGACTTCTTGTGTTTCTCTCAAAGGACAGTCTGGAGTTTCGTCTTCATCTGCGTTATGAGTTTCTGATGCTAGGAATTCAGCCAGTCATCGAGAAACTGAGATCGCACGAAAATGCTACGCTTGACCGGTAAGGCTGCTGCGTGAGAAAATAAAATGTTGTTAGCATTATCCAGCTCCTGCTTTTTGAATGCTCTCATATTTGTGTTTTAGACATTTGGACTTCTTTGAGATGGTTCGAAACGAGGATGAGATGGAGCTTGCCAAGCGCTTTGATTCCGTAAGAGACTTTTTTATTTATTTAAAACTATTGCATTTGTTCACTGTTAAAAATAATTGATTGTTTCTTTGGTCAGACACATGTGGACACTAAGAGTGCAGGCCAGATGTTTGAAATGGTCAAGAAGAAGCTGAGCCACACAGATGCCTATCCTCACCTTCTCTCTATTTTACAACACTGTCTCCAAATGCCATGTGAGTTATTTTCATGGTGGTTCGAGATTTTTTTATATCTTTTCAAGGGATAATTTTTACCCCTAGATCCTAGAACATTTTCTAAATTAAACCAAAGGGGTTTAAACAACATATTAATAATAAAAAAACATTACATGTATAAATACAAAACAAAAAATCATGTTAAATAGATCATATATAAGAGTTCAAAGCTACCTTCATATAATGGGTAAAATTAAATTCACTTGCATTTCTCGAGGGTTTTACAATTACAGTAATATTGTGCACATTGCCTAAACATTTAAATGATTTATGTCTTGTGTTTTACCTCAGACAATCGCAACATTATGGCTGGCTTGCTTTAGGACTGTCCTGTACATACAATTGTTAACTACTTTAACAGCTTTAGCACTGTGCTACACATGCCAATGTTAGCTCCTTTAACAGCTTTAGTGCTGTGCGACTCATGCTAGCTTTAGTTTTTTTGTTAACTGTGCGGCTCATCCCAAAGTTAAATTGTCTCACAACCTCAGCACCTTGGAGCTCATGCTAATTTTAGCTTCTAAGTTAGCATCAGCTTCTCAAATAGCTTCAGATAAAAGGAAAGTTGCTTACGAGGTATCGTTATCACTGCTTTTATAATGCTTCTCCAACAGTTTAAATGCTATGCAGCTCATGCTAATGTTAACGTTTCTAACAGTTTTACCGCTGTTAAGATCTTGTTAGCATTAGCATCTCTAGCATCTTTAGCACTTTAGCACAGATCAGGCTAACACTAGCTTCTCTGACCGCTTTAGATGAAATAAAAGCCATGTACAGGGCTTGCATCAAGAGGTGTACAGAATGATTTCAGACAGCTACATAGTGTAACCGCTTGAAATGATAAGGAACTGAACATTCTCATACGTTTTTGCATATATTATGAGAATATTGAAAATTAATAAAGCCCTGTTTCGACCTTTTCACTTTTTTTAGATAAACGCAGTCCTGGCAGCATACAACAGTGGCAACTTCTCGACCGCATTCTTCAGCAAATCGTTCTCCAGGATGAGAATGGAGAAAACCCAGATGTTTCACCCCTGGAGAACTTCAATGTTAAGAACATCATTAAAATGTAAGTGCTCACTTTGTAATGCTTTGATTACAAACACATGTTCTTTAAAGTTCGAGGCGTTCAAGATGTAGATGCTTGGTTGATACCAGAAGGGCTCGATAAGGAGATAACTCTTTTTTTTTTTTTTATTAATCTTGTGAGGATTGACCTCATTGAGAAAGCAAATCAGAATTCCAATAATAAAAGGTTTAAAATATAAAATGTTGAATTTAATCTATGTGCTGAATTTCTAGCCCATTGCGTTTATTGATTGTAATTTTCTTGTGTTCCTCAATTGTACATATCACCCATGTTCCTTTTGTTTTTATTCACCTTTAGATATGAAAAACAGCGCATGCCAAGGTTTCACTTTAACATTTTTTTCAAATTTATCCTACCCACATCCTCTAAAATAACCCCTAAACAAACCTTAACTTTCAAAACTTTTAGATTATTTGATTAAATGAATAAAAATAACTCCCCAGTCATGCATAATTGCTTTGGTTTAACACTGATTTGTTCATGAAAAATGTGTTTTCTGTGTTAAAGCCATGTAGTGCCATGTTTGAAAAGTTTCTTACTCTGTAACTGGTTGATGTTATGGAAAGAAATGTGACGCAATCAATTATAGCTAGCTTATGTGTTGATTTTTGGTGTGCAGCAAATTTTTTGCCAACATTTAAAGATAAAAATTCTGCATCTTCACAATGAGAACTCACTGGTCTGTCTGATTCGGAGGGATGCTCTATATAAGCATTTCATTTGAATGTAGATTGCAAGGCTTTTAAACACAGAAACCTTGTCCGTTTATTTATTTTTTATTTTTTTACTTGGTTTTAGATTTCAAACAAATAACAATAAACAGTTGGAAACTATATTCCTCCTGGAAATAACATTAATGTTAGGGCAGATTAGACCTAGATTATTCTAGACCACACTAGGCCATATCAGATATATATCAATATTAGACCAGATTAGACTGCAGTAGATTACATTATATCAAGCCAGATTAGACCAATATATATGTATATATACAATCGCATCCCAAAGTTAAATTGTGTGTATATATATATATATATATATATATATTAGACCAGATTACACCACATCAGATCAGATTACATTAGGCCAGACACAACCGCATCAAATCAGATTATTTTAGACCGGATTAGACCACATTATGTCAGATTACATGTCATTTTAGTTCCATGGCTGCTAGCCATCTATTTAAACGGATACTCTTTAATGGTAGATTACGTGAAAGATGCCTTATACATTTAGGCACATAACATAACATGTCCACCTTTTCTCCCCCTGTAGGCTTGTTAATGAGAGTGAAGTCAAACAGTGGCGGGACCAAACAGAAAGGTTCAGAAAAGGTAGGCTTGCATGGTGATCTTTCTGGTTCAGCCTGAGCGCGCGGATGTAACCACTATAAATCTCTCTGTGTGTTTCAGAGCATGCAGATCTGATGGCTCGGTTGGAAAGGAAAGAAAGGGAGTGTGAAACCAAAGCACAAGAGAAAGAGGGTATGATGAAAACCCTCAACAAGATGAAGGACAAACTTCAGAGAGAAGGAGTGGAGTTACGCTCCGCCAGAGAGCAGGTATTAGACCTGTCCTCTCGCATCTGTGACATTTCGGTGAGTTCATCTTTGTTGCGCATGATCTGAAGGCTTTCCAGCAAACCCATCAATGTAAAATGGTTTACATTTTTCAGACTGTTGGAGCACCGGTACCTATTCCCCCTCCCCTCCCTGGAAGCCCAATGCCTCCCCCTTCGACGATGGGTGCATTTCCTCCCCCGCCTCCTCCACCTGCTCCTCCTCCTCTTGCTTTCTCCAACCCACCCCCTCCACCACCCTTGGGATGCCCCCCACCCCCACCTGGAGCTCCGCCCATCTTTTCAGGGGTGCCACCTCCTCCCCTGGGACTTGCCACAATTAGTTCCATGACCAATCTGCGGACAAAGAGCATCCCTCAGCCTTCGCAACCCCTCAAATCCTTCAACTGGTCTAAACTTGCTGGGGTGAGTCTAAATAAGCCATGGCATATAATGCTATATAATAAGGTGTTATTAATAGTAATGTTTTTTTTTTTTTTTTTTGCAGAATGACATGACTGGAACCATCTGGTATGAGATAGATGACCAAAGAGCTTTTAAAGTTCTGGATCTTAAAGACATTGAGAAGATGTTTTCAGCTTACCAGAGGCAACAGGTATCTCAGTCAGTCCAGAGGTGTACTCTTCAATCTCAAAAGCCTTCTGTGCAAAGAAAGTAGAAATAAAGTGTGAAATTTGCATTTTCTTGAGCAGAGTTCGGCAGGTTGTTTTGGACTTTTTCAGTTAGTAGTGGCTCTTTAATTGAGATCCTTTCTTATCGCTTACAATTATGTGTATGTTATTTTTTTATGATTTCACACCTTTTTTTCAGTTCATTTTGGTTTTTTATTTTTCATTTAAAAAAAAAACCAAAACATTTTGGTCAGAAGTTTGACATCTAAAAATGTGTTCTTTTTTCTGTTCTTATAATGGACTTTTTTTCCTTCAAATTACTAACATTAATCTCAGAATTCTGTCTTTTTCCTCAGAATTTTGACGTTAATCTTGAAAAATTGAATTTAAGCTGAGAAATTTGGCTTTAATTTTACATGTTGAGATTTTTGTTTCTGAAAATTAATTTTTTTTTAATTACTGACATTAATCTCAGGATTCTGTCTTTTTTTATTCATCTGAAATTTGATGTTAATCTGAGAATCTGTCTTTAACCTGAGAAGTCTGTCTTCATTCTGACTTTTTTTCTCCAGGATTCCAACTTTAAGCACAGAAACCTGGCTTTAATATAAACTTCTGAAATGTATCGTTTTATCAACTCTGTGACTTGAAGAGCAAATGATTCAGCAAGGGCGCTGGCCGGACTTGCCTAACTCTGCTCTGTTGGTTCTTTACTGATTAGCATGTAGTGCTTAACGCATGTTGTAGTGTTTGCATTCAGTGCAGATTCTCTCGGGCCCTCTGTCAATGGTCTCAAAGGGTCATATTTCCACAAATAGACATAATGAGAATGTTTTGACGGCTCTAATTGACGCTCCTGCTGTAGATTTGCTGCTTGAGTTGATAACCTTTGCATGTCTTCCATCATTTCATGATTTATCTGCCTGCTGCGGTTCCTCTGCCGGCTCAGGAGCTGCTCACTAACCAATCCTTCAAACAGGTGAGTGCTGACTTTAACTAAAGCTCCTCTGCTACCGACATCATGGCAAAACATGTACCCACCCTCAATAGATAAGAAGTTCATTTTCAGCATCCTTCTCGAGGTCGCGAGGGTTTTTCAGACTTTAACATTCATCTGTAATTTAAGCATGTTAGATATAGTCCTTTGTTATCTGTTTTGTTGCTGCAAAAAAACACTGAAGTTGGCTCTCTTTGGAACCATTGGAGTTCCATGACCCGTGTCTCCTCACAGCGCTCTAACAGCACAGGAAATGCTCCAGACTATTAATAGACAACTGCTCCGCTAGTCTTTCATCCATCTGTTGTGCTTCAGCTGCACAGTCATGGGAGAATACTGTATGCAGTGCTCCACTGCTGCGATAATTGCTCTGAGACAACAAATGGGAGCTCATGGAAGCTTTCATAAACATAAAGGATTATAGGAATAGTCCACTTATTTACATCGACTCATTCTCCATCTGGAATAATCATTAGTGTTGTTCCGTTACTGAATCTATTGAGTCTTTCTCCAGATCTGGTAATAGCACTGTAGCATAGCTTAGCAAACATCATTGAATCCAACTAGACCAGTAATGTAGACTCGCCGTTTCCCAGACACATGTTGAACTGATTTCCCCCTACAGCATTGATGAATACACAGATAAGCCTAATGATGGGCCTCGTCTCCTGGGATTGGAATAACAAGTTGAATAAAGTTTTTTGAACATGTTGCCATCGCAACTTTATGGAGGAAATTGATCTTTATGTAATATAATCTAACAATAGCCATGTAAAATATGTGCACACAAACAACATCCACAACTTTAAAAAGCTTGCTACTCCATTCCATTGTGGACTGCTAACACAAATTGATAAATCCATAAAAAAAAGAAATCTGTATGAAGTGTTGTTGCTTTGTATTTGGTGATTTTTCAGTACAAATACTTTTTTAATATTTTTTAATTAGTCTTTTTTAACGTCTTTATAAATGTTAAAGCGTCTTTAAAAGGGTATGCAAACTTGTATTAAATGTCAAAAATAAAACAATAACATTATTAGTAAAAGCTTGAAGTGTACAGAAGATTTAGAAGAAAAATGTGTTAAAATTGCTTTCTGTCAGTGGAGGGGGCAGAGCTATTCTGTCTGTCAGAGTGAAGGGGGCAGAGATGTTTTGTCTGTCAGGCCATTTCCACATGTCTGTCAGGCCAGGTCCATTGGACCAGAACCAACTGGCAAATGTTGATATTTGGGTTTGAGTTTCGAATGAGCATCGACAGCCAAAAATCTGCACAGTGGGAATTGTTAGGTAACAGCCACTGACTACCAACAGACTAGGTTTTTGGAACTTAAACACATGGTTCACACAATGGGGCTGACGGCTGCCGAACAGTTGACGAATCTGAAGTGCTTTGTCTTTTAGCTTAATATATGTTTAAGTAATAGATGAATAACATGAAATTATTGTTTATAGATAATCATCTACTATCCAAAGTACAATAAAATCACATTTAGGAACATAGCGATGAGAAAAAGAATGAACCCAAACACTGTGATGAGCATTTACTCTTGATTATTTTGCAGAAAGACACAGGATCGATGGATGACCTTTATCTGAGTTCTCGCAAGGTCAAAGAGCTGTCAGTCATTGATGGACGAAGGGCCCAGAACTGCGTCATTCTGCTTTCCAAGTATGTATCTGCATCTCTGTTCAATAATAGGGATTTGTTACAACAATGTTTTCTGTAGGATTTTTGAGAAAAATGTTTCCGTTGGTGCACTGTTTGAGTTTGATCCCCACTCTCACGAAGCCTAAAGATCCTATAGATGTGTTCTATCTCACATGAGGGGTAGTGAACAGCCTGGGGTATAATCAATCAGCTCTGATCAATACTAATCAGGTCAGATCACAGAGCATAAGTGTTTACTGGCCTCTTTATGGGGCGTCTGTGGCCCCTGTAGCACAGATGTGATTACAACATATGATCTAGGAACTTTAGGTAATGTTTCTACTAGTGCTCTCATTCTGTTAAAAAGAAATTAATAACTAATCTCACAATTTTTTGCATTTAATCACAATTAAAAGATTTTTTAGGATCTGTATATGTAAATAGTAAATATTTAATGTAGACTGAAGATAAAGAAACAAATTAAAAGATTTGATTGTTTATTGAATTTTTTGTTTAACTGGTAACACAGATTTTCTCATGTAAACATACCTACCATAAACCATCAATATCCTCCAAGTTAACTGTTGGCTTGAAAGCCATATTTATTATAACGTGATGAGCACAGTTTCTTCATCACAAAAACAAGTACTATAAAGACAAAAGAAACATAAAACATCTTTGTAGGGAAAACCTGAATAACATAAGACTTCTCCAAAGGAGGAGGAATAAACTAAACTACATGAATGAATGAATGACCAGGCTTTGTTGTGATCAACAATGGTCTTGTGCCAAGCTCACGTAGGTGTGGGAATAAATACACAGGATAACACAAAACACCTGGGGGGTATTGAAACTAAATAGGGGAAACACAGAATGAGCGATCATGTGGAAGAACTCTGATCACATGACTAAAGCTGAAGCACATACATCATTGAATATAACAGTCTGTGACAAAAAGTCCTTCTTTGGTCTTATCTATACTTCTTTGCATGTTAAACACAACAAAGTACAAAAAAAACAACTGCACCCGTGTTAATTGCAAACATTTTTTGAATAGAGTAACTATTTCAAATAATCACATACATGCTAATGTAGACAGCACCTTTTTTCTATGTTTATTGAAATATATAATGTATTTTTTCCCACATTGGTTTGTTTATTTGTTGATGTATTTAGGTTGGAATATGCTAATTAAGGGGGCAGTCCTATTTTCAGTCTAAATCACTTTTGGATCCATTAAAATGTGTCTACAAAAAATAAGGCTTTTTTGATCAGATGCCGGATCCAGCAGCAGCTAGTGCTGTGTTTCATGGTGACTTCTGTAAGAGCTGCTCACGTTGACAGAAATAAGACGGTTCACTGATCACAGTGTTGAAGTGCAGCTTCTTGCTGCATATCAAACACTCCAAAGCCAATTTCCAATCACTTGCAACAGCCTCTAATGAAACTTTGATTTGTGGACCAGCATGAGATAATTTTTTTCCCATGTGAAGTCTCTTGAGACACATTGTTAAAGACCAGCCATCAGGAAGAAGGAGGGGAATCAAAGGTTTGTTTTCATGCAATCACTCGCTTGAAAGTGAAAAGCAATGTACCTTAATTGCATATTTGTCTATGAATTCATATTTATCTAAGCATATTTATCTGTTCATTATTTTATTTATCGGTTTATTCCGATCAATTTATTTTTCAATATTCTGTCTCGTTTCAGTTCAAATTGTAATATTAATGCTATTTCAACCAGTATTTGAAAATGTTATGCTTGTTTTTTTGATTCAATAATTAAGACAGAATCACAGTGTATTCATCTGCAACTAGGTAGAAATGTTTTTTCTTACCATATATTAGTTTTGTTTTAGTTTTACATGAGAAAGTGCTTTGTGTATCTAGTTGGTGCCTTTACAATAAAAGTTGACTTGGCTGTGGAAACTAATCAGCCATGAAACTAATCAAATGTTTACCAAAAATAAAAACGTTGGAAACACTTTTCCTTCCCTCAAAACACTCGTACCCCAGTAGCATGTCATGAAGATGCTGTGCTTTCAACTTTGAGGATATGTTCCTTTTATTTTTCTGCCAAGAGAGGAGGCTGAAGTCATTGAAGCCACTTTTCATCATCATTAAAATCACTACGATCATTATAAACTCTTCTGGATCGTGATGGGTATTCAATCTCATCTATAGCCGCACGCTATAATCCATTTACAACATTTATGGCTTGGTTAACTTCCAAAACACAGTTAAACAATAGAATCAAAATAAGAGAAGGCAGGGTGTCAATTAATGAACCATTTACAAGGATTTAAATGTTGTTTGTACTGTAAACCTGACTCTAACACTTGCTCGCTTTAAACATCAGCCGGCCCTCAAGTGATCAGTCGATGAATTGCAACATCAGTCACTTCCTGTTACGCATTTTGATGGAAAGTGAAAGTTGCCTCATAAAGCACAGAAAAATTACTTTGGAATAGTATTTACTTATTTAAAACATTGACATAGATTGTAAGTAATATTGCACATGGTCATGTTAAAGTTTTCTGTTTTAGGTTAAAAATGAGCAATGAAGAGATTAAGAGAGCCATTTTAGAGATGGATGAGAGGGAAGAGCTGGCTAAAGATATGTTGGAGCAGGTCAGTTCCACAAATGAACATGTCGGTCACTGGTTTATGAAACATAACGTTATTTATTGGTTAATCTTGAGTAAACATCTTTGTTTATAGCTGTTAAAGTTTGTTCCTGAGAAGAGTGATATGGATCTGCTGGAAGAACATAGACATGAGTTGGAGCGCATGGCCCGGGCGGACCGCTTCCTCTTTGAGATGAGCAGGTAAAGATACCCACGTGAACTTTGTTGTGAGACCAGCAAAAACATTATTTTTTTCTGTTTAAGAGTGCCAATATTGTTAGGAACTGTACTCCATGACAGTGTAATAATCAAGGAACTATTCTGGTGGAACATGACCGCTGCAGGCAGAGGGATACGATGCATCAAAGTAACTTCTTGTGATTGCTGTAGAGCCGAAAAACACACCCTTGCCCTGAAATATATTTTGCTGCACATTTGAAAATTAGCTATTTAAAAACCAGTTTTGTTCTAATGAGCTTCAGTCATTACAGGAGTACCCCAGGGTTCTGTTCTGGGACTTCTTTTATTGAATTTTTAGATTCCAGATAACGTTTAGATTTAGATAACATTGGGTACTGTTGCTTTGCAATTCTGATGAAACTTAGGAATGCATTTTACCATATTCTGAACATTTCAAGAATGAGGCTGGAGCTTTTTGTAAATTCAGAGACAATTCTAGTTAGGGCACTGGTTATGTCAAGGCTAATTTCCTGCCTAACTGGCCTCTCTGCTAACGTACAGACATTTCACTCAAGCTTGAGTCATCCCCACAGCTTCTTGATATGAGCACATTACACCAATCCTGTGTGACCTGCTTTGTCTGCCAGTAAAATAATGATTGTAGTTCAATATTTTGAATTGATCTCTTAACCCGATTTGATTTTAGACTGAGGTTTGAGGTTTGAAGATTAGATGATTTTGAGCTCCCAAGAAAATTAATTCTAGGATTACACAAATATGTATCAACCAATTAAAATACAACCTTACATTTGCTGAGGAAACAACATTATTACTCGCTACAAGTTGCTAGGTTTCTCTTCTTGTTCTCTTTATTAGAATTGACCACTACCAGCAGAGGCTCCAGTCTCTTTTCTTCAAAAAGAAGTTTGCAGATCGTCTAGCAGAGATAAAACCCAAAGTTGAAGGTTAGCATGGTTTATTTTAATTTTTATGGTTTATTATATACTGAGTGGGTTTCTTGGTCTATACAGGTTTTAATTGTATAATACAGACATAGTACTATGTCTATATAGTACTATATTGTAAATCCCTAAATTTTGTATGTTTTTCTTTCACTTGTAGCTATTCTGTGTGCCTCCCGTGAGGTTATCCGAAGCAAGCGGCTGAAGCAGGTGTTGGAAGTGGTTTTGGCCTTCGGGAACTTTATGAACAAAGGACAGCGGGGGAACGCCTACGGCTTCAAAGTGTCCAGTCTCAACAAGATCGTAGACACCAAGTCAAGCATAGACCGGTCAGAAAGCAAAGCACCAAAGCTTCATTTATATTCACTCAGTATGCAATGGTTCACAACTGGAAATCATTTATGTGCCATTTTATAGGCAATTTGAGAGTGAAAACTCTAGTGCTTTTGCTCAGATTCTTATTATTTTACCTCCCCACATAACACTTAAATAAGGCTTGATATCATTTTAATGGTACAGAATTTTCACACATATCTAAACTGGTAAAAAAAAAGGCTAATCTCATCTAAATTTTAATAATAGACATAAAGAAATTGTTTTTGGTGCGTTGGACACCAAAAGCATAGAAAAAACATGGAAAAGGTTTTGACTGTGACTGTTTTATATCTATTTTTATCAGAAACATCACCATGCTGCATTACCTGATCATGATCTTTGAGAAGAGCTACCCTGATGTTCTCAGTATTCACAAAGACTTGATGAGTGTACCAGAAGCTGCCAAAGTCAAGTGAGTTCCTTTCTGGCTGAGCATGAGCCTTATCTGTGCTTGCTTTGAGATGCACTAAATCTCTGTGTTCTTCTCAGTCTGGCGGAGCTGGAGAAGGAAGTGTCCAGCATCAGGAGAGGCCTGAAAGCTCTGGAGGCTGTGAGTTATTTCAAGTGTATTCCTACTTGAAATCAATTCTGATCCAAAATAGCACATCGCAATATTAATTACACAATGACTGAAATTGGAGTTTTCTGAGGCAGTGACTCATTGTTTGAGCATCTCCAACATCCATCTAGACCAGGGATCCGCAAACGTATTCTTAATAGTGCACAATATTTGGTTGTGGTTTTCATTTTTCCTTTAGGATAAAAAAAACAAAAACATGTAGTTTTGTTTTTACATTCCAAATAATAGAACGAATGAGAAACAGATAATTCATGCCCAGTGTATTAGGTCTAATTCTTATTACAAAAGTATTTCAGGCTTCTGTTCTTAAAATTCAGATGGACAACTGGACAACAGTAGAGAAAAGAATTGACTCAAAGTGAAAAAAAACCCATTCTGTTTCCACCAGGAGCTCCACTATCAGCAGCACCGGACATGTGACCGGGGAGACAAGTTTGTCCCAGTTGTCAGTGACTTCATCACCGTCGCTAGCTTCAGCTTCTCTGAACTTGAGGAACTACTCAGTGAGGCCAAGGAGAAGGTAACATTTCTAATATTATGATAATATCATTAATATCTAAAGCAGTTTAAATTTCCACCAACTGCAACAATAACATGCCACAACCAGCACTGTTGACCACAGAATGAAACACATGCATCCAAAGGGCTTTTATATATTCCACCAGAAGATGGCAGTAGAAGTCAGAGCAGAACTTTTGCTGCTTGATACTTTGCAGTTAGAAGGTGGTTTGCAATTACATGATTCTGATGGCGCACAGAATCCACACAATGGTCTGGGAATTGATAACAAGAAGAGTTTATATTCAAGGAAATGTTTATATATATGACATAACATTTTTAAAGATATTTTGTTAAAGGAGACCTTACACACAAAAAAATGTTTCCACACTCTTCACTACATATGAACTTTCTTTTATGCCTTTATTTTGAATAGACAGAATAGGCAAGAAGGGGGTAGGAAGAATGGCAAATGACAATGGGTTTGGGATTCGAACCCACATCGGCAAGCTCAATCGCACATACATATCCAGCGTACCATCGATGGTACCACAGGACCAAACTAATACACTGGATCTTTTGCATAAATAATATTATTAACAACATTTTAGCATACATCATATAGACATACTTTTAGATTTTCAATTAGACGCGGAAAGATCCAGATGGAAAACCCAAAAATGCACAGAGCACAAGAAGCTAAAGCCAATAATGCATTAACTTCTCTTTTCTACATTAAAAAAAAAGTTTCTAGACTCTACAGTTTGTTGAATGGGTTTTTCATTGAGGATTAAATAGATGAGATGAGAGAAGCTTGGAAGAAGAGCTCAGCAGGCTCCCCGTCTCCATCGTTGACGCCTAAGAAGGATGAAGGAACAAGCCATTAAAGAGAGAGAAAAGAGAGAGCTTTGTGTGCCGTCCTGGCCCAGTGTAATGAATTTGACGTCTTGGGGAATACCGGCAGTCAGTCCTAAATTTATTGAGAAGATTTATGCTGGAAATGGGACTTCCCCGGCTCAGGGGGAAATAATTGTATTTCAATAATAATTAGAGCTTCCCTTATACTCTTATATTTTAGTTCTCAAAGTCTCTGAAGCACTTTGGAGAGGAGGAAGGGCGAATGCAGCCAGATGAGTTTTTCGGAATCTTTGACCTCTTCCTGCAGTCCTTTAACGAAGCCCGACACGACCTGAACAACATGCAGCGACGCAAAGAGGAGGAAGAGAGGAGACTGCGCATGGAAGCCATGGTAGAGTACATTGTAAAGTTACAGCAGTAGCGTTCACTGATGCTTCTTGTCTAGGTCTTGCGTTCATTAAAGGTAATGTAAAAGAGCCGCTCGGTGGCGCTCATCCTACATTTCCTTCAACTTCGTACAAAAAAGGAATCCTCCCTGTGATCAGCCACCAACAGTAAAAACTACTCGACATCCATGATTTTTTTTCTATGATTTCGACTCTGTCGTCATCTTCTTTCCTGTTTCCCTGTGTGGCACGAAGTTCATCTGTTGTACCACATTCGGATCAATGTGTAGAGGCCTCTATTCCAAGTTTGGTGACAAATTTTCAAACTGACTATTCTGAGATGCCGAGAAACCAAAATTGCTATGGCCCTATACAGCAGTCACTTGTATAGACACCAAATCCATAACTTCTTAATAAATTCTTTGGTGTTTGTTGATTGTTGGCAACTATTAAAAGTGCAGTCCAATGATGGATCACGAAAGTCTCTGATTGCATTGATTTCAGCTCAAGGATCAGCGTGAGCGTGAGAGACGTGCCAAGAAAAGCAATGGAGGCAGTGTCTCTGAGGAGATGGGAGAGTTTGATGACCTGGTGTCAGCGCTTCGCTCAGGTGAGGTCTTCGACAAAGACTCAAAACTGAAGCGCAACCGAAAGCGTTCAGTCAACCAGCTGACAGAAGGTGGAGGTCGTGAAAGAGAGGTCACCAAGGTGAACTATTAACTCAACTAAATGTTAACTATTAACAGCTGAGGAGATCAGGCTTTTATTACTCTCTGTCTCGTAAGAAGCTCAAACATGTACTGTTGGAAAGATTGAGATGCAAAGCCTGGAAACTCCGGAGCTTTCTTCATAGAACCAGTCTTCCTTCTAGCAAACCAGAGAGTTCTGAGAGTGCAAGAGGTCCAAGTCCATCATTGTTTCCTTCAAATCCACCAAGCTTTGGAAATAGAACCCATTGGACACAGTGATGCTTTCTGAATTTAAAGGAGGCTGGTGCATTTAGAATGCTCCGCTTACCAAGTGCCTCTACACATACACGGCATTCCAAGGACTACCTCCTAGATGGAGAGTTTGAGAAGAGAAATACAGTGGTCAACAACGAGAAACACAAAGCATGGAGGGATTTTTCAAATGGTTACATAGCTAAACAAAGGATTTGTGCAGCGTGTATCATGCAAGCCAGTGTTTTTGTGTTTGTTCAGCACCTTTTCTGAACCGACAAAGATGTCCGCAACAGGGTTATGTAAGGCTAGCTCACCCAACGATGAACACCTTCTCAGTTTGGTCTCTAATTTTCATGTGTAGCAGTACTGCTAGCCTTTTTGTATGACGAGCTTTAACCATGGTTGGATTTGAAATGTGCAGCACATGCTTTCCCCTGAAACATTGGATTTGTGAAGAATTGAGGCAGCTAACGGCTTGCAAAAGTGGTACCAATACTGATTATTCCGAATGCATCTGTATTTGTCCGCTCCATGTACATAAAAAGAATCATAGTTGATTAGATTCACAGATAAATCTATGGTGGTGACAGATTTTTGCCCTTTTCGTAAAAGATTCACACTATTTTCTGTTCATTGTTGGGTGAAATTTTGCAACTGTGAACATTGTAACTTACGTTGTACTTTTATATAAGCCCCATAGAGTAGCATTCCTGGATATCAAGAGGATAATGCTGAGTTCCAGGATGTTCAATCACACAATGCCTCAATCTGGTCAATGCCTACCAATCTCTGGTGAACATTTATTGCAAAAAAAATTGGGGAGAGAAAAGTCCATTGTTTGGGGAACTTTAGAGATTTCAATTTGAATTATAGAATGTTGTCAAATACATCATTTTGATCCAAACACAGTTGTACTCGTTATCGTTTATGACTTACGCTTATATTAATGGAAGCCACAGCTATATTTGGTATAGGTAAATGAGGTTTATATTGCAGTTTATCTCAGGTTTGTGGATGTTCTTCACATAACCTTTAAGTTGGTACGGTGTGGCACTGACGGTTAAAAATATTTGTAAAGTTTTGCACACTTTTGAAGGTGAATGTAGTGTATAGTGTGGAGATGAAAGCGGATCATTCAACCAAAAACAAAAAGATACATGTCTCTGTTCATGGGTGTTAACAACACATGGTGCTAATAATCCTATCGTAAAGCTAGTTTTGTATTTTAGCTACCTTAATAAAAGCAAACATGACAGAATTAAAAGAGCACGGCCAAAATAAGTTTAAAAGCGAAGTTGACTAAATGTAGTTAAGATTTAGAACCCGACAAAACTGCCTCTAAAAACTAAAATTAAAAGGATATCTGTACTTAAGTTGGGCTCAAACAAAAACAAAAAGAAAAATTACATATAAATGTCACAACAGCAGTATTGCGGTCAAGCCAATCAAGCCATGGAACCATTGAAATAATCCCAACCACTAGGGGGCAGTATCTGAGCTATCACCTGCTCTTTTATTATCAAGTTATAACACTAAAGCATCACTTTGATTGAAATACATGTTTTGTAAAATTGTAAGCATGATTGAAACATGTTTTCCACCATTTTCTTAAAACATTTGCGCCTCCTAGTGTTCTGGGTTTTTTGCTTTAACTTTCTTTCCTCATGAAAAGTAAATAGCTGCTGATTTCGGAAGTCATCACAAATTGTCTTAAAGAACAAAATCCAGAGATGTTGACCAGAGGAAATTAATAAATATTTGAGTGTTTTATTGTACAGTCAATATTCAAAGTATGTTTTTGATCCAGTGGCCGTCTGCTTGTGCCATAAGAATGTTCAGTTGATGGACTGATCAAAGGGTAAATATCTTTCTTATTTATGAGGCTGTAGCTGTTTTCAAAAGAAATATTTGCCATTTTTTGAACCCTCACTGGTGCATCCAACAGTTGCATTCTCAAAATTCAGGTTCATTGTTAAACTGTGGAAAAAGTGGTGTAAAATGTTTATTAAAAAAGAATTATTGACCATTTTAAAATCTTCATCCTGTCTGTGGCTGAGATGAATATCGCAGATATGATTTGATTCTGTGGGGCATATTTTGGGACACAAGTGATGCTACATTTTGTGTTGGGGCTTGTTGTGTCCAATTTCACAGAGTATTACACCTTGCAGTATTAATATTTGTGTTTTTCTATGTATATTTGTCCAAAATGGAAAAGATGGCGCTAGTTGTTTGATGCACTTTTTATGAAAATATTTTCCCCGGCACCTAAAAAGTGAGGAGCCAAAGTTTGACTTTGAATAAAAAAAAAAGAAACAAATTATATATATATATATATTTTTGTAGTTGAGAATCAAAGCATTTGTCTTTTTTTTTAGATACAATGCTGACCTCTTTTTGTGGATTGATTGTTGATCCCTTTGACAGGAGATGAATTGATTGTCTTGGTATAGATTAAATTAAGAAAAACAGGACTTTCTTTAGTCAATCTGCCAATGTTTTATAGCCATATATTTAATTTCCCAGTTTTGCTTTCTCCAAATAATGCACTTGATGTCCCTATTGGCTCCAGTGGTATGTAGATGTGATTTTTTTTTCTTTTCTTTTCAGTAACACTTGTAAAAGAGGCCTCGAAGTCAAACACATCACAACCACAGCCTTGGTTTTGACAAATAAGCTTCTCATTAATTTAATTCAAAGTGCCAGATTTAACTTTGAAGGATGTTTTATGTAAATGTACACTATTTATTTGTCTTCTTTAGTTATGGATACACAGCATTACGACTCAATGGTTTGATTGTACAGTGTGTGATATTCAGCATATTTGATTAAGAATTACCTGTCTTTCATATAACTGTGTACTCATCCTCAACACCTCCACCCTTCCCTGACCCTTAAAACTTTTTGGGGTAAAATAAAAGGATTTCACTGGCATTATCACAAAGCTGCTTCTCTGAGTCTGGCTCATATTTATGCTGCTGCTGGTTTATGTTTTCTTTACTGCACTCTGCTGGATATAAAAGGAAAGCATTAGCTGTGTACCAATACTGGTTCTAATTTCTTCAGAGAATGCTTCCTAACTATTTTCTGGAGGCTACAACTTTAGATGATCCTTTGAAGGCTGCATCAACCATTGGTAAATTGGACAATCCAGACTCAATCTGGCCACAGAGTTAAAAAAAAATCCTCTATCTGCTCCTGCCCCCTACAACAAAATGATTTACTACTAACAGTTAGCATATATTACATTAAGGTGGCTAGGATGTTTCTGTTATTAATGTCATGTTTTTAAAATAAAACTATGATGTTTCAAACTGTCCTTAAATAAAACGTTGCACTGCTCACCATTTTCTGTTGATTCTGTGGAGAGAAAAAAAGCAATCAAAGGATCTTGGGATATGTGAGGCCACAAAGGATGGTGGTGATGCACCCTCAGAATTCAGGGAAAAGGGACTCATTTGAAGGACCCTTCTTTTTGTGGATAAATGGGACAGTCTTTGGAAATCCAAACTTCGAAAGATACAGAACCAGTATTAGGACAGAGCTTCTTTTCAGAGCAGATTTTTATTTGATGTCACTTCTCTGACACTGAAGTTTTTTAAAGAAATATTACATTGTTTATGGTCATATTTATGGAAACATTAATGGAGATTTAGTCACCAAACATTAGATTCTACTTCCCTTGGTATCTTCCTCCATTCAGCCTCGTGTTGCTTTCCATAAATTCCTCATTTTACCTGATTTCAACCAATTAAATGTATTTATCAGTTAAATGTTTATGGATAAAAGACCGCTACAATAAAGTTTACCGCTTTGTTTTGACATTTTCACCTAAAGGACAGAGTTTTAATAATTACATGAATAAATAGAACGGTTCGTACATTACATTAAAATATTTTTGCTTAAATATGAAGACATAGTTAGCAACTAAAAATTTGAGCAGTTTTTTTTTATTTACACTTACATTATTTCAAGTAATGAACTGTACAGTAATAGCTTCATATCGTGTACACATTGGTGATGTTAGGAGACCAATGCTTCCACAGAGGATACTCTCGTCTCACCACAACTGGACCTGTTCTAGTTCAACGTCCCCCAGGATCTCCAGCTGGTCGATGGAGCTCAGGTCCTGCACGCGATGCCTGTAGTCCAGCAAATGAGCTCCGTTCACAGCCATCTTGAACTGATGGAGCTGACACAAGATGATGATCTGGAGAGAGGAAGTAGAGAAGAAGTTGTTCAGCTTGTAACAAACTTGCCACATTCCCTTTATATGACCCAAACTAGGATCGTTAATGAAAACATTGTAAAGCAGCTTAAGATCGAAGCTTTATCTCTATTTTGATTAAAATTTTAAAAAGTTTCTAAAACCAAAAACTTATTACACAGAGCTTATTTTTCACGCATGGATGACACCTGCAAGTTTCGAGACCAGTGAGGAGTGTGATACGTTCACGAAGGAAACATAAGGATAAATCCATTTTAAAAAAGAACAAGAAGATGGTGAAGATACCTCAAAGTATTTCCCAGCTGAGAAAGGAAAATACCGCAGCTCCCGTTCCTCCGGACCCCATGTATGGCCGAGTAGAGAGTTCCTGGTGAGAAGGCCAGATCTGACGTGTGCATGACAGTACAGGGCAATGTTGTTTGATTGACTGCATCTCAGATTAACTGTGAAACTGAAACAAACAGAGAAGAGTGAGATTTACAGAGAAAACTGATAAAAAAATCACTGATTTTTTTATCTGATCACTGCTGTACCTGTGAGGGAATGAGCTGATGCACCCTTTAATGGTTATGTGATGCCCTGGAACGACCCCTCGTAGTAAACACCCCTTGTACGGTATGCTCTGCAAAAGTTGGCCTTGTTGTTATTTTAACTTAATATTTATTGAAGCAAAGTAGCAGCTCATACAAGATGTGAAGGTGCTGAACTTACGAGATCCCCTGATTTAGAAAAAATTGCCTGAAATAGCAGAAAAGTCATTTTGTTAACATTTAATGCACTAGAAACTTACACCGCTAAAGTTACAAAAGTTATGACTCTTTATTTTGACAATTTTCATGCATTTTAGTGCATATGTTATAATTGAATGTTTTTTCATCAACCCTAGACCCTACTTCCATGAGCTGCAAATTCCTTTTAGCATATTTACGAACTTCATAATAAAAAAAATAAAAAACCGTCATTTTTTAAACATTAAATGTTTAAGCAGTTCACATTTGCTTAAAAGTTGTTTTGTTATCCACCTCCGGTGGTATATTGGAAGGTGAACTGAGTTCATGTCCAGATAATCGGTACTAAATTAAATCTTTAAGTGAATTTCTTTTCATAACTTCATAAACAATTGTATAGACTTTATTTATTATTTTATGAACCCAAAACTCTACATTTACATTTTTAGCTCTTCACTTTATTTTGCTTCATTAAAAATGTTTTGTGGGCTAACTAAAATAAGTTTTCAAATTATGATTAAAAGCAGCAGTTGTGATGGTAAATGAAATATTTTTCTTTCTATTGATCGTTTTAATCTAAATTTTAGGTTATGGGGAGTTTTCAAAACTTTTTCCATCAATATCCTAAATAGGTGCATTTTTTTAATGCAATCAATTTCAATCATTCATTCATTCATTTTTCAACCCACTTATTCCCTTTTGCTGTCACGGGGGTCTGCCGGTGCTTATCTCCAGCTTACATTGGGTAAGAGGCCCACCCTGGACAGGTTGCCAGTCCATCACAAGGCAACAATCATTCACACCTAAGGGGAATTTAGATTATTCGATTAACCTAACCACATGTTATTGGGATTGTGGGGGAAACCGGAGGAAACCCACACAAGCACAGGGAGAACATGCAAACTCTTTCCAGGAAGATCTCCGGCAAGTCTCGAACAATTTTAATCATTTAAAGCCAATTATTTCGAACAAAAAATTATTAAAATTACAGTTTTTAAGAGTTTAAAACTCAAGTCGTTTTTTTACTGAGACACACATGACTAATTATATATTTTCTTTCAAACACAGAGATTTTGAGTCATATTAACCAAATAAGGAACTTCATTAGGTTGCCTTAAAAATGTAATTTTTTTAACAGCGTATTTGTGTTGTATTTTTATTAAACTCTGACTAGTAGGCCTTTTATTAAATGGCTTCTGTACTCAATAGACCCAACTGAATATCATAAATCAACCCCTCACAATTTGAAGCCACACAATTTGTAACTGTAAGATTGTTTCAAAAATCACATTAGGCAGAAACATGATCAAGATGAATCAGTATCTACTTCGACTACTCCGATACAGACGCATCACTTACAGAGGCTGGGATGAAGCCAACTGCATTCACTTCTACTTTTCCAGAAACTGAAAAGGTGTCGACCTTCTCTAGAGGAATCCTGTGTTTGTACTCGAGGATGTGAACACCATTTACTGCCACCTACAGGGGTTTCAAAGTTATGAAAGCATTTGTATCAAAGTAGGTGGTTGGTTGATTTTGTTTTTGGTTTCTTGATTTGGTTCTCCTTTAGGTATCATTTCTTTTTCAATCTAATCTTCAATTCCTGATGCTCAACTGTGAAAAGAACTGTTGTCTCATAATTACAATCAGAAGCAACCCATAATGAGAGAAGCTAAAACCTGATGGACTGTTACTTTTAAATTCTTCAGTGGTTGAGTACTATTTTCTTTTAGTTGAATTAAATGTTTAAGAATACAATAAAATAAAGAATATAACCAAATACCTTATTTCTGGACTTTAGGGTGCACTTAAAATCCCTAAATTTGCTTTTTATAAGGTACTCCCTTAAATATGAATTCTGAGCCACCAATTTTATGTGGTTCAAGGTGCTCAAAAATCTCTCAAAATGTTTTAGTGTGACTTCACTGAGCTATAAAGCCACATCTCTTGATGAATTAAGGGTGCTTTGCAGCTAGGGCTGGGTATTGTGACCAATTCAGCAATTCGATTTGATTCTTATTGTTATGGTTTCGATTAGCAATAAATATTTCATTTAAAAATTTAGTTTTGCAGACATGGGATCCTTATTTTGATATAAATGCTGGTAACTGAAACTCTCATTTACCGCCCACTGTTGTTTATTTTAAACAACTTTTAATTTAACTAGAAGTGAACATTCATTTCCTGTTATGTGGAGCATGTGCATTAAGAATCGATTCAGGGATTTCTAGAATCTATATTATTATTATATTATTTATTAGATCGATAAAAATCTGAGAATCTATATTTTTTACCCAGCCCTATTTGCGGCCAATACTTACTCCATTTCAACATTATATTTAGGTAGATTTATATAAAAACACCAAAAAGGATATTTTTAAGAGACTTGCTCATGAAGCAGATTTCAAACTCAATTGCAAGATTCATCACAAAACATTTGCGTAACAGAAAAAAGACTGACTGAGAATGTGAGGGGGATCACACAAATTTTGTATTTTATGTTGACAAATGAACAGTTTTGAGAGTTTTTGTGAATTAGTCGAATAAAGTTTGACTTATTCAAAATTGATCAGGCTGCACTTTAAGCTTAAATGTTACTCTTAGGATTTTAAGACTCAGTCAGAAGCCTAACTCAAGAATAATACAAAACATGGTTGAAGATGTAAGTGTTAAACATCACTCACTTTGTAAACATCACCCAGTACCAGGAGGACCATCTCAAATGACGCTCCTGCTTGAAAAGGCATAAGCTCCACACACTCTTCTTTCCCCCAGGTCTCACGCTGTAAGGAGTTACAGACGATACGAGGAGAGCTGCTGAATCGTGGGTTAAAGTGAAAAGCAACATCCGCTCGGGGCTTTGTGCCGGAGCCACATGTCAAATCAAACTGAAACCTGTAAAAGCACACATTGAAATAAAGGATGGACTCTAGAGGGAGAGAAACGGATTTCGAGATAATGGATTAGAGAGTAATGGACTGAAAGGGTGATGGAAGAGTGTCCAGATGACTATCTTCTGGAGGAATATTAAAGAGGTATTTATTTATGTGAGATAAAGGCTGCGGGCCAGTTTAAACAAATGTGTCCTACAGGCTTGACTTTGGAGATGTCTAGTCTATAGATCGCCAAAGCTATTAGATATCTCTCATGCGCTTCTTCTCCTTTGTTGCATTGTCTGTGTGTTTTGAGTAATTGTCTAGCTGGACTACCAATTCATGACTCATTTTCATTACCCTGGTGGAGATAAAGATGCTTTTTTTTAGCCCGCAGCTTCATTTACTGTGTGAGGGACACATTTTAGTGGAAAGATCCTTGTGCACAACCTGCATTGAAGAATGTAATTTTGATTTATCTAAATTTGAATTATCTGTTCCCAACATGGACCATCTCGTAGACTATTCAGGACTACACGTGTACCAGCTCGACGCATGCTTCAGGTGCTCAAGGGATTATGCTATTCCGTGCCAGAAGCAGCAAAGCACCACCAAAAAAAAAAAAACACTGAACCTTCTTTATGTTTCACTGTTCTTTTCTTTGAAGTCTTCATTTCCTTTTCTTTTCCATATTATGTTATCCCAGAATGATTAAGTTTTTTTCACAGTTTTGGCAACATTCTGTATTGTTTTTTGATGCTTTTGTGTCAGCAGTGGTCTCCTTCTTAGCGTCACATTTTTTTCTGATGGTGATGGTTTGTGGAACCGATGCTGTTGTACAATAAGGTTCTTTATCCACCATTCCAACAATCTTATTTTGTAATTATTCATTAATTTTGGTTTTGTCTTGTCTAAGAGTTAGGCTCTACAGGGTTGGGCTGGAAATCTCTTGATGATGCTCATAGTGGACATAGGAACGTTCACATCTCTGGAGATAGACTGTAATGCATCCATTATATTTTCCATGTTTTTACACAAATTTTCTCTCAAATTCCCAGACACCTCTATCCACGTGTTTTTTGTTTTTGTTTGTTTCTCTAGCTTTGTGTGACAACACAAATGTTGATCCTCCTTTCTCAAGGGTAACAAGTTCCAGTGTGATTAGAGTACTTTATTGATCACAGTTGTAACTGCCACAGCTGCACAAAATACAAATTATTCTATTTTATTGTGAATTTTTGTCCAGTTTGAGTTTTCTTCTGATGCAATGGTGCTGATATTTTGGGTCGTCACTGTAAAGATTGTGAGAAACTTTGCATTATTTATACTTAAAAAAAAAGGAATCACAGAGAAAATACTCTGACTATGGTAAGGTTTAATTTGCAGGTATCTGAAAATGAAATAATAAAAAATTAAGCAGTAAACAGAATATTAATTCTCAGGAAACAGTAATACTTTTCCTAATTGTCACATCATAGCATAATTTACAGTATAAACGTAATTTACAATTTAATATTAAGCAGACTAATTCAATGTTTGATTTGGCTGTCAGCAGAGAATGTGGAACAGAACATTCAGGGGCCAGATGTTTAAGGAACATGTAATAAAAATGCAATTAGTTTTTACCTGTCAGCATCATTCTGAACACAGCCCTGAACAATAATCATCTCTCCAGGGCGAATGCCATTTGGTATCATCTCAGCGAATGGAACTGCCTAAAGAAAATAGAAAAAAAAAATTGGATAAAGTGAAATATTGACTACGAGGGAGGTTGCTTCAAATCCATAGCAGCTCGATGCTACATCGTTTAGCATATTGAAATACTGGCTTTTTACTAAAGAGAATTTTTCGGGAATTAATGTAACGTTAAATACTCACCGGGTTGAAAATAGTGCGTTTTGTGTTGGCCACAGACATTACATTCCCTACTTTGGAAACCGTTGGTTTGTAAAACGTTTGTTTTCGCAATGCTAGCGTTGTCGGCGTCTGGAAAAGCAAAACAGTCCGCTTACTACTAGCAGCAGCTTCTCCAGCATCTCATATGTGCGAGGCTGGTAGCTTATTTTACCACAGAAATGAAATGTAAGTAATTGTTCCAAATAATTAGTGCTTATCTATGTAACTATTTGGTGTCTTAAACAATGTCGCTTCATGACACGACATTCATAACCACACACTCACAAATCACTAGGCTTCCTCAAAAAAAAAAAAAAAAAAAAACCTTATGAATCACAAAATGCACTAAGATAACAATTCTTGTAATGTCATAAACTGTAACGTACATCCTTACCTACAAATCATTGAACAAGGGAATTTAATTATGAGTAAATTGAGTTAATAAAGGTATACCACAGTAAGAATCCAGAAAATTTAATTGATATAGTAAATTGTTTTGCCCCTGTATGAGTAAAACAGGTATTAGATCCTTATCTAAGCATGACTTTGTGGAATAACTCTCGATGTCAATCAGTTATATCTTATCATAAATCCACGTTAGTTACATATCAGGATGAAATTTATTATACTCTTCTTGCTCCCTCAACATATTATCAACGGGATTAAAGTTGGGAAACACATTTTTATCAATATATTTGAAATTTTCTAAAAAGCAAGATGAGTCAACCAAACAAGGCTGAAACTATGCGAGTTGCTGTGCACACAACACGCATGAATTACTTGTTTAATCCATGGTTCAACCCCAGCATTGCTCAGACATGACTGATGACCCACTATAACCTTGTACTAATCCATAGGACCAATCCTTGATGAAAACTGATTAGCTTTAGTTGGCTGCCTTGTGTGGTTTTACCAAATACCTCATAGAGCTGTGCTCATTCATATCTTTTGTCAGCATTTTATATACCGGTAGCTTTTGTTGCTAACACATTCATGAAATGTGTGCGTTTTGAATTCAATTTCTCACTACTGTAAAAATGTATCTTAAAAAAAAAAAATCACATGAAGCTGTCAACACAAATATAAGTGGTTGCTTCAAACAAAACGCCTTACAGCCAAAACACTATACCAGGCTTTGCTTGTCATTGGGTCGAACTACCACTTATACATAAGTCACTGAAACTGCAACTAGTGATGATAGTTTCAGAACGAACCAGATTCCCATCAATACCTGTGTTAAAAGTACATGCAGGTTTAAAGCCTTGCCTTGCACCAACAGGCTTTTCAACTAATATCGCCACGTTTGACAATGAGAACAGTGAGGGCGTGGATTTTTAAAATACACTATTCTTTAACTTGTTGTTTTTAGAGTGTTGGAAATGCTTGTATCACTCAATGGTCTCCATGTGCTTATATTACCACATTACTTAATGTTTGCTTGCATAAGTAAGTGTAACAACAAGAAATACATCAGGAATAAAACTCAATACTGTTCACTGCTTATTTCTTCTTTGGTTTTATTTTGAACTGTGTAGCAAAAATGACAGACAGGTAACATTAGGTCCATTACAGTTGCATTATTAACATTTTTTTATTCTGAATTGTGATTGTAAAAATCAAAACTTTACTATATATTGTTGTTTTTATGTAATATTGAATGTAAAGCCAGCATTTGAAATTGTAATGCTACCCCAAATGATAAATTTTAGTGCCTTTATATTTTGTATATTTGCTTAATCCAAGTAAGTGCTAAAATTAAAAATCACTTAAAATAAAAATAAAAGACATAAAAAGCCTGAAATTTCTATTTAAGTTCTATTCGCTTGAAGATGCTATCATAGCTGGCTGTTTTGTCACATAGAAAATGGGTACTCTTGAACATTTTTAGCAACTTATGTGCAAATTAATACAAACTAAAGCAACACTTTCTGAGACCTCAGACAGGCTAAACATCCAACAATGTGAAGCTTTCAAGCACAGCACATGAGACTCCTGTTTATAACTGGTTATAGCAAGTTCCATTAGTGGGGTAGGGTCATTGTTTTGGTTCCCTGAGACATCTTATAGTCTTACTTTGGATTACTTTGTAAAACAAACTTTGTTAAGCTTTACTTTTTCTGTCCACACAGATTAGACAAACTTTGTAAAACAAAAACGCACATTTTTTATCATGAAATTACATTTACATTTACATTTATGCATTTGGCAGACGCTTTTATCCAAAGCGACTTACATTTGAATGAACATGTTTTTTCTGTCAGTTCTTGCTTTCCCTGGGATTTGAACCCACAACCTTTGCAATGTTAGCGCAATGTTCTACCAACTGAGCCACAGGAAAGCTTAAATTACAAATATAAAAAAACTTTAAAAGTAATATATTTGCGACGTTATATACTTTGTCAATTCATCTTTTTTTCACATTTTACCCATTTTATTTTCACATTTAAGAAAAAAAATTAAGGCTCTGTTGTTTCACAATTCAGAATCTAAAATTGAATTAATGCAACATACACGGAACAGTTGAAATGTACCATTAACCATGTATTTTTGGTTTCATTCAAGAAAAAAAAAGTCTGTCTAATGGCGACTGGAAATGCAAGGAACACAGTGACATGTATTTAACCACTTAAAATCAGGAATTAAAACCACCTCTTTAAAAGCAAACATTTGTTATTTCCGAGACATTTGTTGTGGGTTTAAGCAGTTTTTTTGACCACATGGATGAAGTAACAAGGTGGATCTCCTCCAGAGGTGAATTGCTTGAAATCAGCGTACACATTGTGCTCACATTTTCCAGAAAACGCTGATTTTAAATGCTCCTTAAAGTTCTCCACTCGATGGGGGTAGTATGACAGTCGGAATTTACTGAAAGGAAGAAATGACTCATTAGAACTGATTTAAAAATGGTCATTTGACCAACAATCTGAAAATAGATTTTATTAGCTTTTAAGGATGAGGTACCTTGTCTCAGGCGGAGTGTGTACTCCGTCAGGTTGAGGGAGGATAAGAGTATAGTCCAGAGTGATCATGTGAGGCTTGCTGTTCACCCACAGCACGGAGGTGGCGATGTCCTGCTTCAAATCACTCTAAAATACAACGCTGTTATGAATTACCCACAAAGAGAATGAAATGAAAAATATGATCGAGTGGAAATGACTTTTTTCTGTCTCATTGCTGTTGGCTAAATGAATACATTAGTATGTCAAAAGCACTAACAATAATTAGCATCTCAAAGCTAAGCTGCTAGCATCGACTCTTCTTTCATTAACTTGATCACATTACTAAACATCTCATTAGCTTTATTGGCAGCATTTTATATTTGAATGTTTTTAATATTATTCATTATAACAATATTTAACAACTACCTAGAAAATGCAAATACTGATACGCAGTTTATTAGCATCAACCAACATTTCATTGCATGAAGTTTCATTTGAATATTGCTAGTATAAACTTACAAGCTTCTTTCAAATATTAACATTACATTATGAATAATTTTACTTATTAGTATCTTAAATTGTTAAGCCACTAACCTCAAGTAGCATGTCATTAGCATGTTGCTACATCCAAAAGCTTTGGACAAGCTTTCAGCCTAAGCCAAAATGAAATGCAACATTTTACTAAATTCTCAAAGTCTGACAGCTAGTCAATGAGAACTAGAGGAATTTCCCAAAATCCTTTGATTGCTTTAAAAAGAAATAGAATTTTGCATCTCTCCAGTTTGAATATTTGTATACAATTTGAAGTCCGTGGTTTAAACAATGTGGCAGGAGTAACACTTAGAATTTTGGCTGGTAAGAGGCTGAAATTGTAAAAAAGTACCTTTTAATCTACATTTTTCCATACCTTATAGTAAATATTCTTTCCTTGGGGAACTTGGCCGGTCTCAATGATATAATCATAGTTGCGATGGTCAATGATCAAGATCCCTCCAGGTTTCACCATGGTGGCAATGTTCTGTAAGGCCAGCTTCTGATCACTCTGGTCCCCTATGAGATAACGAAAATGGTTGAACACGTCAAATTATCGACTTATACGTTTCCACTATTACCTTTAAAGTCTGGCAAATGGGCAAATGAATTTCCCAGACAGATTACAGCATCAAACCCATCTCCAGGTTTTGTGATATCTTCTGGTAAGGTTAGCCAGTTCGCCTCCTCAATTACTGAACAGATCAGAGCATAAAGAAACTCAAGAAAATGTCGACATGATCACAAAACAAAGATCTTTCCCTACCCCAGTTATCGAAGGCTGGTTCTTTTCTCCGCTCCCATCTCTCTTTAAGTGCATACTTGAGCATTTTATCACTGGCATCCACACTAAACACACTGAATCCCTCTTCGACCAACATGATGGAGTCAACCCTTCAAAACCAAGAATGAAAGGAAACATCAGGGGGATCATGTAATAACAGCTGTTGGTATAGTCAAAAATAGATTAGCCCGTTTTAAAGAATGCTGGTGATAATGTCTTACACTTCACTCTGGTCCCAGTCTCTCTCTAATGCGTTTCAGTTCTTTTTATCTGAAAGCCTACTAGGGACCTGTCCAGGGTGTACCCCCGCCTCTTGCCTGATATGAGCTGGCACAAGTAGACCCCCATAACCCCAAAAGGAAATAAGCAGGCTAATGGTCTAATGGTTTATTTATCTGAGGTTCAACATTTTTTCATCCAAACTAATGGATGGTTTGAATGGTCTAATTCAGACTAGTGTTAGGTTGAATTTATTTTATTTCCTCTGTAATTTTGAGAACTTCTTTATTTAGAAAATCTTTAACCTGGTGTATTCACCTTGTATCTTTCACCTGGGCATGCCTCTTCACGCTTAACCCATATGGTGATTATGACATCATGCATAGGATATGCAACTAACGAATTTATTATTAAATTAAATCATATTAAATGTAATTAATTATCAAATTAATAAAAGGCAATCCCAGGACACATAATTATTCACTGCTGGGTGGGTAATGTTTTGTTTTTATTGTATTTATCCATCAGACCCTGAGGGCCAGTCTGCGAAAAATACATTTTATGGAAAAAAAATGTAGGAAAATTTCAGTTCTGTTCTGGGGTGATATATCTAGCATAGTCTTGGACAAAAATATTGATATTGTTTTTGCACTGGAAGAGGAACATTGAGATCTCTGTAAATGAACTTTTCCACAATAGTTTTCTCTCAATTCCCCAATCACCTCTTCCCACTTGTTTCTTTTCTCCTGCTCGGCGTGACAACAAAAAGGTTGATACCCTTTTTCCCATTTTAACAGGCTTCAGTGTGATTAAGTATAGGTTATTTATTGACTGTTTTATGATTCTTGTGTTTCATCAGTATCTGAGAATCAGGTTTAAGGTTTCACATAAGCACTGTGCAAATAAAGCATTGATTGATTTATTGACTTACCGGCAAACTCCCCTTCAACATCGTACACCAAATCTTTCTCTGGATCTTGTGAATATCCTGATTACTGTTAAAACCCTTTCTGGTGATAAAAAGCCTTCATGCAAAAAAAAACTTCTATAAAAAATTAGCGAGCTTCTTTTTTGTAATTTGATGTGAAATTAAGTTCAATCTAAAGAGAGAATGATTGATTGTTTGTGTTTTTCCTGTAGACAGGACTTTGTTTTTGAGATGAGGGTATTATAATACACTTCTTATCACAAAGTCAAAGGTGAATTTATTAGACTTGGCTCATTATAGCCATGGTTATGTGAGATATCCTGCTTCAATAACAGTTCTTCAATTGTTTGGAGAGAGACATGTTAACATAATTGGACTAGGGTAATGTATACATGACAACTATTCTGATTATTATGAAGCGTGAGTATTAATTAAAATATAATACTACCATTCCATTATAGTCAGGGTATCCAACTTGGTCCTAACTGACAAATAGCAACCTCTCACTGTCCCTCGGGACGCCAATAAGGCCGTTAGTGAATGTGGAATTCCTAGTCTGACCACTTGGGGCTGGTGTCAGAGGGGAGCTAGTCTTGCCTAGCCAGACTTTCAGGGAAGGTTTGGGGTTTAGGGCAGCTTTCTTTGCCGCTTGCCGTTTGACCGATATGTCAAGCAACAAACAAGTTCAGCAAACAGCTAAAAATTTCCTTTTTAAGTGGTGAGAGTGCAGACCATGGTATGCCCAGGTGTTTATTGCCATCTAGTGGTCGAAGATAAAAAAAAGCTCCTTCCATGATTGTATTTCCTACTGTGATCAACAGTGTTGCCTTTATGCCAGAGGCTAATATTCTACGAATGTTTAAACACAGGTCACACTCTGCCCCTGGGCCACACTTTGGACATGCTTGCTTTACGTCACTTGACCATAAAGTAGGGGGATGTGACCTATTTTTTCTGATCTGAAACATTTTAAACTACTCAATAGCTGTTGCTCAAAGTATTTAAAAACATGTGAAATTATCTTCTATATTTTGACCCTGCCACCTCAGAGACAAGCTGAAAAACAGTCAAAGTCCAGCTGGATGCTTCCCATGCAGAGTCTGTCTGGTTTGAACTTGAAAACACAAGAGATTTCACACAGAATCCAATGTTCAAATCAGTCATTTACACAATGTACACATATAACAAAACTGTGGTCATTGAAAGCAGATTGTTTTAATGCAATGATTCTCTAGCAACATCGATAATTTTTCACCACTCCTCACGATTAGAGGTGTAAGAAAATAATTGCAAAAGTTACTTGTCATAACTCATTTATAACCAGTATTTTGTATTTCATTTCATTTTAATGAAAGATTTGGAAAAAAAAGAAAGATGTTTTTTCATTATTTCTGGCTTTAGCAGCCAACAGTGCCTGTTCTGTTGGAGAGGTGACAGGGTTCACATTTATTTTCAACTGTTGAATATACCCAATATATAGATATTTAAAGTAGCCTAGATTAAAATGTTACTTGATTTACAGTGCTTACTATATAACGATCAATATTATCATCATGGAATGAGGCATTGTTTTGAATATTTCTTTGAAAAGATTTTATCAGTAGTAATACTGTCATTCATTCATCTTCTAAGTCAGTAGTAATAGTTTATTATAAAAGCCATGTAAGTATTTCAGTTGTAAAACAATCCAGTAAAATACAGAACATTAAAATACAAAATAAAACCACATGTGTTTATGTAAATCAAAATAAAAACATATAATGAAATTTGCTAAAAAAAAATTGTGAAATCTACACATCTTTAAAGAATTTTGAGAATATTTTTCCTAATAACATTAAAATAGGACATACCCAATTGACAAATAGTCTTTATATTGGTGACAACATGCAGTTATGTCACCCTGTATTTAAAAAAAAAAAAAAACAAGCAAGTCAAGTGTTGTATCTTTTGTGAAATTAACTTGTTTGTGTCTGGATTTTAACTAGAGAAAATTCCTATTAATGATAAAATGAATGTGGAAGTGAATCCAATCAACTGAAACTGTGATAAATAAGTTTCAAATCCACCAAGCTAGTTTAATATTTGTAACATTTTAATAACCACCCTTTGAAAGCTGAAATAAACAGCACCACCTTGATTCAGAATGAACCAGTGTAACCCATTGGGACTGGAGTTCAAAGGTAGGTCTGAATGGAACAGCAGGTTTTTTCAGGTTGTGCTGAGTTATCAATTATCAACAAAGACACTCCTCAGGCACTCACAGTTCCAGAGGATATTATTAGAGCAGGTTAGTGGGGCAGTGTTTCAGCAACACACTTTTACTACCCATCTCCTACTACTGCTGCCACAAGGGAATAGCTGTGTAGAATAGTTTCAATGCATAACAGAGAAACAAACTGTTTAAATACAGATTTAAATCTTAAAGATTATAAATATGTAGCCAACACAAAGTACAAGCTTATTCATGTAAACTTTGGTAAACCCAGTGACTAGTGCACCAATACACCTTTCCCAAAATGAAGCTCAAGAAACACTACTTCAGGTCTCATGCTGATGATTGGCTCATACCCTGTTCCACATGCTACATCCAGGACCCTCTGAACCCCATGCTTCCTGAGCAGGGACAGCACCCAGCTCTTGTACTCCTCGGTCCGGCTTCGGGTGTCCCCGATGTACAGCTGCCAGACTTTCGCTGCTTTCCCGTCGGCGTATTGATCAGGAAGCCCGACAGCACCAACGCCGAGGGAGCGGGTACGGTAAACACTGTCCACCATAGTCAAAAAACTCGAAAACTTATCAGTGGTCTTGGAATACAGTGTAATATTTTCAGTAGTCTGTTTTCGGTTTTCTCGTGGTTGGAGCGTGTTTGTTGACTTTTATGTCAGAGTGTATGGAAACTGAAACTTTTAGCCAATCGGATGCGCGGATGGACTCACGCCTATTTTGCAATTGGTCAATACGATGATGACGTGGGCAGGCTCGGCCTTTCCGCCTCCGAGCTGTTTCATCAGTTTTATACAGAAACGATAAATATGATAAATATGAGGAGGTCTGATCGGAGATCAAATGGAAAGGGGGTTTCTCGTATGAACAGAAGTTGTGTGAGTTGTGAAATTATCTCAAGCATATTTTACAAATAGCAAAAATGCTGTAAACAGAGACGAGTAACGCCCTAACGTCTAGCGTGGCCTCGACGTACCTCGACATAGATCATGTGCTTGAGTGTCTAACTTCTGAGCAGTAGATTTGAACTTACTAATCTCTGGAACAAAGAATTGATCAGCACAATACATTAGTGAAATAAGTGTAAGAAACTAACCAGGGGTGATTCTAGGGTCAGAGTTACTGGCGTGATGACATAAATGCACAGTGAACGTCTGAAACCTTTGCTTGCATCAAAAAACAAATTAAGCAATGTGGTCCTGATTGAATATTAGCGAAATTATATGTGCGTTAGTGTTTGATTTGAAAGAAAAAAGCCATTGTTTAAATCTCTATTTAATGGGGTGTTTACAAACCATTACAAAATGTCCTTAAATATGAAAAGTTTAATTATGTGGATTTGAACACTGATGCAAGAACTGACCAAATACGTTAATTCTTTGAAATGTAAGTCACCTTGTATAAGAAACCAGCTTTTACATGAGAGGATCTTGCCAATCAATGATCAAAGGGAGCTGGGACCACTAAAACTATTGGAGGTAGCACATTATGCCGTCAAGGACAGAAATATAGCCACAACCACAAAATCTCCCAGCTCTAGAAAACCCATGTTTAGCTCCTTTGCAGTGAACTTCTGAATAATTCACAGCAGAACTGTCTGAAAGTGTATTTTACAATGAGAAAATGTTATTACAATTAATACATTATACAATGAGAAAATGTAAGGAAAGACATCAACTAAACTACCTCTTTTTGGAGGAAAATGAATGCTTCCTATGAACCCAAAAACACAATCCCCAGCATCAGATATGGAACTGAAAATCCCTAAAAGGTGGAAAACATGGTGGGGGGAAAATATTTTTTAAATCTTTTTGCTTTTCCTTGCAAATATTTGTGTCACTAATTATGGAAGGTATGGAAACAGAGCAAATTGAGAGCATGGAATACTCAGTGTGTAAACAGTTGAAACAGTTCAAGGCCTGGATGTCATTGAGGGCGTCAATGTCAGGAGAACAGCTAGACCCTCAACGTCATCACAGGTGAAGGCTGGTTTGGCAAGTATGAGGTAAGGTAAGTGCTGGAGAGGAGGAGATCGGTAACAGGTGAGTATAGATGTGTTTGCGAGATTCCTTTAGAGACGCAAAGGAAGACCAAGAAGCCGCGAACCAATCAAGGTGTGTCAGGAGGAGTGTACCGTATATCTGTCAAATGTGGTGGTGCTGGGAGCAGTCTTTTAAGGGCTACTGAGTGTTTGGGAGTGCTCTGTGGTTGGGTGATGGGTTCCTCATTGTGGGAGCCATGTCTCTTTTGGGGATTTTTGTCTAAAACATTCTGCTAAGGACTTGGAGAAAGTCTACAAAGAGGAGTGAGGCAAAATCCTGAGTTGTGCAAAAAAGTCATGTGTCTGTCTCTGAATTCTGTCTCTGACTTATATTTATTGACTGATTATTTGTTTCACTATGGGTTAGGACCCTGCAGACAATGACGGGACTGAATGTGTTGTTCAATGTTTTATTTGCAAAACATTATTAAATATATAAATAAATCTTTGAACAATTGTAACGCCAGTAAAGTTCTTACCATTTTTATGAGCAAGGATTAAAACACAGACATGATTACTCTATTAAATTGTATATATTGTTATATTATTAATTTGCCTCACAATTTCTTTTGCTCCATTGCAGCACAAACAAAGTCTGGCTTTTCTGGCCACTGGCTGCATTCTTGAACAGATTATCTCTTTCCACCCTTTCACCTCCAGCTTGAACTCAGTGACACCACTGAACACTGATTTAATAGGAAACATCAAATTAGACATGGATTAGGACAATTTTAATTTAAATATTAATTCATTTACATAAAGGAAAAGGCGTAATATCCCTTGATAGAATGCATACTTAATTCCAAATAATGTGTTTAGTTATAAAAATGGATCATTGTACAACAATTTTAGTCAGAATAAAAAGTCTTTAAAAATTATTTAAATTTTTAATAGTATTTTTAGTATTATTAAAATGACCAAACACATATAAAAAAACATTTGATAAATCAGAAAGAGGATTAAAAGGTTGATTGATAGCCACAGTTCATGCAAATATGGGGTTTTGTTTGCTGTTCAAAGGCTATTTTTTACATTTCATAAATGTACTGAAATAATACGCAAATCGTATTTGCATTTGGAGATTCACTCACACTTGGATTTGGGAAATTTATGAAAATGCTGTTTTGCGATTGACCAAATGTTGACCATGCTTAACATAGTTCAAATTAGGATTTTTTATTACATTTGTGTTGGTGGTTTAAGTTAAATCCCAGTATCCAGTCAAACAATAAAAATACTACTAATAAAACATTTGTACTTACTTAACCACTAGATGTCCTCATTAAACCACGTTTAAATAAAAAAGCGACTTAAAATTAATTTCTGTTAGTCTAAACGTTACTGATATGGTCGTGAAATAATTAATGTTAACAATTATCATGAAAGTGTTGTCACTAACTTAGTCACAGATAATAAAGTTCCTGATCGTGACTAATTTTTCCATTTTTATCTATTCGGTGATATGCGGAACAAAACAACATGGAACTATTAACTGATCACAAGTAGTCGTGGCCGAGTGGTTAAGGCGATGGACTAGAAATCCATTGGGGTCTCCCCGCGCAGGTTCGAATCCTGCCGACTACGAAATTTTAAGTTTTATTTTTATGAAAAACATAAAATTACTAATTTTATGTGTATTTGAAAACAAACCGAAAAAACAATCCATGGTTTACAATTTGTATGTCACCTCATATCATTAAAAAAAGCAATGAAACTGGTCGCATGACCTTCTGTCATGTGATCCGGTTCCTGAAGCACCGCATTAGAAAAAAAAAACTTGTACGGATAGAACACAACCACGCCAACAATGTCAGACGGACTTATAACAAACAGGTAATCGCGCGTGCTTGGAATATTTTACTATTTACTGTAAAAAAAAAGTTAACACATGTACTTCATGTGTAATTATATCAATACATAACATAATATCAGAACATATATTTTATCTACTTTACGAGCTTATCGGTTTAAGATCAAAATCCGGCAAATCAGCATTTGTTCATTGTGTGAAATACAAGTATGTCCATAATTATCTACGTGCTAATCAGTTCGTTTATTTCTTATACGAGCACAGGTTTTTACGCAATGAAGCCACTGGCATCGACCTGCACGTGCCAGTCTACCAGGAGATCAGAGGACCCGCAATGACGGGACATGTCGAATATCAAATAGTGGTTGTGACCCGACTTTCTTCTTTCAAGTCAACTAAGCACAAAACTGAAGATATCCTGCAGTTTGCTGTAAGTAACTTCTTGTATTCAAACTTGAGCAAATAAAATCGAAATAAAACGATATGCGCACTCAATCTGATACTTTTAAAAAGTGTCTAATTCTTAAAACCAGACATATTAAACTAAATGTTTTTCTATCTTGCCCTCCTTGTGTAAGGTGTCACAAGACATCTTTGGGGCAGCTTCCAAGTCAGCAGTCTTCCCCATGGTGGTGCAGGCTACAAGACTAGACTGAGAGACCATTTAAAAGCCAATATGGAACCTTTTCATAATAGTCACATTTTTTAAATATGGAATTTGGAGTTTTCATTATTTGTCAGTTGAAATAATCAAAATTTAATGAAACAAACACTTAAAGTATATTAGTCTTGAATGGATGTTTGAATGAACACATTATTCACGTTTCACATTTTGAATGGAATTACTTATCTACAATCCAGTGTATGTAGAGTGGGCAAAGAATTAGACGTATATCTTATTATTTACAGGTTCCCAAGACATACAGTGAGATTGAAAAGATTTACTGTAGTATCAAAACCAAGTATCCAAGCATCAATCTGCCTTCAATGCCTCGGAAAGCTCTGTTTGTGAGTGAGACGGACCTCTGTAAACGTAGAGTTGCTTTTGATGAGCTTTTCAAATTTCTTTCGAAAGACCCAACTCTGGCTAACTGTCCAGAGCTTCTCAAGTTTTTAGGTAAGTTATTAGTAAGATATATTACTAACGTTTTTTGATGTAAAAATGGATAAGTCATTCTGGTGCATTGTTGTCGCATCATTTGGAATCCAAATTTAAACGGGTATTCCCATGTCTTTTGGCAAGCTGAGAGCAGCTGATATCTTGATAAAGTGTGAAAAATGGTTCACATTGAATGGTTCATGGTCTGTTAATGTTCTTGATCTGCCATCTTTGCATAGCTTTTATTTGAGTAAGTGAGTACAGTAAATCCAGTTCAAAGAATTCTGTTTTTTTTTTATAGGAGCAAACACATTGTCTGTTGATGTCAACTGCACAAATAAACCTCAACATTTTAACAAGGACACAGAAGACGGCCTGGATTTTTTTGAAAATCACGAGACATCTAACTTGACAATGACTGTGAAAGTATCTGAACAAAGTGGAGATCTGCTTCAGCCATCTGACGAAGAGGAATTCCTAGATCCCCTGGGTAATGAACGGTAAGCAATCAGGACACTATGCTACTTCTTGGCTAAGCACCAAAGCAATTTACTCCAATCCCGAGAAGGAAATACGGAGCTTTACCAAGCTAATTTCAGATTACCTGCCAATATCAGCCTTCTTCTCTGCCTGCTTTGTTGTTGATTAATCAGCAGGGTGAAGCTCGGAGTCAAAACGGCTAATTAGGAATGTTGTGTTTGGCCCCCCAAGGCACAACCTAAATGCCTTGTTCTCGTTTAACCTTGATCTGCTGTCTCTTTACTTAGAGCATGTACATGTCATGGCTGTCCAGTAGACTTTAACTCAGGTATAAGAGCAGAGAGTACTGTGAGGCTTTGTAGGAGTCTTATACAAGGAAAGGCAATACCCAGCTGATGTCCAATCATTATATTGTTGTATTTTTTTTTGTCATAAAATGATAAAATATTTTGATTGTTATGCTTGAAATGTCCAGTTCTATTACAGCTGCTTTCCTAATCCCCTAAACTTTACAGGTTGAAGAAATCTTCAGAAGCAAGGAAGGTGATTTCAGTCGAAAATCGGGTCCTTAAACCCAAACCAATGACGCTGTTTGTTGATGACACAGATCTCTTTGTACCTGTAGCCAAAGGTAAAAGAAACATAACCCTGTCGGGGTCTTCTTATGATGCAAACAACCTCTAATGTGTAGTCGAAAGCTGCTTCAGCCACAATTACAGCATCATGTTTTTTTTTTAAGATACTTAATCAGCCTCTCAGTTCAGGGATCACAATCAAATCCACTTGCCTTTTATCACGTTTAATGCCATTTTTCTTTGTTACACAGGTGACATGGTGCTATTTGAGAGCATGGACTCACAAAGTATCAACCCAACGTTAGCTTCTACAACCAACAAAGTTAAATCTGCTGAGCCAAAACTGGAAGAAGATTTCGATGAGCTCTTCAGGTTAGATTTAGGAGTGCTTGTGTTGCCTCCACCGTCGAGATTGTATGGATTTTTTTGCTTTTGGTTTCGCCATACAACAAGTGAAGATCCAGGCTTCGGTGTTGTTTTTGTTCCTTTTTAGGGTTGAAGTGGAGTTAGACAAACTTCTTTCTGTTAGCAAGACCAAAGGTATACCTGACAAGGCTGTGAGACCCAAGCCAAAAGTGAAGGCTAAGCCTGTGGCACTCCAGAATGCAGACCTGAGAAGACCCGAGGCTATGAACCAGATGGACATCCTTCAGTACATTCAGAAAAATGACAAAGCTGTTTGTGAGGATTTGGAGCTATTCCCCGATGAATATTTTCTTAAGTGACAAAGTGTCATCGTAAATTATGTAACATTGTTGGAATTATGTATGGAATCTTATGAATTAAATGACATTATTTTTAACTGGCTAACCATATGCAGCAACTGGCTTTTTTATGTATTATGAAGGATTTATGGCTTTCTCTTTCTTACGGCTTGTTAGAAAGAGAGACCAAATCTTTTCGAAGTTTTGGACAACCACTTTCCGGGAAAAAAATAACATTTAGAACAGAGACACAATTTTTAATATGGACACAGGCTGAAAACATAGTTTCCCCATGGGTGTATTCAGTCAATTGATATTTGGCTTTTTAGACTTGAAAAACTAATAACCCTTGAATATCATAATGATACTAGACTGGAAGGGTATCAGAGAAAATTGCTTAAGTATTGTGGATTTTTCAAGCTTAAAAAATGTATGGTATGAAAACAACTTCTTTCGTAATTTAGGTTTACTCACTTGTACCAATAACTAAATTTGTTCTTTTGAAACAAAAGGGTAATATATGTGTTTGTAACTCATTAATTACTTGCAAAAGATAGAACTTTTATGTTGTTTTGTTGTTTTCTTTACATAGCTCTAAACGAGAGCATTTGGTTAAAAATAGCTTGTATAGTTTGTTAGCATGGGACAGCCCCATAGATCGTTTTACAAAACTAAAGTTTTGTACTGCTATACTAAACAGTTATACAATTGTACATTTATACATGAACGGTTAAAAGAGTTGAACACGTCTTAGTTTTCAACGCAAAAGAATGACCTCATCTGCTCCGCAAAAAACGCCTAAGCGACTCCAAAATGTCCCAGGACCCCACCTCAAAAACAAGCGACCAATCAATCGTCTTGTTATACGGGAGTCTTTAGTACCGTGTCTTGCCATTGGCCTGCTATATTAAGAAAGAAATGGTGTGCTTTATAACCGAAGTAACGGAGATCATTTTGTAAAAGAAATGGTGGACATACGAGGAAACGTCTGTTTAAAATAATTCACTGTTATCAAACGCATTTTTACCGCTTTGCTTCGGAGTAACAGCCAGCAAAGAACGGACCGAATGGCCGCCATAAGAAAGAAACTAGTGGTGGTTGGGGATGGTGCGTGTGGGAAAACATGCTTGTTGATAGTCTTCAGCAAAGACGAGTTTCCAGAAGTTTATGTTCCGACGGTTTTTGAGAACTATGTGGCAGACATCGAGGTGGACGGGAAACAAGTGGAACTTGCGCTGTGGGACACCGCGGGGCAGGAGGATTACGACCGTCTCCGGCCGCTCTCATATCCGGACACCGACGTGATCCTCATGTGCTTCTCCGTGGACAACCCCGACTCTTTAGAAAACATACCCGAGAAATGGGTTCCAGAAGTCAAGCATTTCTGTCCCAACGTTCCAGTTATATTAGTGGCCAATAAGAAAGACTTACGGAGTGATGAAAGCGTGAGAAACGACCTAGCACGGATGAAACAGGAGCCTGTGAGGACTGAAGACGGGCGGGCCATGGGCGCGCGGATCGGCGCTGGAGATTACCTCGAGTGCTCGGCCAAGACAAAGGACGGTGTCCGGGAGGTTTTCGAGGCTGCCACGAGGGCAGCTTTACAGAAGAGGTCCAGACCTCACGGAGGTTGTGCCAGATGCTGTAATCTGCTGTGATGTGGGCAGAGGAGGACATTTATTCCAGTGCATTTACCCAGACTGAAGCCCTTTGTTTGGTCTTGTGCTAAAGCCACGATGTTTACGTCCAATTAAATGAACATTTTAACACGCATTTACATTGTTAAGTGGTCTGTAATTACACGCTGCTAAGTATTTTTGTTATTATTTAATTATTCATTATAAAAATTGTCTCAACAAGTGCAAATGCTTGTTTAACAACCAATGTTCCTTCACTATTAGCACCAAGAGAGGCAAACATGTTTTAAATAAAAAATATTTTATATGCTTGTGTGGTGATGTTTTTGTGCAAGAAATAAAAAATCGATTTCTGACCCAAAATTCTGAATATGTTGTCCCCTTAGAAAAAAATTCTCCCCTTTGGAATGCAACTTTTTCCTTGGAATTCAAATGTGATCTCAATACATTTGACTTTTTTCAGAATAGCATGGGGAAAAATTTCAGAACTCTTTCAGAAAATAGAACTGAACTGTTCAGGATTCTAAATTTTAATATCAGATTTTTAATTTGAAGATTTCTGTATTTTTCCACCAAACTTAAAACAGAAGTCACTGTTCTGAAATATATACGGCAACAATCTGAGAAAACATCTAAACATGTTAATCTTTAAATACAAAAAAAAAAAATCTTGTAAAAGAATACACACATCAATATATATACAATAAACATATTTCAAGAAGTGTATTATTGACTAAGTTATAGTGCATTTTTTAAAATTTTTATAAAATAAGTCTTAATTCTAGACAAGTATTAACGTTGTTTAATCAGAAAGTTTTAACGCATTCTGATAATAGTGGGGGTTTTTTTCAGATATTTTAGAATTAATTCCTGATCAGTTGATTCATGTTTAACCTGATTGGTCTGTTCATTTAAATACTACTTAGAAACAGCATAAACATTCTTGACTTTATGCTGTTTTCCATAAAATGATATCATTAAGTGCTTGGTTTCAACAAAACCAAACAACACGTATTTGCTATCTTATTATTATTCAAGAAATAACACGTTGGAACATTCCACTTTGAGTAACGAAGTGTTAAAACAACAATTTGAGGTTCACCACATGTTTACCTGTTTTCATCGCACATTAACTTCAAGAGCAAGAATAAACTCAGGCAGGGATAAATGAACAGCCAGAAGAGAGGTCAGAGTCATCTGTAAGAATTTAAAGATGACTGCCGCTCTAGGTCCAATCGCAGACTCACGTTGGCTAGTGAACACCATTGATTAAACCACTGTAATCTTTTACACTGTACTTATCTCTATTCAAAATAACAATCTGAAGTCTCAAGCCGTGCTTAGCATCCCTCCACTATGGGACCTAAAAGGGAAGGATTGGTTGAGAAGTTGAAACTGAAACCAGAGCTTGGGCTTCTGGATGGGATTTTTCTCATTGCAGGTGTCATCATTGGATCAGGAATCTTCATGTCACCTCAGTATGTATTGCTTTATTCTGGGAGTCCAGGAGCTAGTCTGCTAATATGGGCTACAAGTGGACTGTTAGCCATGATGGCTTCTTTATGCTATGCTGAATTGGGAACTCTGATTCGTGAGTCAGGAGGAGAGTACATCTACATCTTGCGTACTTCAGGACACCTAGCAGCCTTTATCTGCACCTTCACCAGCAACATTTTGTTGAGACCCTGCAGTTTGATTGCAGGTGCACTCATTTTTGCCCAGAATTCCCTCGCTCCTTTCTATGAAGGTTGTCCACCCCCTAATGGAGCTGTGAAGTTCTTGGCGGCACTTGGAATAATAACATTGACGGTTGTAAACTGCCTGAACGTGCGCTCCTCCATACGAGTTACAGGTTTTTGCACAACGATGAAGATTCTAGGGTTGCTAATCATCACAACTGGAGGAGTTGTGAGGCTCATACAAGGAGACACCTCCAGCAGTCTCCAGAATGCCTTTGAAGGGAAGAAACTGAACATTAGATCCATGGGTATAGCATTCTACCAGTGTTTGTGGTCATATGATGGCTGGAATTCACTGAACTATATCACTGAAGAGGTCAACCACGCTGAGGTATTTGCAATAACTCTGATGAGATTGACTCCTTTCACGTTTTTGAGCTAGGAAATATGAATTTTTCAATCTGTTGCCAACTTAACTAGACTCCACCATAAATTTTCAGACGTAACTGATACGGTTCACAAGTTAAAGACCAAATAAATGCCAGAGTGACTAAATATAGTGAGTGCTTGATAATCTAAATACTGATCATCTTGATAATCTAAGTACAATAATCTAAATCTAAAAGGTAAAGTCTTTTTCCAAGCAGCTGAAGAGGGTGCTGAACCGAAAAAGAAAATAACAAGAACAGAAAGAACAAACTTCTCTAGCTGATAATGAGATACCAGGCAAGCGAACATGTGAAGATCTAGTAAATAAAGAGGAAGCCATATAATTAACTGGAGAAAAACAGGAATTAGTAGAATCAAGAAGGATGAGGAACCAGAGCATGACCAAGAAACTAGCAAAAAAATAAGAGAGATAAAATAACGAAGACCTAAACCCCTTTCAAAAGTAAACAAGTATGTTTACATGCACATCAGTGATCCAGTTGTGCTCAGTATCTCAGTTTTTATAATGTTGTAACCATTGGAAAAAGGTTTCTGTTGTTTGTTTACTACTGAAAATGGCTTATGAGAAAATCATACATAGCATTTTTTTTTGCCAAACACCCTGCATTTCCCATTGCATGTACGTACCACTCTTGTTTTGAGGGGTACACACCCCTTAAGAAGTCCTTCTCCTTAAAAGAGAATCTTTTTGTGGATAAAAAGAGCTTACTGTGGACAAAAAGCTTTTTGTAGATAAAAAAAAACATTTAGATTGAGAGAATTGACCAAAGCAATGCCAAAGAATCACAGCAGAAAATGGGCCAAAGGAGCTTCATTAATCTCGTTAATCTGATCATGAATATGAGTTTTTGTAGATATGTTTTTATAGCTTAATATATGAAGCTGTCAATTGAGGATCTCCAAAACAAACCATTTTGCTAACCACTATTCAAATTTGTTAAACAGATCTCAGTTCATCTCAGTTATTAGGTGTTGTGAATTACTTTCCAGCCGTTTAATGCTTCACTATAGCAGCTTAACCTGTGATTACTGTCCGGGACAAGATGTGCAGATCAAAGTAACTAGTAAAATCCTGTAACAGTTCGAATAACTGTTTTAATTGGTAATTTGTTATTTATATATATATATATATATATATATATATATATATATATATATATATATATAAAGATTATCGTTTAAAATCTAACCCTTTCCAATCTTGTTTTCAAGTGTTCTTTTGTTCCAATAAACACCAGACAATGAGCTAAACTACCCCTACTGGGTCATCGAGTTTATCTTTGACCCAACAAGTGAGGAATCTTGTCTAAGAGCTGACATTAGACAGATGATTTTGAAAAGTTATTGTCCTGACATTCTCATGCACTTTAAGGCTAAACTTTACTCTTAAACATGTAAAAAGTACACATTTAAACAATTATTTGATGAAGATTTTAGCAGAGGTTTTGGGATATTGTTTGGAGGAATTGGATTATTGGTAGTAATAATGCGCATTGAACTAATGCACTTGCTGCAATTGCACAGGAATAAGCTGTAAATCAAAAAATCCTTTTAATTAAATGTTATGTCTCTAAATAAGTATTGAATCAAAGAAAGAAAAACTAGTGTATTTGCTCACCAGTCTGGTAGAACATAGAGTAAAGGTCGATGGACACTTGAGTCTCACACTCACAGATCTTGTGCACTGGAAATTTTTGAAAAAATTGGTGACATGGTGGCTGGATTCTCTGTAACCATTGCCAATAATCATTCCCGTTAAAATGATTTTCAACAATAAGATTACAAAGATTTTTAGAGAGTTCTTTACCCATCAGAAAGACTTTCCTGTGTGCTTTCTTGGTAATGAGAAGCATCAATAGGCCATCAATTATGACTAAAGTGAGTGACATCAATTGGTACTGATAGTAGGTAGAGGTTCTCTCTCAATGCAGATTTCAGGAGAGCTTTCAATTGCACCTTGTTATCATCATGTACTCACTTTATTTATCATGACAACCTGTGTACTTAAATGTTCTAATTTCTTTGTATGAATTCAATATTTTGCTTGGTGGAAATTTTGTTTGGGGAATCTTGATGTCCCTGCTCAAGTTCAGTTTAGTAGGTTTTGCCTTTTGGACCCAAGGTGGACTCTTGATCCATGCTAGACTTAGGGCAGTTTAAGTAAAGTATGTTTACCCATTGCATGAGTGGGTTAAACATGGGTCTCCTATTTTCCTACCACCCTCCAAAAACATGTATCTTACCATGCAAAAGTACGGTAAGTGTTAAACCTGTCCAGAGTGCACCCTCCCTTCTGATCCTCACGACCCCCCTCTCTCTTTGTTTCTGACATATCATATGTGTTTAAAATATTTGTTTTAATTTTAGTCAAAGGAAGGAGGTAAAATAGGTTGAACATTGTTGACTGCTCAGGGCACACATTGACCATGTGTTTGTGAGCAAGGAAACAGCATAGTTAATGGTGAACAAGGACTGAAATCATTTCTTTTTCTTTGTCTCTGAGGACAACTCAGTACTCCTTACCAAAATGAAAACTAAAGGAAGTGAAAAGCTGACTTTAAAACGGGAGCTGGGACTCACCAGTGCTGTTTCTTTGGTGGCAGGCATCATGATTGGATCAGGGATCTTTATGTCTCCTCAGTTTGTTCTTATGTACATTGGAAGCTCAGGGGTGAGCTTGATTGTTTGGGCAGTGTGTGGTGTTGTGTGCATGTGTGCTGCTTTCTCCTATGCTGAGATAGGCACCATCATCAAAGAATCTGGAGGAGACTACACCTACATTCTGCAGATATATGGACCTTGTCTTGCATTTCTTTTGGCTTTTACAACCATGTTTGTGATGAAACCTTTTGGGATAATTGCTGGTTCTCTCAGCTTTGCAAAGTATGCTGTAGCACCTTTTTATCCAGGCTGTACAGCTCCTGTACTTGTGGTCAAATTCGTTGCTGCAACATGCATCTTGATAGTTACAATGATCAACATACTCAATGTTCGCCATGCGATGACAGTCCAGGTGGTCTTCATGGTAGCCAAATGTGTGGGATTGATGATAATTATAATTGGAGGATTGGCAACGGTTGCCCAAGGAAGCTATGGTAGCCTCTATGATCTGAAAAGTGCCTTTGCCGACACAAGGATTGGGATCAGTAGCATTGGAATGGCTTTCTATCAATGCCTGTGGTCCTATTCTGGATGGTACAACTTAAACAATGTTACTGAGGAGTTGAAAAGGCCAGAGGTGAGATTAAAGAGTCTTCTGCATTGCTAATGGTCAATTGTTATGTTGATAAGAATTGTTACTCTTGATAAGAATTAGCAGCGTTTTGTCATTAGTAGCATTTACTCTACTAGTTGTAGTTATTTGGCATTACGCGTATCATATAGAATAGTATAATGAAAACCAATAGACAAACTATTTTAGTTGAAAGGATAATTTTGTTAATGGTTGCTCAGGATAGCAATAATAATCAGATTCAACATCTGTGATTATCTTTCAGGTAAACCTTCCGAGGGCATTGATGATCGCTATTCCCCTGGTAACGATTATCTACATACTCGTCAATGTTAGTTATCTGGTTGTCATGACTCCAGCAGAGATGATTTCATCCAGTGCAGTCGCAGTCACATGGGGGTGAGTTTATAGATACTTTTTAAAAAAATCATTGCGATGATATTGTGAAACAATGATTCATATGTTTATAAGTCATACATATTTAGGCAATAAAAAAAGGTAAGTGAATGGCGTTGTGTGGTCAAATCGAGGGTGCCTTACGATAAAGCTCATAGCACGCAGGTCATAACTAGCTGTAGCATTTCAATACAGGGCATTAGGAGAAAATGTAAAAATTGTGCCTGTGAGCTTACTGTAGCTCCACATTAGGTTTTTTTTTTTTTTTTTAAAGTAATATGCATTTTTGCAAGCTGTTGACCTAATTACCCACATATCCATCACCTATTTTTTTGTAAATGTTCAGGGTAGTGTGGTTTTACTTATAATATCTGTTGATTTGAAAGCTATGTAAACAAAACAAAAAGGATTTTGTTAGTATACATAAACTTGGACAAAATTATCTGACTTGAGATCAGAAGACTTTAGATGTTTTAGGACAATTACAAAAGTAAGAATGCTAACAATAACTAGCACCACGTGAACATTACTAAGTTTGTATAAACATGTGACTTTTAAGTTGTATTAGCTCACCTTTGCTAGCTTTCATTTGCCGAATTTGGTGCTATTCAAACACAGATGCAGGTTGCAAGCCACTTGTTTCATACCACGTTTCTTGAATATTTCACTTTATAAGATACAACTGATAAAAGCTCAGAGGATTCACGGTTATAGACTCTGTTAAAACTCTGTTTCGGACCACCACATTTGAATTTCTCGCCCCGCAGATGACGTCTTGATCAAATGATCGTCTATAATTATATATGTGTTTGTGGATGTTGTATTTTTATTTCATATTAGTGTGTCTGGTTATAGATGGTAAATGATAAACCTTTGTGCAAAAGGAATAAAGCTTTAGGAGGATGGGGCTGGGTGATGTCCGTCGCAGCAGCGCTCTCTGCGTTTGGTTCTTTAAATGGGTCTTTCTTCAGCGGAGGAAGAGTGTGTTACGTTGCTGCAAGAGAGGGACACATGGTGAGAATAATATTTACATCACCATTAAAATTAACACATTTGGTTAACAGACTTCTTAAGTGTAAAAGACGGGGAAATAATTATTCGTCTCAAGCATTCAGCCTCAAAATGTGACTAATAATCTCCTGTCCTTCAGCCTGACATCCTTGCCATGGCTCACATGCACAGACTCACCCCGTCTCCAGCCCTTATTTTTAACACCATCCTCGCCCTGATTGTTCTCATCCCTGGAGACTTCCAAACCATAATCAATTACTTCAGGTAAAATATGTAGTTTTACAGACAGATGCTAGAAACTCATTGACTGTATGTGTGAACTGTGTGTTTTTGCCTCAATTACATCTCAAAGTGAGGTCATATGTACCTCGATCACCCTTGTCGACCACATTTAAAGGGTTAGAGAACTACGTTTATTAGTCAAGAGATGATCAGCTGCTTGTTTCACAATCAAATTCTTTTCAAGCTCTAGTATGTTTTCTTTTAAATCTGTCATTATCAAAAATATTAATTTAATATCGTTCTATCTCTTTCTAGCTTCACTGCTTGGTTCTTTTACGGAATCACCTTTTCTGGTCTTCTTTACCTGAAAATCAAGAGACCCGATCTTCCCAGGACCATCACAGTAAGCCACCGAACATAAATACAAACCCAAACCACAAATGTTGCTTTGGGTGTGTGTCTTCCCTTATTTCCTTTCTTCTTCTGATTTATTAGTTTTCAGTGTTCCTGTTAAGTCTAGAAATCAAACTTCGTAATATTATTAGAATCTCTAATTCAGGATTTGGAAATCCTTCAGCAATGTTGAAGTTGTGTATTGATTGGTTTAATTTTTGTAGTCATTTTAAAGTGTATTTTCCATGACCGTTTCGTTGGAATGAGTGAAATGGCAATGCATCATGCCTAAAATACAAAAGTACCCCACGCGTTCAATGGTTTTATTCACATGTATCTTCAGGGGCTAAGCACAAACCATTCACACCCTGATATTCCAATTTATTAAAGAGTTTAACTTTGGATTATTGGATCACTTAGAAACAATGTTAGCACAAAAAATAATCTGAAATAAATTTAAAATATTTAAAATGTAATTGTTTCTGACAATATACAAAATGGATTAGTATTTTCTGACGTGCATTTCGGTCAAAACATGGTCATTCTTGACAGTGAATCAAGTTAACATTCAACTGATGCCTGTTATTTCATTCTCTCAAGGTTCCCATAATCGTTCCAATTGTGGCATTGCTGGCTGCTGTGTTCCTGGTGTTAGCGCCGATCATCGAGAACCCTCAGATCGAATACCTCTACGTGGTCCTCTTCATATTGAGTGGGATTGTGGTGTACATACCTTTCATTCACTTCAAGATGTTCCCAGGACTGTTAGACAAGCTCACAGTCTTCCTTCAGCTTTTTCTGGAGGTGGCACCAACCTCCAAAAACCTGTAACGCTGAAGACAAAAGCTAAAACGACTAGTTCTCACAGTCGGAAGTCTGGGCCAAACTAGTCAGAAGGTTGATTGAAAAGTTTAGATTCTGGATTAAGTCAGAACTCTGAGCTAAAGTAAAAGATTAGAACTATGGGTTTAACTTCAGAACTTTTCAGAAGTTTAGTATTGTGAGAAAATGTTTAGAGAGACTTAGAGTCTTAGAGTAAGAGACTAATGTCACAAAGAACTTTTAGAACTTCAGTAGTTTGGCTGTTACAACCATTTTCTTTAAATATCAAGTCCCAAAATTACAATTTTAATGCTGCATACTGATCTTTTCTCAATCTCAAAATGTTACATTTTGTTTTGGAAGTTCAAATACTACTCTCAAATTTATTTCAGAATTCCCCCTTTTTAACACAAAGTTCTGTATTTAATGTAATAATTCTAACATTTCCTCAAAAATTATACTTAATATTGACCTTTTCCTGAAAGCTGTTTTCTACTTCAGAATTCTAACATTTACCCATAGTCCTGATCTCAAAAATTAAAAAATTGTAAAGTTAAATATTAAACTTTAACTTATTGCTTTTCCAAAGTTCTTATTTATATTCATTATGCTACCCATTTTAAAAGTTAACTTTTATCACAGATTTAAAAAAAGACTTATCACAGAATTAATCTTTTCCCGAAAGCTCTAGATTTAATAAAACTATTTATTGAGAAATAAAGAATTATGTTAGGGAAGTCATAATTCCAATTTTAAACTAAATTAAACTAATTAAAGTATATGAAAATCTAAAACAGTCAGAGGGAATAAGGCTTAAATCTGACGGGGGTTTGTGAGAAGTCAACAATCCCAGATTTCTGAGAAAACAAGTTAAAATTGAGTCACAATTCTACTCCATGATGGCCATAATACCCTTTATGTGAAATAAATGCAGCATTTAGTCAGTTTTATGGATTACATGATTTTATTTGTAATGCAGTCATTTGCCTTTGCTGAGTCAGCCAGGCTCATTCATGGCTTCTGATACAGCGCAGTCCTTAATGCTCTTTATATTTGATTACATTCTGCTTTATGATAAATGAAAAACTGAAACATTAACCCTTTATCTCCATGAAGTTCACTTTTGTGAGAACCTTCTCAAGACACAAGACCGCTACGGACGGAGAGAGCACAGTGTAATGTCACGCGTCAGTTCTTTCTGTGTTCACAGGACCATGAGGTACTTGCTCCAAACAGGAGCCCGTCCCATTCTTCAACAGGCTCTTCACAGTCAGATCTTATTCTGAAGAACACAAGCATATGCACTTTCAGGATTCACTGGTTCCATTCTGTACTATTTTCATAGTAGATCCGAGGTCTAGTAAAACAGCTGAACGGTGGGTAATAGCGAAAACCTTGTGACTTCAGAAAGTTCTTTTAGAAAATTTTGATATTAACTGAAATCCTGATGCAAAACAACGTGCTCCTCACAGTTCAGATCTTCAGTTTATATAGAAACATTTAATCACAAGCCTGAAAACTTTTTGTTTGGTTCATAAAGCTAATTTCTCCTTTCCTCTTCCTTTTAAATTGTAACTCTTGTGTGTCAGTAACTTCAAAATTATGATTTGAATAAATAAAACCTCACCTGATTTCACATTCTAATTTAACTTTTAAGTTTATGTACTGATTAAGTCGGAATACTAAAAAAGCAATTAATTGCATCCTTTTCTCTAAGCTACTAGTGCATTAACCAGAGTATTTGAGGACAGGGCATTTAATATTATTGATATTAAAAAGCTGCACATGTTAAAATTGTTTTCTTTCAAACACTTTATCAGTTAATCTTGAGCAGACACTAGGAATATTCAAATCTGCCGACCAATCAGAAATTCGCTCATACATATTTAGTTGTATTGTAATGTTAAAGACTACTTTAACTAGTGAGAAAACAACAAAAGAAAAACCCAAGTCTAGGCTAATAATTGAAAATATTATAAAATTCACTTATTCTTAAATATTTCACGCTACTTTGAAAGCTTGTTCAACCCGGTGCTAACGGTACAGTTCACTAAGCATCCTGCAGTCAACGAGTAGAATCTATTTCATTATTTGTATAAATGTTTTTAAGTAGCTAAAAAAAGAGCTGTGTAACTAAAAAGAAGAGGAATGAATGGATTTAATTTCTGTATTTGCATCAGAGGATCTGAAAATGTGAGTATGGGGCTATTGATGTAGCATTGGATTGTGTGTAATAGTGATTCTGTCTTGATTCATAAAAGTGTTCTCTAAATATGTGTCAACAGCAAGCTGTAAATGCAGATTTGAAATTATGTACAAACATAAAGAAAAAAGGATTTCATCAGCTGGTATAAGTTACAGATGAGCCAAACTTTCTTATTTGTAGAATACTGGCAAAATTATAGTCACACTTTTTAGTCTCTAGTAAATCATGAGGTTTTCATAGATTTACACTTACATTAGTTGGTAAACTTGCTTTAGGTGTACATCACTTTTGTAATAATATTATTTTTAAAAATCTATCCTAACTTGGTACAAGATTAGGTACAACAGTGGTCAAACTCTTTACAAATATGAATAAAAACAGACAAAAATATTTTTGCAAAAAAAAAAAAATTAAAAAAAAAAAATTAAATAAATAAATAAATTCGAATTTTCACTCAATAAAATTGTATCTTGCCAAAATAATACATCTTAAAAATCCGGAAAAAAAGTTTTTAATTAAATAATTAAAAATGGGGTTTTCCATAAACCTTAAAATCAACAAATCAAAACATATATATTTCTGTACTATTTTCTTTGTATTTAACAATATACTGTAAACTATAAAAATCATGAAAGAGTTTGCCCTCCTTAAAATTACTGGTTAATTATAAAAACACCAAAGTCTTGAAAGCAATGCATTCAGATCCACATTTCTGATTGTGGAATTTAAGTGATTTTCGTGCAGTAAATGTTTTTTTTTAGTCTCATTTTGCTGTTCAATTCTTTCCCACAATGCACTTGCAGTGATGTCTGTTGCCATCATGGGAACTGTAGTGTGTACATCACTGGGCCACGAATAGCAATAATTATAGACAGATATGAAATAAATCAAATAATTGTAATAGTAATGGAAAAGATAGATCTCACTGTGTTCTTGTTACATGAAAGTGTATTTTCAGCCCTTCCTATCACAGTGAAATTAATAACACATCTATATAAAATGATGTTGCTGCACCCTGGGGCTGGTGTAACCCGTGGCCCTTGGGTTTCAAAACGGCGTTTCAGAAGGTTTAACCCATGTGAAAAGTCTGGATTGAGATGCATATTTAAAGAAATTAACTACGCACAAATCTCCACACAATACGAAATTATATTGCTACAACAACAGCCCCTTAAAAGAGTGCTAAAATCAGAATCTGAAATATATGACAGTTGGAACAGAGCCATCCAAAATCGAAATCTCAAAAATATGTTTACACACATCACGCAGGTTATGATGATGAAAAATAAAAGATGGCAACTCTAAAGGTCCCTTCTCATATATAAAACAAACAAACAAACAATGATCGCACTGTATAAATAAACGAAAGAGAAAAACAGCAGTTCTATACACAGCCTTTCCTGATCAGTTAAGGCCAGAGTGCAGAGTACACAGTCGCTCCCAGCATCAGAAGAGCTCCATAAGAAACATTCGAAACAAGCACTCTCAGGTTAGGCTGCAGAATTATGGCTACACTCATTCACAGAGAGGCATCAATCTGAAAAGAAAAGCTCCATGTCCCTTAGAAGAGTCCTGAAGCACATATTTACATCCCGGCTGAGTCCTCATGGAGGCATCATGTGACCACTGCTGAGGTCAGGTGTCCAAATACAAGGTGTTCACTCAGAGCATCCCGAAGCCCTCGCTCCCTTCACTGATGGCCAGCTTCAACAGCTTGTGGAGCTCCTCGTACGAGTCATATGTGGGGAGGCACAGCTGGTTAAAACTAAACAGAGACAATAAACAATACATCAGCAGCTTCATTCATTAAACTGGGATGCTAGCTCAGAGAAAAGCTAATGGCTTATGCTAATCTGATATGGCTGCTTCAGACATAGATTTTTCTTTTTGCAGTTTGTGATGAAGGATTGCTTTGAAGATTGCATTTTTACACAAAGATCTCTGACGTTCCGTCAAGCAAAGAGTTCAAGTATAATATAACTAAAAGTATATTCAGTAAAGTCAGTCATTTTCTGCATACAGTCTAGATTAAATCCATGGATTTAATAAATATCTGTGATGGCAGCAGGAACAAAAGTTTCAAGTTAATCTCTCATCGGGCCGGAACTGTGCACAGTAATCAGTGATCGAGTCTGACCTACTGGTAAAAAGGGGCATAATATTTTACACTGTTCTACATTTCATGAAAGCAACATAATTTTCTATCAATCTGTGGTGTAGAGAACAGTGAGCACAACACATTTGGGTTCGATTCCCGACCCCAGGTCATTTCCCAGCCACTCCACCCCTCTCAATTCAATTCCTGTACTTTACTATCAATAAAGGATTTTATTGATAGCAAAGAACCATCTCTAAGGAATCCCCTCCAGGTATGTCGACTGGAGAAGAAGTGTGCGCTCTTACCAGGTGTGTGCTGTGGGTAGTGTGCTGTGTGTGGGTGCTGCTATGATCTGGAAAGAAGGACAGAGCGTGTTGAAGCCCCCTGGAGGAAGCTGTGAGGAGCCAGTGGTAAACTGCAGCAAACGAGCCAGCTCCTCCTGCGTGAAGGATGAGACCACCGCCCAGAACCACTTCATGACCTGAGGAACCAGAGAAATGATCCAAATCAATCAAACTCCACTGCTAATGGAGCAAGAGTTGGGAGTAATGTCCAAATTGGTAAAAGTAGGAAGTTTTTGAACTCACATGAACAATAAAGGCACACATACAACAAAAGGTTGGAACCAACAAAGAGCAGAGTTTAAAACATTAGAATGAAAAGATGAAATACAAAAAAATGCTACAAAAATGAATAAATCTTACAGACATGGTACTAGTCTGATTACTAAAGGCCGTTCCACAGTGTAACGAAGCTTATTATTATCTTTTTTGGGTGGTGCAAATATTATCCATTTTTAAAATCCGCTAGAATTTCTATAAAAAAAAAATGTCATTTTTTGATGAGATTGTAATTTAAAATTCTATTCTACATTAATTCTTAAACTAGACTAGCTGTTAAAACGGTAAGATTCAAACCAATTATTGATGGTAAATGTATTCCATTTTCAATCATTTTTACTAAATCTTAACCTATTGACAGGTTTCTTTATTACATTTCTGTTGCAGTGAAGGAGCAGGGGAAATGACAAGGCTTGTTCTTCAATCGCTCACCTTTTCTCTGAAGTGCCATGAGCCTCCAACTATTACAGCGTGAGCTTTAAAGTCTTGGACGTTGATATCTCCAGTGCCGCACATCAACAGCTGAAAACAGGACAGAGACGTTGTTTTCTATGTTTCCGTTTAATCCAGACAACAAGGAGCACCAAGTATCTATACAATCCAAACCAATCCAGAGATCAAAAGTAATGGTAACACTTGTGCATTTGCATCCACTATCGTCAGTGACCATCATTCACATTTTTATCAACCTTAATCATAAATAATGTAAATGACAGCCCCTTGCACTAGTACTGTAAGGATTCACTGTTCAAATCAACACAAACACTCCAGAGGCACTGCTATTGCCCTGCAATCGTACAAAACGGTGTCTGGTTGCTCACTGTCGGCTCACCAACTTCAATGTTTTGGACAATTTGTGCAATTTATTAAACAAGACTAAACTAATTACAACATAGCAACCAAAGTCTGTACCCTTGCAACAATTAGAAAAGAACATCAGTGATCAAAACTATAGCAACTTAAAACTCTACCACAACAACCATATTTGAACACTCGAATCTTTTGACAATCATTAGAAGACAGCTTTGTTTGCCCTTTGAGGGGACTGTCGCACTTATTGCAGAAACTCTCTGGGTTGAGTTTAAGCTAAGCTAACACACATTAGGTTCCTCTTTCGGCTTTGAAGCATCCGTATAAAAGCTCTTTATTAATACACTTGACTAGATATCACAACAAAGCATCTGTCTCACTTTTTTATCATGCAATGCACACAGACAAATAACGTTTTCTGAACAAAAAAAAGGATTAATGTTGTATTACCTCCAGTTCGTTCTCATCAAATATGGCCAAAAGGTTTTCAGGGACCAGCTCATTCAGCCCTGAACAGAACAGTTCACTTAGTTGTTTTTTTAGAGGTGTGTAGTTTAATATCTGCTTATTTATCTCACCTTTGAGGAAATGTTCTATCTCTTCCCGCACCTGACTGGCCAGTCTATACTGAGCCAACAGGTTTAAGTAGTGAATTTTGTTCTCATTGGTCACTGCAATTTGACCACCTCCAGAAATCAATTCCACCACCTGCAACAAAAGCAGCAAACAATGAAACAGTGTTTTCTGGATTTTGAAAACACAATAAAGCATCAGCTACTCTTGGGGATCTGTGATGCATGTCTTGCCCAAGAAGAAATTAAAAACAGCTCAGTAGGTACAGTAACCAAACCTAAAACACCATTTCAAGCATTTCAGTTTTGTAAATGTCGAGGTAAGTTTGATTAATATGGTCTACCTTCTCGAGGTGACCAGATTTGTTGTATTTCTCCTCTGCAAACACTAGATCCATCTCACTGACATCGTTGTTAAGAATAAAGCAAACCTTGGTTTTGTAAAACTCCTCATCATCTGTTTCAAAGTACTGTCAAAGCAAAGAGCATAAATGGAATGAAAGTTAATTACATTGTTAACGGTTTTCAGCGCAATTTCAAAGGTAAATAGCAATCAAAATTTATATTTCAAAAGACACTGCACATCAACCAGTACCTTATAATTCATTCGTAATCCGATAATCTGTGCCAAGAAGGAACGTGTGAATCGGGCTCGAACCAGCTGCTTGTACGCTCCACCTAAAGCTGACTCATACAAACACTTGCCAACCACTCTCCCAGCAAACTCATATACCTTCAGCCTCATATGAGGGGCGTGCTCAGCATTTGGATGAACCTGTTCAGACAGCACAGAGCTGCACATTTGACTAGAGCATTTATTTTTGTCTCCTAAAAAAATAAATGGAACATTCTGTACACAATAGAAATGAAAGTCAAGGATCTTAATAAGAGTGAGAAGTCAGAAGAGATCTAATGAAAAGAGTTGAAACAAGAGAGTTGAAGAAATAGGCAAGAGTAGAAAAGAAAATGAGAGAGAATAGAAAAGATTGTGAAGAGAGTGGAAGAGACAAGGAGAGATGAGAAAATAAGAGGAGGGAAGATGAGAAAAGAGAGTAGAAATAGGAGACAACAAAAGATAAGACGAGAGAAAAAGGGGACATGATGAGGCGGGGGGGGGGGACGAGTCACAAACAAATGACACAAAATGAAACAGAAGAAACAAGAAGAGAAGAAAGAAGAAAAGGTAGAAGTGACCAAAAGAGACGGGACAAAAAGAACAAGACAAGAAGCACAAGTAAAGAAGAAACTACTGTTGCTAATCAGAAGAATAAGGGACTAACCAAGCCCTGGTTGTTATCACTGAATCGTGTGAAGAGCTGGTTACTGGTGTCGAACAGAGCTTTGCAGATCAACTCAAACCACTCACGGCGCGGTCCTCCCCAGTCCAGAGCTGATATACACAAAGAAACTGGGTTCACTGGTGGCTTGTTTTGATTTGGTTGTAAGAGGTTTAATAGTACTAAAAACTTAAAATCTATGCAAAAAGAGAATAAGAAAACATTATTGAGCCACAAGAGCAACAAACAGGAGGCAGAGCAATATGAGTCTGGTTTTAATTAATGTAGTGGATGACAGGGGGTAATCGATTCCAGAGTTTGGGGTTTAGAAGTTGAACAGTGAACCAGAATTTTATTTCAGATGGTGATGGATGCAAATGAGCAGATGACTACTTTCGAGCATCTGAGCAAGGTAAAATGTACATCTAAAAGTGAGGTATACAGTCCGTTTTGCCTTAGATCAAGCTAAACCAACCTTCCTCATCCTGAAACACAACTTCAAAGTTCTTGCTCCAGTCAGACACAGAGAAGCTGCGTGTGGCCTTCAGAGACTGCAGAGATAATGGTAAGGGTTGCATTTAATCAAATAAACAATAGGAACTCGTAGGAAAAAAAATCCTCAAAATTAAAAATGAGGCCATAGAACATGGATTGGAGAGTATGTGTTCTCTACGCATTAGCTCACCGACTCAAGGAGACCGTGCCTGCTAACTTTCAGACATGTTTTAGTGCGAGGTCTCTTGGAGTGAATATGCCTCAGCTCCCTCTGAAAAAAGTTTACTTTGTCTTGAAATGTCTCGGATCCTCCTAGAACACAGACAGACAAAATTGTGAAAACAAAATGAACCAGGCAATTAATTTAACCTCTTATGCTCTAGAAATGTTCCTTTTGAATTTTTCTTCCCTTAGATTCCCTTATCTACAAACTTTGGAAAACAACTACTGCTTACTTGAGTGTAAAGTTAAAATGTCAAATCTATTTCACTCTAACTTCACCAATATGGTGATTCTAGCCCTCGGTGATCTGAATTCATGTTTCTGAATGTGGTTTTTGCAAATGAGAGATTTACTTTGTTATACAGCTTGGATATATTGGTTTTTATTATATGAAAATGATTATTAGTTAAAACTAGATGGTTAAAGTTTGAGTTAAAGTCATGCAACCAACCCCATGCCTCTATGATTTTTATAAGATGAGATAAATAGTTACCAAATTGGTCACTAAGGTAAGCAGCATGGTTGCTATGGAGGGGTCAGTGACTAAATATATTGCTTCCAATGTCATTAAATGAAAAAAAAAAACCCACAATGTCTCTATTATTTTACAAAGCTAAGATAGAGAAAGGTCAAATTGGTTGCTATGGAGAGTCAGTGGTATAATATGTTTTTTAGGAATGACAAACCAATTGCCATGTCTCTATCATTTTCCAAAGCTGAGATAGAATTCGGAAAATGTAGTTGCTAGGGTAAACAGTTTGGTTGCTAGAGAGTTCTCAGTGATGTCATACAAATTTTTAAGTTGTTACTATGATTAACAATGAACAATGCCCCATTTCTCTACGATATTTCATCTTGAATATATTCTTGATTTTCCGATTCATTCTCAATAGCCATTATGTCAACGGTGACCTTTAATGAGCCAACATAATACGTTAGATTTGCAACAATTCATGACAAAACCATTTATATTTATATGGGCCTTGAGAATTTCTAAAATGACTTTTATACATCTTATGGGACCTTTAAACCTGCATATTTTGATGAGGTCATGTAAAACCCAAGCAATGAGTTTAAAAATTTCAAACAGATTAGTACACACCAATGTTTTTGTGTAAGAAGCGGATGAAGGTGGCAGCCATGATGTTGCGTTCCTTGCAGCTGAGTTCCACTGGTGGCTGGATACCATCATCTACCACCAATGTTAAGTGTTTGTGGACCGGGTCAGGTCCATGGTAGGCAAACTAAAAGGATCAGGGAAAAACGTTAAGGTACACTATTTAATGAAGGGTGTTTAATCCAGGAATTCAAATGGAATCTACCTTTCAACCTTCATCAAATTACTCACATTAAAGGCACACAATGTCATTTTTTCCAGTACTTTCTGAATTTTGATGATTAACGAAATACAATCTGCATCTTCCTACGATTTGAGCTCTAGGTATAAACGAAAAGGTATAAAAGAAAAGCAGCTACCTTTGTTCCTGGGCACACTCGGAAAGTGAAAAGGCGCCAAGGGATGATCTTCAGGTAAAACTCCTTGACAGAAAATTGCTGAAACACAGTATAATGAGCATTAATTTAATATGAATGCATGCAAGCCACCTCCCACAGAGCTTAAATAAGTGCCTTCTACCTTTGGTGAGATGTAGCAGTACACCTTTTTTGGTTTCCTGACTTTCTCTGACTGGCCCTCCCCAGGGGAGTCGTGGTCTTCCTCGTCCTCCTCCATAGAGGCACGTCTCTGGAGGGCGAGCTGAGAAGAAGCTGTGAACTGCCATGGGGAGCTGCTGAATGAGCTTGTGCTGTAGAGGTAGGCCTCGAAGTAGATGCTAACACCTGGGGTAGACACATTCTTCTCCACACAGTTCTTCTCATTTTCTGAGTGCACACAGAAAAAAAGACATTGATGAAGGTTACAGAAATGAAAATGGAGAATAAAGCAATTCAAAAGCACCAGTATGATTTTCATACATTTCATTTGTGTTTAAAACATACCTAATGTTTGAAAACCTTTAAACTGAACCATCCAGAAGTGAACGAGCTTGATTAATGCAGAAGCCCAATGCATAAAGCCCATTAAACAGAATCATGCTAGCTGGGTTTAGGATCCAGAAGAGTAAGCTTACCTTTTGATACGTTAATGCTAAATATGCAGGTGGATTATCCCTTATAAATGCAATTTCTTGGAAGAAAATAGTGTTGGATTATACTGTCTAGTGTACGGCCAAACTTTGAGTTATAATTGCAAATCACCTGAGAGATGTGACCAGAAACTCTTTTGAACAGCTTTATGACATTGTTTCACAGCAATAAAAATGTACCACCAACAGAGTAACTCATTAACATTAACTTGATCCCTGAACAGTAGACTACATATGACAATCTGTGCAACACCATTGTCATGGTTGAAATTTAGCATAGCACATTCAATTCAGAACACATACAACACAAATAACATGTAGAAATGGAGCACTGGTAAATAAAAACAAAAGAAACTTAACATAATAGCCTCTTGATAAGTACAGTCATGGCATCACCACTACTCTACGTCAACGGTAAAATAAAAGTGCCATTCTTGGGGGAAAGGAGCAAGTTTTTTTTTTTGCTTCACTGTAAAAATCAAAATGTGGATTATTTGTTGTTACTTGCTGGTAAATGATACAAGTCTGATTTTTTAAGTTATGCCACTGGTCATGTGATCTGTCAAGCTTCATAGTGGCCATAGTGCTCTTCAAATGTGCTTGCTTTAATTCATTTAAATAAAATGCTGTGAATTCTGACATCCCCCACAGTTTTAAGTTAAAAAAGTATACCATTCCTTAATAATCTGGATGAGTTGATACATATTTACTCTTTTTAGCACAATGCGTAAATGTGTTTAAAAGTTTAAAAAATTAGCGTAAATAATATTACAAATTTTTCAATAATAAAAATTAATTATGTTGCTGAAATTGTGACTTTCAGCAACATTCTCTCCCCACGATACACCTGATACATCTTCATAAACCATTATATCAAAAAGCATTTTTCTTTTGGAAAACTGTAATCATTAAATGCAATTCATAAATTATTTTATTTCATAAAACAACTCACCACTGAGCACAATGATGTCAAACTCCCCGTTGCTGAGGGGAAGGTCCCTGTATGAGATGCAGGCTCTGAAGCAGCCTTTCTTCCTGAAGGTGAGCCTCATTAACACCTGACACTGAGGCTTGTTTACTGAGATTGAGGAGCTGTAGCAATCCTCCGAGCTCTCGTCCTCTGCAGGACCCAGCTACAGGAAAAGTTCCAAAAGATCATGGAGCTGTTTGAAGTATACATCTATAGGTAGCATCTCAATGGTCTTACAGGATGGACATGCACGCTGTAGTTGAGCTCATCCACGAGGGAGATGGAGTTGCTGGTGGGGTTTCCATACTCGTCTCGTGGCTCAATCTGCAGAGTGTGCTGCTGGCCGTATGTCAGAACTAGGGTGGAGAAGTGGTAGGCTATCTTTGTTTTGGATGGGACCACTGTACCTGCAACATGAAGGATACAGTTTCATACCTAGTGAATAAACCCAGATTAACCTAAATGAATCATAGAGAGGCCATACCACTTTACTAAAACTCAAAAAGAATGAGGTATTTTTTTAACTATAGCTTAATTTTTGGTGCTGTACAAATTTTAAAAAGTCTTGCTTGGTGGGGCTGTATTCATTCATTCATTTTCCAATGCGCTTATTCCCTTTCTGGGGTCACAGTGGTCTGTTCACATCGGGGAGAGGTGGTACACCCTGGACAGGTCGCCAGTCTATCGCAGGGTGGCGATAAATATATTCTGGCTTATGTCCATGGCTTCAACTCTTGAAAAAAAAGAGAGATCTTCACCAAACTTTGTACAATGTGCACAATCTTAGTTTTTGGTGCAGCACAAATTTTACAATGTTTGACAATTTGGTAAAAGTGTCCATTTCCGTGGACTAAAAGTGAATTCCAACTGTTGAGAAAATAATTGCTTTATCTGCCTTTTTTGTCAAATATGTTAGTATTGCATTTCTTTGCCTTTTTTCCATTTTACAACAATAATTACACATTATTTGTTTTTGTATATGGGATGTGGGGGAATTTTTTGGGATTGTGGAGGAAACCAAAGCAAGCATGAGAACATGCAAACTCAATATAATATATAAATTAAAAATAAAACTGAAAACTCAGATTAAACATTGCCATCTCAAATGTCTCTTACGGATTATTAAAAACATATATACACACATAACTGATTACGTTTCATAGCAAAATTAGGAAGGTTTGTCAAAATAAACAGCAATTTTACCATAATCAAATTTTCTTTGCATTTGGAATTCATCTTTGCCAAACTATTGCACTTTCAGTACATGTTGGATCCACCCATGACCAAATTAACTCTTTCAGGTCACCAACAGTGTAGAACTGGCAGTTAATTATAGAGATATTTTTTAAATATTTGTCTGTTTTTAGCCATCATATTAGCGAGCTAAGAAACAGTGCTTATTGGCAATTTCTTTCAGGTCTAACATAAGAAAGTAGGAATATGGAATCTGTACCTGGTTGAAATATCTTGTAGTAAGGACTGTAGGCTACGTTTAAGCCCCCGAGTTTGACAGCCACTTCGTAGCGTCCGGCCTTACGAACAGTGAAGGCCACTTTGACTACATTAGACTCAGGCTCCTGAAGAACCTCTTGAGTCACAGGGACTTCTAAGGCTAGCTCTATGTGAGTGATGTTCACCCGCAGTCCCACAGGTCTGTGTGCTGGGAAGGGCTGGCCGTTTTTGTAGAAGAGCTATGGAGAGAAGTTTAATAATAGCGGTCACTTCAGAGAAGCTTCATAGAGTGACTGGTCAAAAACAAAATCACCAGTAATGTTTACCTGTACACGAAAACTCATGGTTTGGCCAACTTCCTGTGGCTCTTTCCAGTCCCAGGAGACTTTGCACGAGCGTGGGTCCAAATAATTACCCCGCACATAGTCGTAGATGCTGCGGTCACCGTGTCGAGCTGGGTCATCATTCTGTAAGAAGCTGACCACACGAGCAGCTAGCTCGCACAGAAACTTGATGGTAAAGACGAATGCAATGATGGAAACAGTTATTCCACCTAAAACGGAGAACAGGTTTTAAACAAACCACAGATCACAATGCAAATTACTAAAGTCTACAGTTCACCCAATTTTTTGACATGGTTCATTCTCTTATGCTCCAGAGATAATCAATGTTGTTTTACTTCTTTGGAAACAAAACTGATAAATTTGTTAAAAATCGCTAGTCACTGGTGAAAATGCTGTAGATATTAGTGTAAACAAACTTGTTAAATTGTGAGAAATAATAAACAATGACCTTTTTCGTCACCTATCAACATTGTTAGTTATTCATAACAACTGAGTAAATTGAGTGGATTTGCTAATTCAGATTGGATTGGTGCATCACACTGGTAGCCTTTTACCACATTAACCAGTGGCCGAGGGAAAAGTTCTCCGTTTTGAAGGATTCAGCTGTTTACATTTGCATTGCGTGTCTCAAATTTCTAAGGATACTTCTGACACCCACATATTTGCATTGATAGACTCTGACAACCCAAAAGAGGTCCTTTCCTGCTCTTGTACATGTCCATTTAATTTGTTGGGAGGTCCGTTAACACTATTAACATTAGCAAGTCAACTGTTGAGCCAAAAACACCAAAATCTCACAGTTTCAAAAAGGTTGTTGACTCCTCCGGTGGTACTGCACCCAAAAAACAGCTTTCAAATCTCAGGTGGCATCTTTATGACCTTAAAGCAAAGAAAAGAATCTAGAACTGGCCACTAAAGACCATCTCTTCAAGGCAGACCATCTTGTAAACGCATGGTTTTAAAAAGAACAAGCACTTTTTGCAGCCTAGTAACTATAGGTTATTTTCAGCATAAACCTAATTTGTGTTCATGACTGATGAGGTACATTTTTTACAAACATACAAAAAACATCAAGGATATGTTTCTGTAAGGAATACTGTTGTAAATTCTTATATTATCATTTAAACTGTAACTAAAAAAACACATTTCAAACATGAGAGACACAATTGTTAATGTGATTACATTCTTGTTACGGATGAATTTAAAAGGATCACATTTTGTAATGACGTAACGCAGACTCACCAATCACGTAAAACATGAGGTCTCTTATCAGAAAGCACAGGGCAATGGTACAGCCAAATATCAGAGCTCCAGCTGGAAAGTGAGACATTTACATATTAAGAATAATATAAATGCCAAGAGCCCACAAACCCAAATGCTCCTTGTACAAGAATTAAAGCTGTTTATTTTGTGATTCATTAGGGTCGTCTTTCTGTGGCAAGAAAAAGTGAACCTCATGCATTATTTTCTAAATAAATTTGTCATTTGCCAAGTCATAATTACCCAAAAATGTGATCTTGAATGTGATAAAAAACGCTTTTTTGTAGAAAAAGCAAGTAAACCCTTGAGTTAAAGTATTAGCACACATAGAGTCTTGTAAAGATACTAGGTTTGGTGTACAGGGACTGAAAAAAAAACTCAAAACCTGGGTTTCTGGACAATTTCTCACCAAAAACAGCTTTCACAATTGTGGATGTACATAATTATACATTTTATGTGTAGGTCCTTTTCAAGCCACTCTAGGACACTTTACATAGACACATGAAGCAGGAGGTTTAAAAAATAGCTGCGGTTACAAGCTTGTGATTTAATAGCCAGAGCATCACTACTGTTAACATAAAGCTGGAAAGCGTTACAAAATTAGTTCAAAGACTTTAAAAAGTGAGGCAAACGATTTAAAAATGGAGAAATTTCAGGATTGTTGCTGCTCTACCAAGAAGAGCAAGCAAAAGAGCATGATGAAGACTCACCCATAAATAATGTAAAGAAACACTTACCGAGAGACCACTTCTCCTTCAGCCTCCGCTCAGCGAGGCTGTGAACCAGCTGGACCTCGTAGTCCTGATCTCTGCTGGCCTTGGACGTCTGCAGGACCCTGACACCCGTCGACAGCTTTATGTAGTCCTCGTAGTAATAGCCCCAGGCTGCCAGGGAGAGCTGAAGCTGGCTATCGAACTGTGCTAGATCATCCAGGTTAGAGCAGCCCAGGGTCTTCAATCTGCCAGCAGAACAAGAGACATTTTTAAACAGATGAATTCCTTCATCTGACCTTGAAGACACTAGCATTCCTGCCTTATTATTAAAGTTAGCTACAGTTCTATAATGCTCAAAAGTGCTGTCTATTAGAATAACATTTGGCCATTGCACCAATGACCTGGGCTATTAAAATAATAGGTGGTTTGTAATTCCTTTAAGACTCATCATAAGAACAAGATCATTGTTTTCAGGTGTGTTCATTTATCTGTTTAAGCAAACGGGTTGGACTAGTGGCAAGGATGCAAGGCGCGGACTGCCAATCACAAGCTCGCCTAAATCTATCCAGATTGGTGAAAAAAAGGTTAACCTAAAAGTAGGCAGTATATGCGGCTCTCTCATATTCACTGAGAGTTCATTCCACAGCATTGGTGGAAAAGTCAGCCCTCTATGAGCCTGCTTTGAGTTTGGGAATATTCTATGACAGCGGAGTTCATCAGGAGTAAAAGAGTAGTAATAAAAGGGTCCTGGTGTGATCTGACAACTCTGATGTTCACCATTTCCAATATTCTTTCAAAGAGCTGTGATTAACAGTAGCCAAGAAAGGCCTCTACAGCGATGTGCTGCTGAACTCACGTGTGATAATAATGCTCCAGACTCTGGGAACAGAGCCACTCCTGGAAAGCAAAGTCTCTGAGCAGCTGCACGTGAGCCTCACGGATCTCCCTCCAGTGATGCCTTTCTTTCACCACATCCCCCAATCGAGTCAGCACGCATAAACTCAGCTCCTCCAGCGTCTGAACATCTGAGCACAGAGTAAGTCAAGTCTTTGGCTTAATTATAAAGGCAGGGCTCTGTACAAACAGTCAAGAACTCTCCTCGATGGTGGATAGAGTGAAGCTGGTAGTAATTGCTGAAAACCCATTCGTATCGCAGCCATGGTTTAAAAATATTTACTATTTCTCCCAATAATCATAGCTTTTTTGGTGTGTTCTTTCCTGGTGAGATTAGTCCAATATCATCCTTGTTATTAACTTGTTTTCCAGTTTTTTTACACTTAAACATCATTTTTACCATTACATGTGCATCATTTGGAACATAACTGACATTCTTTCCAGTAGCAAACCTTTTTTCTCATTTTTTTCATGTGGGCATGTGTCCTTTATTGATATTTTTAATGAACAGGGAGGACAGTAGAGATACTACAGGAAGCAAGGCAGAGAGAGAATGAGGTGGGTTGGGACTCAAAACCGCTTAACCTGCCCAGCTGCGCTTATGTGTTATGTGCACCATCCTCAGTGATTCCGCTTTGCCTTCTGGGTAAAGTCCACATTCACAAGCTCCTAACTCTTCCTGTTATAAAACCACATTTTTATTTGCCACTGATATGCTGTGTCTCTTACTTTCCTTTATGAACGTGTCCAACCTCTTACTTACAAACCTTTAAAAACTATTAACAATCTTTAAGTGGTACAAAATTTTATATATGCCGTCTATATGCTTATTGTTAAACCTTTGTTTACAAAGTCTGTTGTCAATTTAAAAAAACAGATGTTTGATTCACACTGAATTTCAGTTCTGAGGAATAAACGATGCATACTGTTGACATTTTTATAACCGTTTCCAATTTTAACAGATCTAGACAGATCAAGTTTTCCTGTGTGTGCTCTCTACTTTGTTTCGTGAGCTTCTGTACTAATGTTTTCCAGGAAGCGAACACCTGTCACATTGCAGCAATCCTCTGCCGTCACACTGATGCTCCTTCATCCCATGGATGGGAGGCTCACAATTACAAACTGTGCAGAAACTTGAGCAGCATCACTGACCTTCAAACAAATCCTGATACTGGGACAATCTATGTCCCTGGAGCCATTCCTCAATCTGACTCTCTTTGCCTCTCTTCCAGCGCACCTCCCAGAAGGCAACCCAGGAAACGGAGCAGAAGATGAAGGTCAACAGGAAGAGGCGGTCCATCAGACCATGCTCAGCCTGCACTCAGACCTCTGTGAGCCCAGGGTCCACCTTGCTCTCTTCTGTCCACCTAACAGCTCCTCAAGGCTTCTCCCAATCCCATCGATGCTCCTCCTGAACATACACAGGATAATTGTCTAATGCTCAGTTTTTTAATTTGTCATTAATTTGGCGTACTTTATAAATCAAACGCAGATAAATTGTATATTTGCCTTTGTATATTCAACCGTGGGTAAAAGTGGGCAATTATCTACAATAATCTTAAAGCAATTTGATGTAGGGATATTAGCGCTTGAATGGTATGTCGATTTTGCATTTGGTCTCATTCCAAAATAAACAATGTCAAGTGCTGTCAGGGGAATCCTTTAACGTGTAAAATCATATACTCAACAATACTACATAATAAGACTCCTGTTACTCTAAATGATCTGTACTTAGACATACGTGACATATATTCAGATATGTTTCTGGTTAAATGGTCCAGTAAATACAGCAAAAGGGAAACTCGAGCTTGTGCGACGCTCACACGCCGAAACACATAACGTTAGATATACCACGGGTACAGACAACAAATAATACCGTAGAAATGCTCAAAATAACTGAAATGTACAGCACCAGCATTTGATAAACGCAGAAGCATCGTCCCCAGTTTGTTTACCTTGATAGGTCTCTGGCAATAAACGGAAGAACCGCAGAATGTAGCGCAGTGTTAACGCAGGAAGTGACGACGTGATAGACAAATGTCGCGTTTTGATGACGTTACAGACACACGAGGCTGAACAGCAAACTCCGTTGTAAATATGGTAAAAACACAATTTTTTCTGCTGTGTTTTAATGTTCACGATGATGTGCTATGGTTTGAGTAACCGCTTGTTTTGTTGAATAGGGGAAGATGAAGAAACAGAAGAAGTTTGCCACCATGAAGAGAACGATCAGCTTGAAAGATCCGAGGATGTGAGTAGCACCTAGTTAGTGCTAACATCTTTGCTACTAGTTGTGCACTGAACAGTTTAGATTTCACACCAATACAGTACAGTGACTTTACACCGACAGCAGCTCTCCTCAGAACATTTACTTTGTTTTATTAAATTATACGTGGATAACTTGCATAAAAACACTGCTCTGTCCTATATAAAGACTGAGTGGAAAAACAAGCTGTAAAATGACTGCGTTTGATACAGAAACGTGCAGAGCCATGAGTTATTCTGATGATTACATGATGGGTGGAATTCAGGAAGGTTCTCATCTCTCCACGGAGGAACACTGGAGAATACAAGGCAGGGTCTACGGCAAAAAATAAATCTTTTTTTTTTATTATTTTACGAAATGCAAATACATTAAACAGTAAAGTGAGTATCTTGAAACGGAACAAAGCAAGCTTCAGGGCGATAAACATGTTTTCAGAAGATGAATGAGGGAATCGCAAAGGCTGGTTTTATTGGCAATGAGTGTTCAATGGTTGCATCACTATATATTTTGCTTTTCTTTCAGAAAAGAAAAGGACAGAGCAAAATCTCATAAGAAGAAAAAAGAAGATCCGTCTGCTATCAAAGAACAGGAAATGTAAGCTCAGGCTCTTCTTGAAGTTACCAAGTGCTCATCAATGATGTTGCTTTAGGGTTCTGAGATTTTTAATTTTTATTCTAGTAATGTCTGTGTTTTTTATGACTCATTCAATTTTTTTATTCTTTTTATGTATATTGGGATATTTATTTTATTAATTCTGATGCAGATTTTTTTATCTGTCATTTACGTTGGTTTGTGGAGTGCTATTGTATAGTATTATTCGGACGGCTAGTTTCACAGAGGTCATTATAAAGATTTCTGTTTCTAAGACATACATTGTTTTTGTTTTTTTTTAAGCTATTTATTTTGATGAATTCTAAAATTCATGAATTTTTAAAACATGTACTCTTTTTTTCATGACCTGTTGTGGGATCTTATCTTCTGACTAGTGCAGTTATATGGAAGATATATTCTCTCAGATACATGTTAATGCGTCGTTTCCCCCTCACACATTTCTGAGATTTTTATTTATTTTTTTATTTTATTTATTTTTATTTTAATTTAGGGCTCCCTCAAAACAATAATGTAAGTAAATTATGTTTCTGATTTATGAAATATAACATATTTCAAAATAAATATTTTATTTCTTGTTCAACTAATATAATTTTTCATATTTTCATGCTTTATTTTGTGCTTGGAAATTAAATAACATATTTCATTACAGGACTCGTAATCTTAAACAAAGTTTTGTTTTTCAGAGTTAAGTACCCGTCCTGTCTGTTCTTTCAATACAACACCCAACTGGGACCCCCATACTACATACTGGTGGACACCAACTTTATCAACTTTTCCATTAAAGCCAAGTTAGATGTTGTCCAGTCCATGATGGACTGCCTCTATGCTAAATGTGAGTATTCGTGGCTTCTCAGAACAGCAGGTCTAGGATGCATTAAAGTCTAAATTTCATAATTAAAAAAAAAGGTTTATCTAACATTTGAGAAGTCTCTGTTTGCATTGGTAAAATGAACTGCAATAGCATATTAGTGCAGGAAGAGGCAGTAGCTCATTGTAAAAAGTGGAAAAAACATAAATATTGAATTGTTTTACCTGGGTTGGAATCTGGTTCTAGTCTAGAAATCAATCTTATTTCTCTCTTCTTCTTTCAGGTGTTCCCTGCATCACAGACTGCGTAATGGCTGAGCTTGAGAAACTGGGAATGAAGTACAGAGTGGCATTGAGGTACATTACATGCCTTTGCTACAAGCTTTCTTTATAGAAATTTCTGTTTGTCAGACATGCTTTGTGTTTTTAATCCTGTCCCAATCTGCAATATCTGTTTTTTTTTTTTTTGTTCTCGCATGACCTCTGTAAAAAAAAGTAAATGTTTATTAGCAGGGGCTGCACTGATGTTAAAAGAAAGGCAGGTGGTGTGTTACGCTGGAAAAAGTTCTGTCTGTGTGTGAACGTATCTTTTCTTTCTCTGCAGGATTGCCAAAGATCCCCGTTTTGATCGCTTGCCCTGCTCTCATAAAGGAACGTATGCTGACGACTGCTTGGTACAAAGAGTCACTCAGGTATGTGTAACATTATACTGCAATAACAAAGTTTCAGGGATTTTACCATTGGCTAAAGGATTCCTCTTTGCTCCTCTAGCACAAGTGTTATATTGTGGCCACAGTTGACAGAGACCTAAAGAGGAGGATTCGAAAGATCCCAGGAGTTCCCATTATGTTCATCTCTAACCACAGGTACTGCAGCTTTCTCTGTTTTATCAGAAAAAAAAAAACTTCTGGAATGATTGCTGCACAGATTATTGCGCAGTACTAAAGGTGGCCTAATCAGAATGTCAAACAAAAGACAGGAAGTGAACTCATTTCACAGAAATTTGCAATGTGTTCACAGCATGCCTGGGTCATGATGACATGCTGGCCACTGTAGCAAGATAAATAATTAATAAATAATTTCAATAAATGCAATACATGATACATCCTTCTGAATCCTACAAAGAGCCCAATATGGAAAACAATTGTTGTTATAACCTATGAGTCATAAAACCACCTAAAGAGTGTTTGAGTCTTTTAAAAAGCTTGTGAACTGAGAAAACAGTGCTAGATCTTTCACATATTAGCGCTTATGGATCCATAAAGCTGGATGAAAATTTCTTTTTTAATTCCTTTTAATGCAGCCCTTACCCCAGTTCCAGGCCTACATTGGCACGCTCATGGTAGCAACTGCTATACTGCTATTATTTTTAAATTTGGCTCAGGAAAAGCTCTTTACCAGTTTTGGTTCACCTCCAACTGTTGCAAAATCTTGATGTGTTGCTTTTTAAAAATATGAAAATATTTTGCTTATTTATGTTTCTAATCGCTCATATTTGCTGCTGTATCAAACTTTTCATTCACAGACGCCTACAGTACACATTAAATGACACAGTGTTGCAAAGAGCATAGCGTATTACACTTTTGAAACAGATTTTTACAGTTTAAGAATTTGGATAGGCCTTTCTCTTTAAGAACATTTCCTGCGTTTGTGGGATAAAGCCCAGCACCAACCTCCCATCCAAAGGAGTTCAAAAGATGTTTTAGCTGCTTCTGAATCAACAAAACAAATGTAATATTTTCTCTTGTGGTGCTAAAAGAGTGCTGTTCTAAAGGCTTGTGTAGATTCACATGAGAAAGAGAAACAGTAGAAAGCAAGTAATAAAACGCTTCAGAATTATCCTTCACTCGACATTTCTGAATCATAGGCTTTGGTCTGAAAGAATGCCTCTATTTCTGATGGAGCTTTTTGTTGGAACTTATTGCTGTTGTAAAAAAGTAACATGTATGTCTTGTTTATTCCATAGGTATAGCATTGAGAGGATGCCGGATGATTATGGAGCACCACGGGTTTAATACAAGTAGATGTTTTATAGATAGAAGGATGAATGTTTATAACCAGTTGTTTTTGCTAATAAAATGAATGGGATGTATGCAGAAAAACAGCAGCTGATGAAAACTAGTGAAAATGTGCATCACATAAGATGGATTTGAATCCGGATCATCTGGTGTTCTTTCTGGTGATATTTAAGAGATTGTGTGGTTTTGAGTATGTTTCTTTACATCTGAAGCAGGTTATGGGATTAACCAGACGGAGCTAACAATTCAATCTGGAGTGAAAATAAAAACTTGTATTAAAACTGAGTAAAACTTCTTTATTTCTAAGGAATGGTTCTTTTGTTGTGCAGTTTTTTTTTCAGGTTGGGTAAATATGGTATGGAATTATAGTTTAAGAATTAAGTTCCCACACAATTTAACAGTTACTCATTTCATGTTATATTTCGTATTTAAAATGCGGATCACTGATTGATAGTGTAAAGCAAGGGTTCTAAGTTAAACAATCACCTGGCAGACAAACCAACGCAAAAAAAAATATTTCTATGTCCAAAGTGCAGCCAGGGGGCCAAATGCAGCCAATGGTCCCTGTTAAATCAATGTAAGCAAAAGCTATTTTATATTCCCCCAAAAGATGGCAGAGCTCTGCTTAAGTTTTTCTGGTGTAAAATGATGACTGCACAGCCGCATTTTTACAAGAGCCTCTGAGTCAATTTAAATACTGTTGTTGTTTTTTGAAGTGAGCACATTTTTAAAACTCGGTGGTTAGATTCTTTTTCCATCGTTTCTGGTTTCATGCATGTTTTAAACAAAGGTTCAAAGAGAGCTTTTTTTTCTTGCATTCTTTTTTAAGAATTATTTTTGGAATGAATGCCTTCATTTTATTTGACCGTGGAGAGAGATGGGAATCAATGTAGAACAGAGGACAGATTGTGGGAGGAGTTTGTGACTTGTACCTGTGTCGCCCTACACATCCGAACGTACACTTCTGATACACTGTCCACTATACCACAGGCTGAACATTTGGTTCTTTTTTCTTTCTTTTTTTAAGTATAAATGCCAGTGTTCTGTTTATTTTTGTATGTCATGCGCTTAAGCAGGCTGGACGATTGGATCAGCTCCCACACATTTTACCTCAAACATGGCCAAAATGGACACCCCTTTTATAGATGGAATCATCTTAAGTCATGCAAAGCATTTAAAAAGGACCTTATGTGGATAATACAAAGCTGTGCTTTCCAGTTTACCTTGCTCTCCTTCTATACTGAAGAGTCGAGTTACCTGAAGCACATGTTCAGAGCAAGGTCTGGAGGATTTACTGCTGATGGAAAGATGGAGAGATAGTCGCACAGATAAATGTTCATCCCGACATCTGATAGTCTGTGTTTAGAGAAAAGATGAAGCACTCTTTGAATTCATCTCACCATATATCAGCCATTCACCAAACAGTAAATATTCAGTCACTTATTCTCCATCTACTTGCTCCAAAGTTTCAGGTTCTTTCATGCAGTTTTTTTTTTACATTCTTTACTTTTATATATTTATATAATCTATTACCTTTATTTATTTGGCAGACGCTTTAATCCAAAGTGACTTACATTTCAAGTCATGACCACATTTAATCACTTCTGGATTTCCCTAGTTTCAAACACCTGAGCACAGTGTTGCTAGCAAAATACTGACCGAGCCACTGGAAAGCATTTTAAAAGAAATAGATAAAAGAATTGATACATTAAAGCACTCTAGACAACAAAAATAGTCATCAGAATTCAATACAAGAAAAGCTTTTCCAACTTTTGTTTGGAAAGGGTACCTACAATGAAAAAAAAATTAATATCCTTTAAAGTCTTTCAGTGTAATTCAGTCAAAAGAATACTGGAAAATTATTCCCCAACAATATTACAAAGCTAGATTCCTATGTGACTAGTATCTTTAAACATATTTTTGTTGAAAAAGCTTAGAAATCCAATTGTCCACAAATAAAAAATACATCCAGATTAAACTGGAACTCTCTCTCGAAAATCACTTCCTGCACAACTTCCATAACTACCAGCTTTTACAATATAAAACTGGAGATCTCAAAAACAACACTGCACGTAACATGCTGTTTAATACGTATTCAGTTCCTTCATTAGCCTAATGGATTACAAGGTCAACCAGGGAACACTCACTTGCATCACTGGGGCAGGCAACGCGTGAATATAAAAGGAATCAGTGCCTGCATCCAGTGATCATCCTTCAGAGGCAATCAAGAACAAAGGTAGGTTTTTTGACGACTCGGCATCTCAGATTCAAGGTGCATGTGTTTTTCTGTTGCCGTAAATAGATGTGGTTTTTCTTTATAGACATTATGTTGTTGAAGAGTTTCGCAGGAGCAAGCATTTTTGTGTTGTTCATGTGTCTTCATCTGGGACAGATGCATCAAAGAAACGATATGGCCACCTGTAAGTTACCCTTCAGTTTCACTGCCTCTGTAACGCAGAGAATTCTGTAAACACAAGTCTGTTGTTAAAGCTGGATGCGATGAGTGTAAGCTCAGGGAGAACGTGCTCTTCTCGAAGCCTGGGGCTCCTGTCTATCAATGCATGGGATGCTGCTTTTCTAGGGCATACCCTACGCCCCTGAGGTCCAAGAAAACCATGCTTGTGCCAAAAAACATCACCTCTGAAGCCACATGCTGTGTAGCCAAAGAAGTCAAACAAGTAAGACACGAAGACTGCTATTGTTATCATACTGTCTCACAAATGTTTTCTGAAAAAGCAACTTGTGTTTGTGTTTAAAGGTGTTTTTAGGTAACCTCGGATTGTTCAACCACTCGGACTGCCACTGCAGCACCTGCTACTATCATAAGTCCTAACATTAAGTGTGATCCACCCTGTTCTTGAACACCAGTGCTCTTTTCCTGCTGAAATGTTGAATAAAAGATGCTGTTAGACTTTTATGCAATGTGCATATTTGCCATCAGCTCTTCTGAGTAATATTTATTAAAATGTCAAAGTTGCAAATTTATGCTTGGTTTTTCTACAATAAAAAGTTTATATTGTAGTTCCACTGTGATGCTGTAATTGCACACTTTTGATAAGTGAATTTTAGTCAAAAGCGTTCATTTTCATGTAGAATTAATGGTTGAATGCAGGCTGGATGATTGGGTCATTTATGATTGATTTAAAAAGTTTGGACACCCTTGTTGTAGATGGAATCATCTTAAACAGAGAAGCTTCACAAGAAACAGACCAGGCATCTAAAATGAACTTCATGTGGATAATTACAGTTTAATTAAAGACAAAGCTGTGCTTTACGGTTTACCTTGCTCTCCGTCTGTAATGAAGAGTCGAGTTACCTGAAGCACATGTTCAAGCGAGGTCTGGAGGATTTACTGCTAATGGAAAGATGGAGAGATAGTCGCACAGATAAATGTTCATCCCGACATCTGATAGTCTGTGTTTAGAGAAAAGATGAAGCACTCTTTGAATTCACCAAACAGTAAATATTCAGTCACTTATTCTCCATCTACTTGCTCCAAAGTTTCAGTTTCTTTCATGCATTGATGTTTTTTAACATAATTATCTTTACATTCATGCATTTGGCAGACTTAAGTAATGAACACATTTCATCAGTTCTAGTTTTCCTTTGGCTTTCCTTCCCTGATTTCTGTGTTGCTATATCAATGCTATGCCAAAGCGTTTTGAAATGATTAGATTAAATAGATTAAAGTATTGTTAGTTTAAGGTCATTTATAGATGCTTATCAATATACTGGACCAAATACAACTAAAATCAACCACTAAAATCAACTTTAAACCAAAGATAAACCCACCTATGTCTATATGTCCTCGTCTAACTTTTTTTTTTTCGCTTCTGATATTAGGTTTTTATGTTTTGTTGGGCTCTAGGCATCTATGCATTATCTTCCTTTTCATGGTCTCTTGATGTGCAGAGCCTCTCTCCTAAAAATTGATGGTGCTTTGTAACAACATAGCAACCCCTGACTACATGGTGGAGCTGCACAACTTTATGTGTCAAAGGACATAGAAGAAGAAAAGTCTGTTATAAATAAAAAGCCACAATATCTGTTGCCTGGCAAACAAACCATTGATGCCAGCAGCATCCAATCTACCTCTACTTCTATTTCCACCAGCTGCTTGTAATGTAACCAGTTTATAGCATGTGAATAAATTGCAGCGTCTTGACAGGTTACTAAAAAAATAATAATAATAAAACTGTACACAAAAATATATCCAGGTTAAATTGGAACTTTCCCCCGTCGTGAAAATCACTACATGGACAACTCGTAACATGCTATTTAACATTAAAAGGTCAACTAGGGAACATTCATTTGCATCACTGGGAGAGGTAAAAGCATGGGTGTAAAAGAAAGCAGTAGCTGCATTCAGAAATCATCCAGAGGGTGAAAATGGGTGAACAGTTCAGCATCAAAACTTAGTTTTATTACTAGTTTTGTTGAACTGCTGACTGTAATTTTCCTTGAATAACTGTAGTTGTACTCTAGTGTGGAAATATGGCAGTAAAAAGAGTTTCTGAGTGTAGGTGTGAACAATACAGAAACACTTACAAGGTCCTGAACAGTAAAATGTTGCTTTATATTGATTCATCAACTGCTCCTTATTCATCTGATATAATGTAGATGCAGAGTGGCATTTAAGGCTCATTCCGCATCTCATACTGTGCTCATCACAGTAACAATGTAGTGGAGTTCTGCAGTACGTTCTGATTCAAAATATATGTTCGCAGATGACTTACATCGAATTTGATGTGCACATATCTTTGACACTGCTCAATCTCGAGACGCAAATGATTCAGGTTGGTCACTTTGGTGATAATGGTAACATTACGGCAGATATACATTTACGCAATTAGATGCTTTTATCCAAAGTGACTTACAGATCAAGTAAATAAAAACCAACAACAAGCTATTTATAACAATGATTTAATTAATTACAAGAAGTGCTGATAGAAGAGGATCTAACTTTTCCTTTGGAGCTATTTCCTTTTGTTTTTGGTTGGGGTCTTTTTTGGTCTTATCAAAACTGACTGAAAGAGTATTTTCACCAGCCGGGAACAGTAAATGTGAATGTTCTGCTGAGATTATTATTTATTTATACCACTACATCTAAGTGTGGGAAATATACACATACAATCTATTATTGTTATGTATAAAGATAAAGTTTTTTTTATAAAAAAATATTAAAATAAAAATATGAAAACACATTTTTATCATTACTTTAAACGCTCCATCAACAGAACAAAATCAAAGAGGAGAAATTTATTCATTTTGGGTCAACTCCCCTTCAACGTTAGCCAGGGCAGAACTGAAGCCCCCTCCTCCTCTCGCTCCCGGGACGCGAGCGCGCAGCTAAATGCAGGAAGATTGGGTCGCGATTAGTTCATTTGAACGTATAAATACAATGGCGATTGTTTTGTTTTTGTAACGTGGTTAATTCTCGTGATTATTACCGAGCTTTTTTACCGAGTTCGCTGCAGTGGCAGTGAACGCCCGGGTCATGAAGACCGGGAACAGGCCTGGGCCGTAGTAGTTTGGGATCTCGGGCTGCTGGGAAGGCAGCGAAGATGGCGGAAGAGGATAGCAACGTTGGGGAGTCTCCGACCCTCTCAAACCGATTTCAGGACCTTGTATCTCGGTTAAAAGAGAGCCCCGAGACTACACTGGACGCCTCTGATCGTTTCTGTCGGGATTTTTGTCAAGTACGAGTTTTTTCTGGGCGTTTAACCGCCATTCTTTGTTCGAGGACGATGCTGCATGTTTGCATCGCTCCACCGACAACAAAAACTCACAGCAATTAATATTATACAGTAAACGATTAGCATTATTAGCATACAACAATGTTTTGTCACAGAAAGAGAACGCATGACTATATTTTGGTGTTTTAAGCATGTTTTACACCTTTGTGTATGGTCCTATTTCCTGAAGGCTAACACGTTAGCTTATTGTAACAGCATCCTCTACATTCCACTCACATTAAATGCTACATAATACAAATACTTAATCATGTTTTGGAATTTAACCACAAGATTAAAAAACATTTATGATGTAACCCGTATTATTCTATAACATACTATCCAGCTTTCTAACAGAATTAACATATATCCTCTGCAAATGCCCTCCTTCACATCAGTTCGAACACATCAGCCCCATGATAGCTTCATCTGGCTCTAGACGGTCATTCATCACCTTGGCTCATTTCTGTCTTTTCTCAGGTGTTGATGGATCATGGTTGTAACTGGAAAACAGATGAAGAGCTTGCTCCTCTCTTGGAGATGTACACGGCAGCTATATTGTGTTTCTCTGAGGCCAGCCCTTTCCTCGTTTCTGCATGTGAACAAGTCACAGAGGTGCTAAACAAGTTATCGTGGTAAGCTTCTCTTTGATTAGAATGGAGTTCCTTTTTATCTCTCACTGCTACTTATTACACATTGAATTGTATGTTACATTACGCAAACCCTACTTAATAAGCTCCCCCCCCCTGCATTGTTTGGTGCAACTAAGGCCATTTCCACATGAACAGTTTTTTTAAAACGTTTCTCACACCCCGTGCAAAACGAATCGCATCCAGAAATGCTTGTTTGAAAATACTGCACCCATGTGACTGAAAGACTCCATAAAATACTGTAAAGACTATACCATCAAATGTCAATTGATTAAAATTCATTTTTAAAATGAGTATTTGGTATTGAGTAACTCAATGCCATTAAGCTGAGAGAATTTAGAGTTGAGTTTGCAGCAGTTTCTCCCATTAGAAGTGCATGGGGAAGAACGGCAGCTTCAAATCAAAGCAAATGGTTGAAAGTAGAGTAGGAAAATGCCCTTTTTATCAAAATCGCGTGGTTTACCAGCATTCATAAGGTTAACACAGGTGAAGCCTGCTTTGATTATTGGTGTTCCCACTCTGTCAGGTTATTGCTCTTTATAATCAAATATCATAACTAAAGCATGTGTGAGATTTTTTAATCATTACATTAAATAAAGTTAATGTTAAAATATTAAAAAAAAAAAGGTGCGGCATGATGTTACGTAAGTGTGGGTATTTAAACGCAGCTCCAAGTGTCTTTTGGTCTTCTTTGGGTGATTCACATTAAGAACAGAGCAGGGCAGAGAGGGAGCTTTAGGTAATGCTTTTGCTTACCTTTTACTATAATAAACCTCTGTTTTCTGTGTAAATGCATCATGTCTCAAGAGACAATTCTATAACACATGCTTGTGCTTTTCTTTTTGTGGAAAACAGTGCAGAGGTAAACATTGGAGTAAGAAGTAAAATGTGATTCTGAACAGATGCTCTTTTCCCTGTTAGGAGCTGCTTGGATCTTCTGCTGTCATCCTTCGAGCCAGTTCCTGGTGCCTTATGGGAGATGTTTCAAACCTCCGTCAAGGTCAGAGACAAGATTTCATAGTTAATGTTTTTTTGTAGTTAAAAACTAACATTTTTAAATATAAATGACTTCACTTTTTTCCTTTCTGATTCGGATGGTTCATAATTGCTGGAAGACGATTTTTACTATCAAAAACCATAGTTTTCTGTTATGTTGAATAATCTGATAATTTTGTGGGTGCTCTTCCATACAGAAAGCTCACAGCATCCTTCAGCTTCATGGTTACTCGCAGCTTCATAGCCTGTACACTCTTGCAGAGGAGGGAGGCGTGTGGTCCAACTCCACGCTATGCAACATCCTCTCAAGTGATGGTTCTGATGTAGACACAGGTAAGACTTGGTCTGCTCTTTTTCTCTTATTCTTCTGGAACTCCTTGTTGTCTTTAGCTGCTTCTAAGTGAAAGCTGGAAAATAAGAATAGGAAATGGTGGCTCTTGCAGCAAACTGAGTTGTTTCAGGCTGGTGTTGAAGTGCAAAGCTTTAGAGCTTGTTTTTAGAGGTCACATTCCCATTGAGGTTCTCTAAGTCGTGAGAGGTGTGCCATGTGGTACCAGGGTTCTGATAATAAGTTCATCATATAGCTATTGCCCTTTTGTTTTCCACAGTCCACGAGCTCTTATCCCGTGAGGGCCCTGAACTCCTTCACATGCGTGTAAAGCAGCTCATTAAACACAAACAAACAGAGAAAGCTGCACGACTAGCAAAGGCCTGTGCAGAGTTTCCTGAATTTGGAGGGAAGAAGAACTTCAGGCAAATCTACCTCGTCTGTCTGTGTGACATTACACCACAGGAGGAACTCCTGCAGCAGGTGAGAACTGCCTTTATTAGATCAAACATGTTTGCAATTTGTATCGCTACGATGTAAGTCAGTATTGGTGAATGGTTGCAGCCGCTTGGCAGTTCGGTACCCCTAAAAATAAAGCACTTTAAGTCCTTTGGCATCAAAATGTCTTCCCTTATTGTCAAATTTCTCACAATTGCTGGTATTTAAATATCCCTTGTTTCTGGTGACCACAAATCTGGGTTGACTTAAAGTAGTTCTTCTCCGAGTAGAATCTGTTGCTCAGCGTAATATATTCTAATCCTCTTGGCTTCTTGTTTATATGTGCTGGCCTCTTTTCCTGTCTTGACATACTCTTCTTCCTGCTCAACCATGGCTTCCTCTTGCCTATCTAGATCATACAATCATCACAATACTCATTTGGATGAGTTCACAACAAGTAAACCAATTGAATTTTATAGAGCCACAATTATAAATTTGATTGTTTCTTCATTAGTTTTTCCTGCTGGGATAAACCATCTACAACTCAAAATTTTAAAATGGGGGAAAATAGAGCATTATTTTCAATTTGCCCATTAAAACATGTCAGCTTTCATCGAAGAAATGTAGCAGCTACTAATTCTCTACTTCTGCCTGTTCAGATAAAGGATGTCGACTGCAAAGAGGCCCTGGATATGATCTGTAATCTGGAGTCTGAGGAAGACGAGAGGGGAGCGTTTGCTCTGTGTACGGCCTTCTTCAAGCGTCAGCTTCTCAGTGGAGAGGCTTATTGTGCCTGGTATGCTGCCTGGTCATGTTCACACACTGTAAAATGTATAACTTGAACAAATAGAAAATATTTGTTTGGAAACCGAATGCCTTAAAAAACTCGACTTTACAGTATCTGGTCATTGTTATAAGTGGGATCACATTCAGCTGCATACATTGTGGTACCAAAATAAGGGACAACTTCACATCATTTTGCCATTATTACCATTGACGTCCTGTTCCTTATGCAAGAGGACAATCAGTACAAGTAATTGGTAAATGATTGCAGCTGGCAAACTTATAATTTTTAATTATATCTACATAATCATACTTGATTTGCTGCCTGAACCATCGTCACGCCATTCTGACTTCCATTCTGACTTCCATTCTGACTTCCATTCTGACTTTTTTTTTATTTGTTGTTTTTAAAGTGTTTTTGAAATTATATTTGGTTTTTATTCTGTTACAGGGAGTTAACGCTCTTTTGGAGTAAGCTTCTAATTCGGCTTGAATCAAAAGAGGCCTTTCTGGAGCAATGCAGACTGTTGGCACGCATCTCGGAGAGTGTATACCACATCCTGCTCCTCATTAAAGTGGTCCAGGCTGAGGTTGGGGAACGTTATTTACATTGTTATGATATGGAAACCTGAAAGTCCTGGAGTACTGATAGGTTTTCTGTTTCGTTAGGCTGAGGATGATGGGCTTTCTGTATGCATTGAAATGTGCATTCAAGCTCTGAAGATGGGAGTCCATGACAGTGAGGGCTGTAACATCTCCATTTGTAGAACTATTTCTTGTTTGCTGCCCTTAGACTTGGAAGTAAAGCAAGCATGTCAGCTGACTGAGTTCCTGATAAAACCCACTTTGGATTCCTATTATGCTGTGGAAACTCTTTTTAAGGAGCCTGAGCCAAAGCCTGACCAGGCAGATCCACCAATTATAAATTCCCTCCGTTGTGACCTGCTGCTGGCCTTAAAGATAAAGTGGCCTTTCGATCCTGAATTCTGGGACTGGAAAACCCTCAAACGCCAGTGCATTGGTCTGATGGGTCCGGAGGCTGCGGGTTTGCCGTCTGAAGATAAATTAAGTGACTGTGAAGACAATGACATGTTAGATCTAGATGAGAACTACTTCCAAAATCTTCATTTTCCGGAGTTAGGAGAAAATCTGTCTCATGAGCTCACAGAAAATGTTGCAGAGCAAACAAAGAAACAAGAAATAAAGAAGACGAAAGAGAAGGGATCCATTTCAGCTCGATTCCGCAATTGGCAAGTGTACATGCAGTACTGTGTCTTGTGTGACAAGGAGTTCCTCGGACACAGGATCGTGAAGCATGCATTAAAGCACGTGCAAGATGGGATTTTCCATTGCCCCATCTGCACTAGTACTTTTGACAGTAGGGCCGTTCTAGACCCTCATGTGGCCTCGCATGTGAAGCAGTCAAGCAGGGAGCGCCTAGCAGCTCTGGGTGTGAAAAAGAAGTATGCAAGCTCCAAATCCAAGGTAACTCCAGCTAGAGGTCCCTTGAAAACTGAAGAGCACCACCTCAAACCACCAATGAAAGAGACCCCAGGGATAATTAGCAATAACAATCTGAACTCTTCAATCAGTGGTACCAGCAAAACGGTGAAAACCAGCCTGAAACCCTCTCCAAAAAAGAACCGTATTCAAGATGACGCTCAAGACTTCTCCTGTCCGGTTTCTTGCTGCCAGAAGGTTTTCAAGTACTTTAGGAACTTGGTTGCACATGTAAGAGCTCATCGGGGTGATCAGGAAGCAATTCATTTTCTAGAACTACAAAGTAAAAAGGCATTGTGCCAATATTGCCACCGCCAATTTGTCAACACCACCCACCTTAACAATCACCTCCAGTTGCATTATGGTCCAAAACCATACTTTTGCATTCAGCTAGGATGCACCTTTCGCTTTTCCTCTTACGCTGAGGTGCTGATGCATAGAAAGCTACACACCAAGTTTGAAGGGCAGTGTGCATATCCAAACTGCGAGAGAATATTCGGTCAGACATACCTGCTGTATGATCATGAAGCACAGCATTACCTGACATTTCCCTGCAAGACTCATTGTAATGAGGTCTTTGTCTCTTTGGCAGAACTGGACCAGCATAGGAAAGAGCATTGCAGACAGGATGTGTTCTTAGAATTACCCTTGAAAGAACCACAGACTGCTTCAGAGGGACCTGCAAAACCATATGAAACAAATTCTCATCACTTCGCCTCAGATGAAGATAATGCAGTCTCCACAAAACAGCCTGAGCAGCTTGTACCATGCACCACACAGTTGAAAGGTCTGGAAGCAGATTCTGTTGGGAGTCGCATTCAAATGGAGAAAAGTCTTACGAGTACAAACCATCTTGAGTCTTGCTTTGTCAAACTGCAACCAATTCGTGTAAAGTACAGCGATCCTAATTATGACCAAGCTCGGAGTAAGGGTAATGGTGAAAATTACGAACTCTTCAAAGATAAGAAGTTGTTTTGTATCATTAAACATCCTGTTAAGACTTCAACGGCTTCTCTCCCTGCGAACAAACCAAACAAAGAGGAAGATCTTACACATGTTTGTCCCTTTTTTGAAACTTGTTCACGCAAGTATGGCACATCAAAAAGTTTGTCGAGGCATGTCAAAACTGCTCATTCTGAGGCCTTCGAGGAGTGGAAGTTGTCAAAGAAATATGAACGGATTGCAAAATACACTTCGCTGAAGCTCTTGTCCAAGAAAACCGCTACAAGCTCTCAGAGACCAGGATGGAAAAACCAATCTGCACCACTGGAGCCAAGTGTTGAGAGTAACTCATCGGTTTTCTCAGGTCATGTAAGCGGGCAATCCCTTAGTTCAAATTTTTGCTCTCAGCTGGACAGCTCTCAGAATGCTTGGCCATCGCCTTCAGTGGAGAACTTGAATTCAGATTTTTCCATCCACGATCCCTACAGCTCTTCCATTTTATCTGACACGGTACACACAAGCCAGTCATATACCTCAGATACACTCCTAGGCTATCCATCTGTGTCATCTTATGATGATGCTGCCTCCCTTTCCATCAATACCCACACAGGATTAGATGTGATGAACGAAGCCTCCAAATATGTCTCCAGCTCTTTAAGGGTACTGCATGCTCTTAATGGGGAACAGACTTGTGACTTATCCCAGATTGACTCTAATGTTCCTCCTGGTTTTAATCATAGCCATCTCCCTAATTCAACCAGCCCTATGTTACCTAGAATCAACGAATGCTTGTATTTTTCACCAATGGCTTCAGAGGTAAGTCCCAACTCGGTGCCGTCCTTGGGAACCTCAAACAAGGAGACCAGTACCATGTGCTCTGATGCATTGTTTTCAGCAGAAACCAACTGTGGTTCCAGTGATTTCCAGGAGTCTTCTGACAGTCTTTTTGGTGCTCCACCCATGACTGAGGAAAAGGGTCTAAAGGAGTTTTGCAATCATGAATTGGCTCAAGATGAAAAAGGAGAGCCTGAAGATCAAAATGCTGTAGATTCTGTTGAACCTGGGAAGCCACTGAAAAAAATAAAATCATCCAAGAGAACAAAATGGCCTGCTATTATACAAGATGGGAAGGTCATTTGCTGCAGGTGCTACAGAGAGTTTTCAAGTACAAAGTCCCTTGGAGGTCACTTGTCAAAGCGTTCTCAATGCAAGCCTGTAGAGGAGATTGATCTTTCTGCAGAGTTGCCAACTTCATTCCTTGACTTTCTGAATGATCCCGATATTTCCATGGTACCAATGCCCATCCCTGCAAATGATGTCCTTGAGAACAATCACAAACCAGCCATTTATGCACCATCAGAATCAAATCATAGCACTGTAACTGGCATGCTCAGCATAGAAAGATTGCCAAACCCAAACAACATGTCCTCTCAGGATGCACCCGAATTGCCTGTAAACAATGATTTCATCCATCCTGTTCCCGACAAGGGCATAGAAGTTAAAACGAATACTGAGATTGCCTCAGTAAATAGTAGTGAAGATGAAGGAATCATTGAGATTGAGAGGGCATTACAGCGACTTGGTTTGAGTGATTCACTTGATGGTGCATCTGAGCACTCTGGTCAGCAGAGTCAAACCTCCAAAGCCATCTCCAACCCTGCACCCAAGGTTAAGAAAGATAAGGTCAAGGCTGAGCAGAAATCTAGTTTAAAGCCATTCAGGTGTAAAGAAAACTGTGGTTATGGTGCAATGACAAAGGAAGCCTTACTCAACCATCTCAGTCGTGTACATGGTTACAACGAGGAACGGATAAAAGAGATTAAGAATGACCCGGATAGATTTGCACCATACGTTTGTCACTTATGTTCTAAGACATTCACACGGACCACAGGTCTCAAAATCCACTACAAAAATATCCATCGTTATTCAAAAGAAGAGATAACTGTCTTAAAGATCGGACATGGCTTTAGAAAGAGCAGAAAACCTTCAGAGTCTCCTAAAGGACCTGGTCTCAATGTCAACGGTAATTTAGCTGCTCCGTCTCTTGTCCCAAATGTTGGACAACTCAAAAAACAAGAGGTCAACATTGCACCAAAAGGAAAAAAGAAATCTCCCTCAAAAAGTACAAAGACTTGCAAGACTCTAGCAGAGTCAAAGAAAAACATGTTTTCAGTCACAAATCTTGAAGGCCCCTCGTTAAAGACTGAGAATCACATTTCGGGAGTAAATAATTCAAGCTTTCTTATGTCTCAAGTGAAGAGTGGTGACAATACTAATCACTTGAACTTGGTCAAAGACGAGAGTATGTTGCATACAACACAACGAATTGAGGAAACTAAAATAATAGGTAATGACTTTGAGTCTTGTAGTTTGCTAGATCAACCGGGTGTGTACCGGCCATATCGCTGTTTGCATGAAGGATGTTCTGCTGCCTTCTCAATCCAACACAACCTTATCCTTCATTACAAGGCAATGCACCAGTCTGTACTTCATGAAAACCACCTTGTTGGAGCTACCGACAGAGAAGTCCAAGTACATGGGTACAGATGCCAAGTCAATCAATGCACAAAAGTGGTGTCAAAAGTCACAAGTTTGTTGAAACACTATCTTTTGCTCCACAGATGCACTCTTGAAAAAGCAAGTGCATTGCTATCTGGCGTTGAAGTAGGCACCTTCCAGTGCGACCAATCCAAATGTCCCGCTCATTTTACGTGCCATTTAAAGTACATTGATCACATAAAAAATGTTCACAAAACAATTAAGGTTTCGGTAGATGGGGATTTTCAGAGTGTGAACCTCACATTTCCTTGTCCATTCAAAGGGTGTGAGCGGGCATATTCAACAAAATCGAATCTTCTTCGACATCTTATTCAGAAACATGATTCAACTTTTGAAACTTTAAAAGATAAGCTAGACAATGGAATTGGAGATGTTTTACAAACCAAAAAGTGTGCCAATGCTGAAAATGGAAAGGAAAATATTGCAAACAACAAAAACAAGAAGACGTCTACGAAAAAAGATAACAGCATTCAAAGGGCCTCTATGAACATAGACAAGACTCTTCTTAAATCACATGCTGAAGCATCTGCAATGTGTAATGGAGCTGTTCCTCTTCAGTACCCGTGCATGATCCAGAGCTGTAATACTGTAACAAATGCTGAACAAAGTATAGTGAAACACTACTCGACTCATGGTCTAACGAAACAGTTTGTTCAAATTCAGAGAAGCCAATTCATATACTGCATTAGGAACGGTCACATACCCCCAGCAGATAGTAGCTCAAAACAAGAGATGAGGAAGGAAGAAGCTTGGAAGCCAGGTTCAGTGGAATCTCAGCCATCAAGTATAGTAGAAGGTCAGGCGCTGTCGTCAAAAGAAACTCGTGGACAGACTTTAGCACAAGTTCTAAAACCAAGCTCAGAGGAAGCTCAGAACCAGAGTTTACTACAAGCTCAGGAGCTAATTTTAGTGAGGGCTGGTAGTCAGAGCTCAGTGGAATTATCGAAAAAAAGTTCAGTGAAGGCTTGTGAAAATACCTCTATAAAGGGTCGAAAACAGAGTTCAGCAAAGGGTCGAAAACCAAGTTCAGTGGAAGCTCAGAAACTGACTTCAGCAAAGCGTCGAAAATCGAGTTCAGTAGAAGCTCAGAAACTGAGTTCAGCAAAGGGCCGGAAGACCTCTTCAGTGGAAGCTCAAAACCTGCGTTCAGCAAAGGATCGAAAACTGAGTTTGCCAAAGGTTCAGAAGCAGAGTTCAGCAAAGGCTCAAAAACCTACTTCAGTGGAAATTCAGAAACCGATCTCAGTGGTAGCTCGTAAACAGAGTTCATTTCAGGGTTGGAAACGGACTTCAGATGACGCTCAGAATCAGACGTCAGTGAATGGATGTAAACAGACTTTAGTCAAAGGAAGGAAACCAGGTTCAAATAAGACTCAAAAAAGGAATTTAGGGGAAGCTCGGAAACCAACTTCAGTTATGGTTTGGAAAAAGACTTTGGTAGGAGCTAGCAAATCGAATGTAGCTGAAGCTCGCAAACAAAGTTCTGTGAAAAACTGGGAAAGAGAAACCTGGAATGCGCAGATTCCAAATTCAGTGGTTTCTTCTCAAGTGGTCCCACCAGAGATTGTTGGTGGAGGATCAACACCAGTTACGAAGCGAAAAAGGGGTCGTCCACGCAGGAATGAACGTATAAACACATTCTCTGTAGAAAGGAAAGCAGGACTTCGCAACTACTCAGAGAGTCATGTTAAATATCAAGTGAAGCTGTCAAGAGCGATATTGAGCTCATCGAAAACTCGTCGAAAACATGTTGAGAATAAAATAACACTGAAACTTTGCAAGCGTTCAGATTTGGAGGCCCCCTTACTGAAGTTCAGGAAACATTCTCGATCTAATGTGTCCAGACAACAGCAAACTGACGAGCCAGTCATCCGAAAAAATGAAGTTTCCAAATCTCTTGTTCATTTTAGGAATCCTCTAAAGATTGCTGCGGTTAAGAATGTTAAAATTGTGATGTATGAGAGTCAGTCGTCTTGCTCTGAACTTCTGAAGCAGCTTCAAGACATGCATCCTAAAGTCATCCTGAAAAAAAGTCTGCACAGTTGATGGTGAAACTGTGGAGGTAGAAAAAAGGCCTTGTTCTCAGGACCTCATACTGTGTCCCATGCTGCCTCCAGAGACGTTTGGAACCTTTCCTGCATCTTATCATTATTCCAGTCTTTCCACAGACTTTTATTTGTAAATCACATTTTGTACAATTCTGTATTGTTGTGTTTTAAACTTTTTGTATTCCGACGAGCGTTAGATGAATACCTTTTTAACCTGTACAGTTTTGTGTAGAATGATAAAGTTATGCCTTATCCCTGTGGGATTTTAATTGGTTTTGGAAGGTATCTCTTTTTAAAGTATTTATTTTAACTTAACTGTAGCGCGTCAGTGTATTTGTCTTCCACCAAACACTCAATATAAGGTGACTAGATACACGATGTGCATCTATGTGTTTGCCTGGTGTCAAATTATGGAGGTTAGATTCTGATGCATTCAACAATTTAAGCAATGAGAGGATATGTTTCAGATTGAATCGTTCATTAAGTGCAGGAATTAATTACAGCATATAAAATGAGTGTGAAATAAAGATGTTGAAAGTATATGCAAGTATTTGTCTGGGTGTTTTGTATCACACTTAACCCCAATTAAATTTCTCCCTAGTCCCACAACAGAGGATTGTCTTTTTTTTTTCTCATTTTTGGTCAAAGCTTCCAGATCTTGAACTAAGGAGTAACTACAAAATATTCACTTTACTTATGGTAGTTACTAAATGGCAGGGGTGGACAACTTTATTCCTTTAGGTTTGTTTTGGTTCCCACTAGTAGCAGCATTTTTCCCTAGGAGGGGCTACACTAAGTATCCAAAGGGGCAACAAATACATAGAGTTAGCATTACATTTGTTATACATAGAACTGCACATGTAGTGTGTCCCTTTTATTCTTAAATTTGGCCCCTATAGCACTAAATGTTAAATATTTTACAAAAAATGCTTTAAATCTTTCTCGCTAGTCCATTCTTTGGCTCACTGCTGTTTTTAAAAGGAAACAAGGGAAGCAAAAAAAGGATTTGTCTTGACACAGTCATTCAGCCAGGTCTAAATGATTAAAATGGAGGATAAAAATGGCCTAAATACATAAACATATTTATGACTTAACATATTTTCTATTGGTATTTTCATTTTTTTCTTATTTCTGGGTAAAGTTATTTTTACTTAGGAGAAGGAGCAGTGAGATGTGGGGTGACTCCCTCTAAGGACCGACCAACACAGGTACCAGTGGCCCTTAAACAAGCCAAGAGTGTTGTACTTCCAAGACCAAAGTTTCCTACTCCTGGAGTACAGCATCATGAGTGGATGCCTAATACATTTGATAGATGTTTTATATTTTGGAGATTCCATAAATGAAAAATAAATTACCGGTAGTTTGTCCATGTTGTGTTCATGGCAAGGATGCCAAGGTACTAGGGTACCCTGAAAAAGATCTGCTACCAAGCTAACTAATCAGAGACCTAGTGGTCATGTTGTAAAGATACAATTTTGTAGGTTGTGCATCAGGCTGTAGAATAAGGGTCTGAGGCCACACTTTAGGCTTTGTTTTTACTTGCAGACATACAAATACCTTTTTAAATCATAACTTTTTATCCAAAAGAGAACACCATCCTACACAAGAACCAAAATGGAAGCATTGAGCAGCAGAAATGGAATTGCGATAAGGTATCTTCTACAGTGGAATCAAAACAGGAGCTGGAGGAAGTTTCTGAGCTAAGGGAATCTTGTTGCCCTTCCATAGACTGCTCCCTGTGACTATAAGTGCATTGCTAAAAGTGCGTTGCTAAAACAAGTCTTTGGTGGTAGCTTGAGTTAAGCTTTAGTAGAAAGTCTTAATTGACACTTCATTCAGTCTTGCACTTTGAGCTTGGTAAACATTAGAGACAATGCTGTAGCTAAATTACGCAAGGAATAGGACCTTTGCCAAAATTTAAAAGGTAATCAGTGACCAGTTAGAAATACAATCAGGAGACTATGGTAATGCAATCAATTGCTTTTTATTTTTATCTTTATGAAGCTGATAAGCTTTTCAACAAAGCAATGAAACAAATTCTGATTGGACCATTAGCTTACGTCATTTTTTTTATTATAGTACACAAGCAATGGTTGTTTCCTATTAAACAGTTTCACTATTATAAGGTCCTTGGTTTAAGCTACTCATGAAAAATGTGAAACAATAAGCCTCTTTTGTTACTTCTTTGTGGGAAAATGCAAACCATACTTAAAGATGCTGAAGCTTATGAAGAGGGTTATGCTTTTCACTCAAAAAAAAAAAAAAGATTTGTAGAATATTATGAAATGTGTAAACAATTATATATTTTTAAATATTTATACCAATCCCAAAAAGTTGAATATCCATTTACTGTATTTAAATTTTATTTTATATGATATTTGACAATCTATACCTATTCAAAACAAAATGTAACATACTCTCAACAGAAAAACAGTTGATCCATTGATATACCATCCTGCATTATAGAAATGTTTATTTTGCATATTACTTACAATGAGAAAACATTACATTAAAAAAAGAGAGAAGAGGAGGGGTATACCTTTAAAGGCTACCAAATTTTCAAAAGACAATTGATATTTATTTTGGGGACAGCTGTATTAAATAAAAAATGTGTTATATGTCAATCGTTGGGTTGCCAATTTACACTAAAATATTATCAATGCATCCGTTTCTAAAAGAAATATAAAGTCGCCCAAGAGTTTGCATACATTTGTTTGGACAAAGTATTTACATTGCAAGATGTAAAAGAAGTCATACTTAATAAGGCACAGTTAGAATCTAATAATTGTTCCTTATTCCGTATAGCTCCCAAATAATAATTATTTTTTTGAGTAAATAGAAGACCCAATCGGATCATTTGTTTTTAATAGGTGTTAATACAAGCTGTTTTTTTATATGGACTAGCCTGTGTAAAGTAATGAACATGTGCTCACTAAATCTTTTTATGAAAGAATGTTACCTTGTCATGAATCATACAATAGCATCAGCTAACGTTCTTGAAACATCTTTACAACTCTAAACTCTAAACATCTTGAAATACCTTGAAACTTCTAGGTCAATAGGACAAAAAGTCAAATTACATTTCAAGTAGATTTCTTTTTAATACAAAGCACCGAAAATTTTAGGCTGTTTTGTCAACAAAAACAAAATCACCGCCTCCTTCCGTGACGTAACGTACGTCTATTCACCAAACTAAGGGGCGGATTTGATCGTAAGTTCAGAGAGCGGGGTTCGGGAGCAGACGAGTTCCACACGTGGTTTTCTTTAGCTGGAAGAACTTCAGACCTGGAAGCTTCTTTTCAAATCACTCACATTCTCTTAGGATAACTTCAGATCAGAAAACCGAGCGATGCCAGCTCAGATCATCTGCGGGAAGACCCTCTCAGCGTAAGAGATCCGCTTCCAGAAGAAGAAACATTGCTTAACTCTGAGGCTCTGATGTTACAGTCTGCTTTTATGCTTCATTCCATGGATCTTTGGCAATCTGAACTTTGAGAGGGTTTGATTGATCCCGTTTAGAGTATGTTACACTTTGAAAGAATGTTATGTAATTCAGAACGTGCACGTGATCGAATTAAATAATTATACATGAAGTCCAGGTGGCACATGATCTCCAGTTGATGCTTGTTAGTCCTCAAACTTTGGGGATTAGTGAACAATTAGGTCTTTTGTTCATTTGTATCGGCGTCCTCATGCAGATGTCTATAAATCTTTTTGTAGATTCTATAAATCTATAAATTTGTTTAGTCTATAAAACTTTTTTCTTTTGACTGGACATTGCCATAAATACAAGAAATGTGTTGGATTGCAATATGCATGCTGAAATTTTTAAAGATTTACAGCCCTCTGGGATAATGCATTGAAGGCTTCATGAAATATATAATGGGAGGTAAAGTTATACAGTATTAAATACATTACTGTTTAGATAATAACACATTGCTGTGTCACACTACAATAAGACTTTGTTATTCTTGCCTTTCCTTAACACTACTTCTGGGTTTCCTCCACTGACTTTATATAAAGACCATTGATCATACATGATGTCACCCATTTTAGCAGGAATTAAATGAGGCTCAAAGTTTGGGAAAAGTCAAACACCTTTTAGCTAAAAGTCTCTTCCGGAAACACGCCACTGCATAGCTGCAAAGATGCCACTCAACAAACCACACCCTTAAATATATGTAATTTTATGGCTTTTTGTAGAACTAAAACTAATATGTAATAAATCACCACCTTTGAGTTGAAATCAATGATGGGGAAACAAAAAATAAGTAATCAGACTTTAAACACGTTATTCAGCTCTCAAGCTGGGTGTTCTAACATGGATGTCATTGGGAATCTGCTTTCCAGCTGACACCAGCCTCAAGCGGTCAGTCGTGGAAGTACCGTTTTAGTCACTTTCTTATCTGCTTTATCCAGCTCTTGTAGGAGAGAAGCACCTGTGACCTTAACTCAACCTGGTAGTTGGTTTAAGCTGGTTGCGCTTGGTCATACTGGTTTGAGATTGTCTACCAGCTTGGCAGAGTATATTGCTGCTTCACATACTGCTCACGTTGACATTTTTTTCTCCAGTCAGGTTCGAGGGAAGCTGAAGGAGGAAGTGGAAGCCATGAGGGCCATAAATCCAAGTTTCAAACCAGGTCTTGTTGTGCTGCAGGTGAGTGCTTGCGATCCAAGATCGTGCATTATTGAAATGCACGTTGTTCAAATGAATTAATCTCTTTCTCTGGAATTGTAGGTGGGAGATCGAGATGACTCAAACCTGTACATCAGTATGAAGCTGAAAGCAGCTGCTGAGGTAAAACTTTGTTCTGTGCTGTGACTCGTTCAGTGTTGTTCCTTTTCATGGTTCATAAAAACAAATGCCCCCAGAATGAGACTTTCATGAGGACAACAGAAGCCCCTTTTTCTTGGGTTGAGCACAAAACTTGGTAGCAGTATGGAACTAGGGCAAACATTGACGGCATTAACCGTCTGAATATCTTCTAAGAACAACGGCTCAACATTTAAATCCCATGAACAGTGTTCTGATTAGTTTTTAATCCAGAACAACAATTCTGGTATGTCTGTGGACTGACTCTCACTTTTTATTTTTGTTCAGTCAGTGTGTAAGGAAAGTGGAGGCTCTTTTACAGGCTACGTGATGAAATTGTAGTGTGCACTCCATTGAGTTTGGCAATGGGATGGTGGTGTTTCCCATCAAGGTCATAAAACCAGCAACTAAATGTCTGGTTCTTGCATTTACAGTTGTGCTCATAAGTTTAGCAATTTCTTTTTTTATTTTTTGGAAATATGAATAACGCAAAGCTATTTTTTTCACTTGTAGTTAGTGATTGGGTAAAGCCATTTATTGTCAAACAACCGTGTTTATTTTTTTGAAGTCGTCTTGACAACAGAAACTCTCCAAATGGCAAAAGACATCAAAGAAATGAAAAAAATTCTTGTTGCCAGGGTGTGTAAACGTATGAGCAATGTGTGTTGATTGGAGTTAGGGCATGATAAATGTTCACATTTACTGCGTCCACTTATTTATAACAGGAGGGTTTATCTGTTTTCTTCCACCACACTTCCTTCTTAGAGAAGCTAATGGAGGTGGTTTAGGACTCAGATAGATGCTTCTTATTGTCATTGGGCATTTGTCACATGTGAATATTAGTTTGACTGATTTCATCTTCTGATGCGGAAGACTAGCTCACATTATATCCCTCCACCAATATATAAATATATATATACACCATTGGAAGATCTGTTCTCAATCTCTAACGTGTCTGGTTTCAGATTGGAATCCATGCTGTACACAAGAAGCTTCCAAAGACTGCAACTGAGAGTGAGGTGGGGTGCTGATCCACTTCGGTGAAGGACGGTTCTTATGTTTTTGCTATTTGACATGTTTATGTGTGATTTGTTGACTCTCTTTAGGTGTTGCACAGTGTAATGGAGGTGAATGAAAACAGCTCAGTGCATGGCCTCATTGTTCAGCTGCCCCTGGACTCCATCCACAGCATCAACACCGAGATGGTCATCAATGCGGTGGCTCCGGAGAAGGATGTAGACGGGTACAGACCTCAGATTACATGTTTTTAACCATTACGAGGTAAATGCTCTTATTCAGATGTTTGTGCTTCAGTCTCACCAGCATTAATGCTGGGAAACTGGCCCGTGGGGATCTGGGAGATTGCTTTCTTCCATGTACACCTCATGGATGTATGGAGCTCATCAAACAAACAGGTAAGGTCAGACTAAAAGATGCTTCACTAGTAGAACCCTAAATGTACATTGTAGGACTATAACTAATTAAAATTCAATGGATGAGATGTTGTTTTCACAGTAATATCGTATGCCTATTCTGCATTAACATCTAGAAATTTACGATTTTAAGGAATGCTAAGGTGCACTGTGAACACACATTCATAACAACCTTTTTTTCCTTTAAAGCAACCCCAGATCATGATTGTTTCAGATAGATGTAGTCTTACAATTTGGTGAATTTTCCTTTTAGCATTCCATTTGTTTGCAACCTTTAGAAAGGGGTTTAACTCACCTACCTGCGAGGAGATGATCTACTTTGAATTTCAGGGAATTTGGAAAACTTCAGGGAGTTTGCAAAGTAGGTTTTCAAACAATTGTATATTGTGTAAACACGGTCATGGTGGAAAACGTCCTAAAGTGCAGCAAGTTGAGTCAAGGTGTCACAAGGAAATGATTGTTGTGACAATCTTTTTTCATTTGCTAAAGAATATACTGGAATTTCTTTTTTCTTTCATTTCATGTTTAACAATTTGGCCATATTAAATGGTTGACTGCTATAAACTACAATTTGAAACTATAAAGTTGATAAATTACGCATGAATTTATGTTCTAAAATCTATTATCTCCACTTGTGCTCCAGAGATGAACTCCGGTCTTGATGAACTTCTCATTAATCACTGTTTATACATCATGTTTTATCACTGTATTTTGTAGGTGTGCCTCTGGCGGGGAAACGAGCAGTGGTGATTGGTCGCAGTAAGATCGTCGGTGCGCCAATGCATGACCTGCTTCTGTGGAACCACACCACAGTGACCACCTGCCACTCAAAGACTGCAGACTTGGCTTCTGAGGTACAGAGCTCTATTTTCCACTGGTATTACAACATTATAACTAGAAAATATGGTATTAATATTGAAACAATTCAGCATAGCTTAGCAGTCCATTTTCTCTGTACACTGAGCAAAAATAAAAAAACCTCCCATGAGTTGACACAAAGAACTTGAATATGTTTCTACATACACAAGTCAAACTTTCAAATATTGTTCACAAATCTGTCTAAATCTGTGTTTGTGAGTATTTTTAATCTGCTGACAGAATCAATCCCACTTCAAAGGTGTGGCATGTCAAGGTGCTGACAATTTTCGTGTGTATACTGAAGCAGAGACATGAGTAATACTTGCGTGTCTGCTCTCTGTCGTTGAATGTTAGTTTTAGAGCAGCTCTTAGGATCTACTCTGCTCATGCATGTGTCAATGGCAGCTAGATGTTGTCTTTTAGGTGGGGAAGGCAGACATCCTAGTGGCAGGGATCGGGAAACCAGAGATGGTTCGTGGAGAATGGCTGAAGAGTGGAGCTGTTGTCATTGACTGTGGGATTAACACCATACCAGGTGAGTTCTTCTTTCAGAGTTTGTTCACAGGTTTAAATTTATTTATTTGCATGCAAACATTTTCATTGTATTATAATATGCATTTTTTTTACCAGTTACAATGACTCCCAAGTTATTTGTTTTGTGACTCGTACAAAAACCTGTACGTGATTGGTATTTAGAGATGGAACATTGCCAATTTATTACTACTCTATGTTTTTCTGTGAAAAATACTATGAAAACAAGCCAAGGGTAGAATCCTATGAGCTGAAATGAACACCACAGTAACTGTTATATTTGTACTTACTGGTTGTGATTGGGAGGACGCTGCTGGTTTAAAAAGAAGTTATCTTTTAATAAGTCAGTGTGCGGATCCAGCATTGGACACAAGTGGATTAGCATAACAGAACTATATTATACAATGCATGGATAATTTTCAAAAATTGATACAAGGGACAAAAATTTCAATAAAATGCACACAATTAAGTTTACGAAAAAACCATTGGCCTTGTTTCCTGTAGACAGCACTCGAGCGAGTGGGAAGAGAGTAGTGGGAGATGTCCACTACGAGTCGGCTAAAGATCAGGCAGGGTTCATCACACCTGTACCTGGAGGAGTCGGACCCATGACTGTCGCCATGCTCATGAAGGTAGATTGCTGCTGTATCTGCCTGAGGACTTTCACTTAGCTTCACAGATAAAGGCATTGACTGTTTCCTGTTTTTAAACTATCAGCAAAAGAATACTAACAAAATAAAATGCTCAGGGGGTTGGGGTGGATTTGTTATTTTATATGTATTGATATGTATTGGAATGAATGTGTCATCCCATATTTCTTCAACGAATTGTGGAAATTGAGTGACGGAAAGCTGTAGATTTTTTTTTTTTAATTTTTGTTGAACTAAACAAAATACAATTTCACAAGATTTTCATCAAAGTATGAAAGTACTTAAACATAAAGTGACTGAAACAGAAAGACAACAGAAAGGTAGAGGAAGTAGTGCATCACTGAATGTGCTCTTTTTTTAGTTAGACGACAGGATGTATATTTAAGAAAGTTTCTTTTTTTTTTTTTTTTCCTAGAACACCGTTCAGAGCGCCAAACGTTTCCTTGAAACTCAAGAGCCTGGAAAGTGGATCGTCCACTACACCAAACTCAACCTGCAGCGACCAGTTCCAAGGTATGATTTGCTAGGATTTGTAGTACAAGATCCAATAATAAACGACTCGAGAGAAAAATAATAAGCTGTAAATTGCACGTATAATGCTTTGTATTTCATTATTGAATTGACTCTGTAGCTATTGCAATCATTTAAACCTTAATGATTTTATTCCGAAAAGCTTTGCCTTTCGGAAACTCAGCTTTTTTTTACATAGCACGTTAATGGTCACCTAAAAACTGAAAACACGACAGCTGAATAAGTGAGCAATTATTGTTCTATCATTAAAATTACTTGCAGGCAATTTAAATTTAAAGTATTAGTCATTAATTAATACAGTGTGTCTCGTGAATAATTATGAGGTATTGATTGGTATATGCACAAATGAATAAATGTATTTTCGAACAGGAAGTCAGAAATGGAAAATAAAATTACCCAGTTTCCCCCACATTTAAATGCAACATACAATAACATTTTCTTAAGTTATTCTCAATGTCATTAAACATTAAAATCCCTTTAAATTAATGATGTTGTTTTGGGACAAACATTTGACTAATTTTTATTGGATAAAAGCATGGTTTACTCCACTAAATGTTTTTGTTCCTTGAGCAAATACGTTGATCATTAGTGAAATCCTTTGCGGTTGTTGTTTTTATTTGAATTCTCTCTAACATAGTTGTTTTCATCAAACAGTGACATAACCATCTCGCGCTCCTGTGTCCCAAAACCCATCGACAATCTGGCAAAGGAGATCGGTCTTCTCTCGGATGAGGTCGAGCTCTTCGGCAGAACTAAAGCCAAAGTCCAGCTGAAAACTCTTGATCGACTTCAGACGCGAGCAGATGGCAAATATGTGGTGGTTACCGGGTAAGAGTTCATCACTTGAAACTGGTTTATGTTTTACTGGCTTCATATGGATCCTAGTGCTAATATTGTGTTTGACCCAGAATTACTCCAACTCCTCTCGGCGAAGGAAAGAGCACCACGACCATCGGATTGGTTCAAGCTCTTGGGGCACATCTTAAACTAAACGCCTTTGCATGTGTGCGCCAACCATCACAGGGTCCTACTTTTGGCATCAAAGGTGACATTTTGGTTGATGAATGTGTTTCACTATTAGTTTTACTTTCCAAAAGAATGAGTCAATGGGTCTTTAAAATATTTGCTAAACTGCAGAAGAAGGGAGAAAATAATTAAAGAGATTAATTTTTTTTATCGCTACCATGTTGTCTCTAGGTGGAGCTGCTGGTGGAGGCTACTCTCAGGTTATTCCCATGGAAGAGGTAAAAGTGTCTCAGATCTAAACCTACAATATGAAAATATGTTGTCCTCTCATATCTCTTTTCTTCAACAGAATTTGCCAATTTAGTGAAAAATGGTCTCATTCTTACTGTCTTGGTTATGAATTGACCTGTTTCAAACAAAGACTGAATTTCACAAATAATTCCTCCAGTTCTTCTAGGTAGTGCTTCTTTAGCTTGGGTGCCTGATACAAATTCAGATACACCAGCAAAAATGCAGCATTGTTATTTGATTCTGTTATTAATCATATTTAGTGTCTTTTTAACATTAAACACATTGCTAATTGCTTAAAATGTGCTTCTAGGGACCTTTGAAAATAAAATGGTCTTAATGCAATGTCTTCTCATTGTAGTTCAATCTCCATCTGACCGGAGATATCCATGCCATCACAGCCGCTAATAATCTTGTCGCTGCTGCAGTTGATGCTCGCATCTTCCACGAAGCCACACAGTCTGATAAGGTACACTTATGATTTTAACAAGGTTTCTTCTTTCGGGACCTTTTATGACTCTTTCCTATTCTTCCAGGCTCTCTTTAATCGCTTGGTTCCGTTGAGTGGAGGTCAGAGGAAGTTTTCTCCAGTTCAGATAAACCGACTAGATGTACAGTCATGGTTATTTCTGCTTTTAAAGAAATTTGTAGTTTAAATGAGCTGGATATCAAGCAGATTTTGGTTTCTTATCCCTGTAGAAACTAGGCATTAAGAAAAGTGACCCCAGCTCTTTAACAGAGGAGGAAATCACACAGTTTGTCCGGCTGGACATCGACCCGGAGGCAGTCACGTGGCAACGAGGTGCTTTGGAAGGATTGCTTTTAAGGTTAAGACTCGAACAACATGTATACAACTGACAGAAGTCTTATTTTTCTGACAGTGCTGGACACAAATGATCGATTCCTGAGGAAAATCACCATCGGACAGTCTCCAACGGAGAAGGGCTTCACCCGAACTGTAAGCAGCACTTAAAAACTCATAATCTACCAGAGGATGTATGTCCGGAACGAAGCATTTTCATGTATCTAATTGTGAAACAATCCAAAGAGCTTGGAAATTAATTAATCTTTTAAAATAAATCATCTTCTGTCTTCAAGGCCCAGTTCGACATCACCGTGGCCAGTGAGATAATGGCAGTTCTAGCTCTCACCACCAGCCTTGAGGACATGAGGCAGAGGCTTGCAAAGATGGTGGTGGCCACCAGTCGCAGTGGTCAGCCAGTCACCACAGAGGACCTGGTGAGCATCTGTTATGGTTTGCTTGCTTGTCATTTGAGGATAAATTAACTTTCTTAATGACCTTCCAGTCAAATCTCTAGATATCCTATCCAATAAAGGTGAAGAAACGCAACTGTGTATACTATTTATTTGGTCAGACTCAAGCTTGGAGGTGACAAAAAAAAGTTCTGAATGAGCAACAAGAAACCTCAGAGTAACTGCAACTATTATAAAATTCACTGCTTGACTGTTAAAATGTGAAACGATCCTTTTATGGTGTATTTTGTATCTACCTCTGAATATATTTTTATTTTAAAACTAGTGAACTGCAGTAACTCTCAGGGGGTGTATTCTCAGGGGGTGTGTGGAGCTCTGACTGTCCTCATGAGAGACGCCATCAAGCCAAACCTCATGCAGACTCTTGAGGTGAGGACTTCCTTATTTTCTGCATTTGAGGCATGAATTCTCACTTTTAATTTCAGTCTGTTTAGTAGCATCGCTTTTTTTTTTTTTTCCTTTTCATTACTTTTCATTGTGACACAATTATGAAATACTCACTTGCGAGTTACGTCTCATAGCCAATACGCAGGAGGAAAAAGGTCACCATCTGAGACTATAGGTCCAGGTAGACTTCAATCCTCTGCAGTTTTACCATGAAGTTCCTCTGATTGGATAGCTTTTTGTCTTCTATTAATTGAGCACACAATTATGTAAGATAATAAATAAGGATGAGTGTGCTGCAATGTCATTATTCAGCTCTTTCTATTAAACAGAAAGTGCCAAAAATACCCCCAAAAATGGAAAATTAAACTTTCATTGTTGAAAATAAAGTGAATGGTTACAGCTTGAAGACCAATGTAAAAATTTTAATAGCTCAAAGAAAATGTTCTAGGGTGTTGATGTTTTAAAATATGACCGTAAATTAATTAACACCATTGTTGATTGGTTGGTTGAGATTATTGACTATATCTTGCAGAGCGTTTTATTTGCTGTTCTTCAGGTTTATTTCTTTTGTTGACGACAAATGAGTTTAAATGACCTTCTTTTCTCAGGGGAACCCTGTATTTGTTCACGCTGGTCCTTTTGCCAACATTGCTCATGGAAACTCTTCAATTTTGGCCGATAAAATCGCCTTGAAGCTGGTTGGACCGCAAGGGTTTGTGGGTAAATTTCATGACCTTAAATACTTTTTATTTACTTTTCATTTTCTTCTGTTCTGCCTATGAAGTCTATGACTCAAAACTCATTCTTATCATTTGCGCTGGTAATTGACCTCCAGTATACTTTGCTAGAGCTGACACTAGCTATGGGCACCATTTGCTCACATGGGTGCATCAGAGCCAGAAGCTTAAACACTTATTAAAAATGAACTTAGTGCCTCAAAAACCAAGCCATTCCATCAGATATTCACATTGTCAATGTCTCAAAATGATGAATGAGTTTTCATCAATGTAGACTCAAATAAACTGTATTTATTTACCTATCCTAAATATTTTCCCTTGGCCCACATTACAGTATTAGAATTATTGGTTTTCTTTGTCAGTGACTGAAGCGGGTTTCGGAGCAGATATTGGCATGGAGAAGTTCTTCAACATCAAATGCCGTTACTCTGGTCTCCAACCTCATGTTGTGGTCCTGGTTGCGACAGTCCGTGCTCTTAAGATGCACGGAGGAGGTCCATCGGTGGGTTTGATTTATTTATTTATTTTTTATTTACGTTATTTATTTATCATATATATATATATGCCTTTAACAGGTAACTGCAGGCACCCCTCTACCCAAAGAATATCTTGAAGAGGTACTGGTTCTTTTTTTATGTACTTATGAATTCTTTTCAGAGTACATTTTTATTCTGATTATTATCTAAGCAAAGTATGACATGCTGATCACTTGTCAGTTAAGGTATATGTTAATTATGGAGGCATTTACAACATTTGATATTTATATATAGGTGTTTAAGTATTGTTAATTTGGCTTTAATGGACATTTATAAAACTAAATGGACATTTATATTAATTATTAATCCTACAAAAATATTTGTGATGGATCATTGACTTAACATTAGAAACATTAGAATGTTTGTTGGCTTTTCGCTCTGTTATCTTGGAAGGAAGAACTCACTGATAAGGCCATGGGATGTTCTCTGATGTAGAACATCTGAAGCATTGGTTATTTTGGCTTAAAGTTTGTAACTCTTCTAGAACCTGACGCTCCTGGAGGCTGGATGCTCCAACATGAGGAAGCAAGTAGAGAACGCTCGGCTCTTTGGGGTTCCAGTTGTTGTTGCGGTCAATGCTTTCAAGTAAGAGCGCACATGCTTATCGAACCTTATTTGCGTAACCATTCAATTTTTAAACTTAAAAGTAAGTAAAAGTTTTAATTGATGTCTGAATATTTCAATGATGCCCATTATAACAGTCTGAATCCCTCAGGACGGACACTCCAGCAGAGCTGGATCTGATCTGTCGGCTGGCCAGAGACGCTGGAGCGTTCGAGGCGGTGCCCTGCCATCACTGGGCTGATGGTGGTGCTGGTGCTCTAGATCTGGCCAAAGCCGTGCAGCGAGCCTCAGATGCCCCCAGCAGCTTCAGATGCCTCTATGATGTCCAAGTGAGAAAGAGGAAGAAGTGGAAATCTATTTTATTGGTTCATATTCAATCCCTTTAAATTCTGATGTTTTCCTACAGCTGCCCATCGACGACAAGATCAGAATTATTGCGCAGAAAATCTACGGTGCAGACGACATTGAGCTTCTCCCAGAAGCTCAGCAGAAAGTGGAACTTTATACAAAACAAGTGAGAAAACAGTCGTCTGCTCTGATCTTAAGCACCATTTTACTATTGGTTTAATCTACTTTATTGGCCTTTGTGTACATTGTTAAAAAAGGAAGAAAAGAAAAACAAACATCTTCTAGAAGAAACAGTTCAAAGAAAAGTTATACAAAGATTGTGAATGTCCATCACATCCTCAGATGATCTGCGTTCATCTGCATCCCTGAAATATGTTTGTGCTTGTACAGATCTTAGTAAGAAATAATGTAATAGAAACTGAGATGGAGCAGGAAGTTGCATCACAAACAGAATGTTATATGCTCTTCAAATTAAGCTAGACACTCTGAATTCACACACAGAGTTCTGTGCATCTATCCATGCTGCATAGAACAATACTGCTATAGGAGCTAGTGGCGAGTGTTGGATTATTCTTCTATGATTAAAAAAAAATGTTAAAAATAATCTTTTCCATTTTAAATTGAAAAATCAAATGCAGTCACATGACCGCAATAATGGTCATTTTGTATTGGCTAATTATTCCTGTCATCCTCCAGGGTTTTGCAGGTTTGCCGATATGCATGGCTAAAACTCATCTGTCTCTCTCACACGATGCTGAGAAGAAAGGCGTCCCATCTGGGTTCGTGCTTCCAATTCGGGACATTCGTGCAAGTGTTGGTGCAGGCTTTCTCTACCCACTTGTTGGCACGGTAAGCACTTTTTTTTTGTAACTTTTGTACCTTTTCAACTCAAACCTCAGTTGTGATTCGGTCTTTCTTTCTTGTTAGATGCCAACAATTCCTGGTCTTCCCACTCGTCCATGTTTCTACGACATTGATCTGAATGCTGAGAGTGGAGAGGTTGTCGGACTCTTCTGAATAAAAACATGCTTCTACATTCCAACAATTGTCTTGTATGTGTCTGTTTCTGTTCCCTGGAATGAAAAGCTCAGTATTGCACTCATGTGGATGAAAAGAGAGTGAACTTGATGTTAGGGCAGACCCGACTCATTAATTAATTTATTTTGCTTGCCTTGTAGCAGTTTGTTTTCCATTAAACATGAGACTAATATGAAATTCAACAATATATACACACGATTGGTCTTGTCATTTCCTTAAAGCTTCTGTAATGATGATAATAATAATGCATTCTATGGGAAGCAATTGTGCAGACTTTAATATAACAATTATCATAAAAAATGCTGAGAATGAAGACTTGTAATTGGGAGTGAGTTTCTAAAAAAAATCTGTGTACATCTTGGTACAATTATTATTTAAGGGGAATTTAGAGTAATCAGTTCATCTTTAGCACGTTTTTGGGGGAAACTAGATGTTTATGGATAGAACCCACGCAAGCACAGGGAGAACATGCAAACTCCTTCCAGGAAGGCAACTTGAGCCCTTGAACTGGTGACCTACAATCGAAGAGGTAGCTCCATAACATTTTACGTAATGTGGGAAAAAAATGTTCAAAATTCTAATTGAAAATAAAATAAGTCCTTTTCCAATAAGTAAATGTTTACGGCCAAAAAGCAAAGACTTTCACTTTATGGTTCACAATCTTAGGAACACTGCATAAGATTAACATGTGCACTCATCTATATTTAAATGTTAACAGAGACAGCCATGTAATTAATAAATAATGGTTTTGAAACCAATACGGTTTCTAAAAAGCAGGGGAGGGTTAATACCTTTTAAATGTTACAACTAAATATCAACTTTGCTGTTGTATAATGTAGAAAGGATAATAACCAAGGAGCTCAAAATTGCTAGGGATTGATGTACCAGTCTCTCCTCGGAGTCTTCGGAGAACCACTACAAGTTCCGAGTTGCTATTGATGGGGTGATCTGTGGAGCAAGCAAGCCAGATGCTAGTCTGGGTCAAGCCAATGACCCCAGGTATGCACTGCATGATTCTGTATGTCTGTTGTTTCATTGATCCCTGTATTAAAACTGGTTTCTTTTGTTGAGGTGTAAGGATCAGATATCAAGGACACAGCTTGCTGCCATGCATTATACATGAAATAAGGGGACTGGCAATGTTGACAGTCAGTTGAGTCATTGAGAGGAAAAGAGCTAGACTGAACAATGACGTTTATAGCTAAAACATTTTATGATCTACGTGCAAAGACTTTGGAAGGGGATACGGTAGATTTCAATGTTTTCCGAGGAAGAGTGGTGCTGATTGAGAATGTGGCATCACTCTGAGGGACAACTAGCCAGGACTACATCCAGCTCAATGAGCTCCAGAGCAGATACCCACACCGGCTTGTGGTCCTTGGCTTTCCCTGCAACCAGTTTGGATATCAGGTAACTGCAAGGCGTTGCATGCTCTTGATTGTATTGCAGGAGCATGCATGATTTCAGTTTGTTGAAAGCCAATACTACTCTATTTCCCACAAATTCAAACTTTATGCACCAGATCAAACTATTACTAATTCACACTTCTGCGCCTTGGTGACTGCATACCCTAGAATTTACTTGTACGCTCTGGCTGCATAGCTCTACAGTATCTTTGCCAAAGTGCAAGTTCATTGTGTTTACATCTGCTGTGTCAACCTCTTCACTAAATTTATCTATTTTGGCATTTCCAATGTTGCATTTGGCCCAATTGTAACTTCTAGATTGAAGCATATGCTGTCTGTCAGCGATAACACTTCATAAACACTAGTCGCAAGTGTTTCACTGTGTGGACTTCACTAGTGTTTAGATTGTTTTTTTTTTGTAGTTTTGTAGTATTAGATAAATAAGCTTCATCTGACAATTTTTGTAACTGAGAGAAGAATGGTCAGGTTCACATATGAGGTCTGCATCTACATGGAAGTTCCGTAGTTGGATATGCCTACACATAACGCACAGTAAATTGAGCTTTTGGTGGAGATTCCTGAACATGTACAACACTAAAGAAAATGCTCTGCTAACAAGCCTCAGATCAAAGGCCAAGGTGAGGTGGGCATCAGTGGAAGGGGTCTGTGTATTTTCTGGGTTTTCTGTATGTAGCCTGTGTGTAGGTATAAATTGTTTTTTAAATGTAAATTATGTTAGTGTATGGAAGGCTAAATTATCAAAATATAGACATCAACACAAAGATGTTAGCATGTAAGTTACATGTAAACAGAAACTATTAACCTTAACTGCCAGTGAATGTATTAATGTAATAATGTTTAAACTTAATTCATATTTACATATTGTGTCTGTTTTTGACCCTTTTGGCCTTCCATAGCTCAGGAATTCGAGGGACGGTATGGCTTATCTACAGAAATTTATTTTTGATTACAAATACTTCAACGTTAAAGCCCTTAATGCTGAATCATATCACACAAGTATCTTTTTTCATCTAGTTTACGTTTTTTTATGACGTTGCTTCATGCAAAAAGTCAAAGGCAAAGACTTCAAATGTTTAGTGACGTAATACATGAACCTTCTTTAAAACTTATTTGTCTATTTATTACTTTCTGTTCAGGGTTTGTGTTAACGTTTCAACATTCATGGATTGTCATATGTTTCCAGGAGAATTGCTCAAATCCAGAAATCCTTCCTTCACTGAAGTACGTGCGTCCAGGAGATGGGTTTCAGCCTGCATTCACAGTCTTTGAGAAGTGCATGGTGAACGGGAGTGATTCTCATCCTGTCTTTTCTTACCTAAAAGACAAGCTCCCATATCCAGACGATGACCCCATGTCTCTGATGCAAGACCCAAAGTATTTGGTTTGGAGCCCCATCTGTCGAAATGATATTTCATGGAATTTTGAAAAGTTTCTAATCGGACCGGAGGGGGAGCCCTTTAAGAGGTACAGCAGGAGGTTCCAAACCATCAGCATTGAACCTGACATACAAAGACTCCTGAAGCTGACCAAGAACCAGTGAAAACCTGGTAACTAAAGACGTGCTTGATTAAAGTAATGACGCTCAGCAACACTTTGGCATCATCTCACTTTCTTTTCTATTACTAAATGAAAGTGGCACACTGAAACTCAAGGGGGTGCCACCTGAGATTGTAGTACTAAAGAACCGTTAATGATGTCACTAGTAGATGTGATGTAAAGGCATGTTAAGGCAAATAAAATCTGACGATTGTCTCTTCAGGATTTTTTACTTCATCCCTCTGCGTTGATGGAATAATTTTGACCAAACACTTCAAAACCATGAATATTCTTAGTCATCTTCAGATCTCTATAGATGTTCAATAGGATTCAATCCAAGGCTCTGACTTGGCTACTTTACATTCACGAAGTGGTCTTAGGGTCATTGTCGTGCTGAATGATTGTCCCATTTTGAGGTCAGAAGTGTACTAGACTTAGTAAACTTCACAGTGCTAACTCAACACTGCTGGTGACAATCTTGCAAACCTGCATTAACACTGCCCCAGTGTTAAATGTAACAATTTGTGCATTGAATTAGCACCCTAGTCCAGGTAAAAACCAAGTGAGGCATTAAATCAGCTCAAATGTTGTTACATTTAACACTATGGCAGTGTATAGTCTAGTACAGTCTAGGCTACAGGTAACCATTAAGTTGCACAGTTTAAGGTGGAATAAATTGTTAAATTAATACAAATAGTTACACTTTCAGCTTATTTGCGAAGGAATGTTTATGAAGAGGGGCAGCACAGTGGCACAGTGGGTAGCACCGTGGCCTTCCAGTTAGAAGGTTGCCAGTTTGAGGCTTGCCGATGACCTTCCTGCAAAGGGTTCTTGCATGTACTTGCGTGGGTTTTCTCCAAGTACTCCGGTACCCCCACAATTAAAAAAACATGCGGCACCAGCACATGTGCGGTTGAGTGAGTGTGTTACCCTATGATGGACCGGCGACCTGTTCAGGGTATACCACCCCTCGCCCGATGTGTGCTGGAGATAGGCACTAGCAGACCCCTGTGACCCCCAAAAGGTAATAAGCGGGCACAAATGAATGAATAAATGAATGAAGAGTTTACATTGTATTAACCATGGGAGTAAAAATCAAGGATCTTACCCAGGAATCATGGCCAGTTCTAGCCTATTTGAACATCCTATAAATGTTCAGAAAAAAGCATTACATTTAAAACAAGCACATAGCACACACCTGGGTGCAATATAAATGTAATAACAATTATAAAAATAAATAAATAATAATAATAATAATTTATTATATTTATTAATAATAATAATTATAATAAATTATGCTGAAATAAGTGTTTTAATGTTTTTTCAAAATAAGTTTTGTAGTACAATCTGCAGTTGAGCAGTGACGTGTGGCTTGATTGTGGTTATACGTTATTATTTTCTGAGCGAAACGTATTTCGGTTTGGCACTTTGGAGATGGTCCCTGAGCGATCTTCTGTCAATAGACGGTAGAAAGAGTGGAAAGAGACCTGTTTTGATAAAAATCGTTTTGTAGCTTGTACGCTACGTAACACAGATTTAAGCGAGGCTTCGTTTGTCTAAAAAAAACCTCCAATCTGCGAATCTGCGGTCAACTTTACTTATTTCTGTGAAAATTAAGGACATCCGACCAGTTGCTATTCCGTCTCCTTAACAGCGGGTGGCGCTAAAGCCCAGTAAGGTGGTTTGGCCATCCATGAAAAGCTGAGAAAAGGAAAAGGAGACGAAAGAGCGCGGTGAAAGTTTCATGAGAGCAGAAATGAACGAGACTTCAGCTACTTCATCAGTCTCAAAGGTGATGCAACACAAATCTTTATATTACACACGAAGAATACGAAACTCAGCCTGACAACTAATCTACGTTTTTTAGGGATGTTTTGTATTTAAGTCCTCGAAAAAGAGAAAAAGACATGAAGGAGCTGGTGAGGAACCATCCACCGTTATTATAAAATCCTTGTCATGTTGTCTTTTGGTTTGATAACTAACATAACTAGTGTTTCTATTATTATTATTAGTAGTAGTATTCATCATTTTGCGTTTAGGAGGGTACTTCGGTGAGAGTGGCAGTGAGAGCTTCAGGATCTGTCAGGAATTATGGGAAACCGTTCAGAAGAACACAGAGGTACTGTAACGTCTTGTAGATTTAATATCTCAAACCCCTCCAGTTCAGTAATCAGTTGTTGTCTCTCAGGTCATTCAAGATGAGCTGAACAAGAAGGTTCTGGACAGTCTCGTGGAGTTCATCAGGAAGCACAGCTTTGGTTCTTCATCGGCCGAGTGGAGATTGAGGAGCAGTGAGATCCCCACAGCTGCTCTGATGCTTGGTATGGGTTTTCTTCCTGTCCTAAGAGTTATTGAGAGCAGTTCCTAAACCTAATCTCGGTTATTCCAGGGGTGAATGTGACAGACCACGGCATGACATTTCGAAGTCTCTGTAATCTCCTCCAGGATTCCCTCACTCCATTCGTGGTGTCCGTTCATGCTAAAGAATGCTCAGGTCTGTATAAATCACATTTCACACGTAAACCTTCACATAGCAGAGTAAAATGAGATCCACAAACTGCGAGTTTATCCCTAAACGTTTCCAGGGAACAGAAATGCGTCTAATCTTAGAGAAGTTTAAAGTTGTTGTAAGCAGCTGTGCTTTAAATGCTTTTAATATCTATGCATGGCACTCTTTTTCTTTCATTACAATACGGCTCAACCATGAAACGTAACTTAAGAGTCTTCACAAATAAGAGTCCTTCCTGTGGTGAATACAAGACCATTGATTGCAACTGATTATAATCAGTTCATATTAATGAATTCACTTGAAACCAGCACTAGTTAAAACTCCACCCAACCCATATACATATTTTTAATGCTTTATAACTCAGCTCCTGTTTGCCATTTAAAGTTCCTGTCACAAAATATTGTAAAATTGTTCTATTTTAGTTTTACATAGTAACCTCTTTGGGATCACTTAAATGTAAAATGTGGTAAGAATGCTGTTGTTTTTAAAATTTTATTCTCAGCTCAACCATGGGTAAAAATGTCTTATTTAACTGAATACTTAAAGTGCAAAACCCAATACATTTAATTAGCTTTACGAACATCATCTGCTAATAGGACCTAAAAGGTGTAGAGGGAGTATTTCACACAGAGTTTAAGAGAGTAAAGTTTGAATCCATTGCTGAAGAAAATTGATTAATTGAGTTTTATAGTGTTCATGAGCACCACATTTGGTTCCGTGTCAGCAGCTGTGAAGATCTTGATCCAGAAGCTTCTGGAACAGCTGATTGACAACCGGGTGTCTGAGGAAGAAGAGGAAGAGGAGGATCCAGCATTACCCCAGAGGACACAGTGCACCATCGCAGCTCTGTGTCAGTGGTATAAAAATGCCACAAAGGTATGAGTCTTGGGGTGCTTTCACACCTGTAATTGGTTTAACTTGGTCTGAACCAAGAGGAGCTACTGATACATTGTGCCAATCGTCTGCAGATATAGTGCTTAGTTACATCACGCTGATCACTCAGATCAAGTGTGTCTCAAACTGCCACGATTACCCCAATGGTGCTGGCTGTAGAATAATTTCCGCCAATACAAGTCTATGGGAAAAAGTTGATTTTTAAAAATTCGTTTTCTCAGAAATGGCGGTATTTACAACTGATTTTCTAAAGTTTTATGATTTTTAATGATTTTCTAAAGTTATCTCTACAGCGAACAAACTTCAAATGTTTATTTTCGCACACCATCAGCCCTCAAGAGGAACCAGCTGTCCGCCAAGTAGTCTCAAATTTGATTCCTAAAGTTTTTAAATCTTGATCAAACCAGTTCTCTGAGCATTTCTTTAAATCTCTCCAGAGAAGCTCCTTCACTTAAAACTTCTACAAGAATCCCTTGTAAATTCTACACAGATTACATTAGTAACTATATCTTGGGAGCCCTAATGGTAAGTAGCTTAATATTTCCATCAGCTCTTTTGTTTTCTCAGCTCATGACTCCTTTAAAGTGAGAATGCCTCGAATGTTGTAGTGAAAGTTTTCATTTACATCAGTGTGCGGATGTTTAATCTTTTACAGAAAAGCTCATCACAAATCGTACAGAACAACGGCTCGGCTCAGAGTTTACCTGTGGTTGTGATCTTCAGAGACTTTGAGGCGTTCAACCCACAAGTTTTACAGGACTTCATTCTGATCTGCAGGTGAGATCCTGAGAAGAACACTGGTGTGATCTCTAGCTGTGAGAATATGTGAAGAACCTAACAGTCATGAGTAATGGGAGTCAGTTAAAGCTCCTCTAAACATCTTCATTTTAGTGCCACTTTAAATGTATGTTATGAATTAATGGTATGTGAATACTGTGTAGTCACATAGCTTATGTACAATTTACTTCTAAATTAGACAACTTTTGAAGACTGACTAAAAAAACGTTCTTATAATTCATGGACTTTGTCACACCTCCAGTCGCTATATCCAGGAGCTTCCCTTCGTCTTGATTTTTGGAATCGCCACCTCTCCCAGCGCTGTCCAGCAGAGGCTTCCTCACTCTGTGTCTTCTCTGCTCTGCATTAAAGTCTTCCAGTCTCTCTCATGCACTCAGCACTTAGCTTCAGTCTTTGAGAAGGTGCGTCTTGGAGCTGAGGAGTCCATCGTTAGTTTCCAATAATCAGTTTTATCATATTTCCTTTGTTTTTTCCTTAACAGCTCATCCTGGATCCTCAGTTTCCATTCAAGCTCAGCAGCAGGGTTCTTCAGGTGCTTGTGGGCATCTTCTTGTACCATGACTTCTCTGTTCAGAATTTTGTCAAGGGCCTTCAGGTGATCCATTATTATATATAAACATTTTATAACACATTTGAGGTGACTGGGTAAAGATGGTGTCCTTAATTGATGACTGTGTTACGGAAGATGCTGTGGTGGTTGTCATGTAGCACTTTATATGTTTCTGATCCTCAAATTTGATTCTCAATCCAAACTGTTCCACAATGCTAAATACTTCTGTGTCTGCTCTTTTTCCGCCCTTTTAACTTGCGCTAGTTTTTAAACTGGTTCAGATACCATGCAGTTTGTTTTCTTACAATTTGGACTTTTTTTGAAAATGTAGTCCGAACGCTATGGCAGGCCAAAAGGGTCACAAACGCGAATGCAAAAATAACTGAATAATTGTTCAAAATTAATTTAACTGCACAGCTCTACTTTTGTCCTTTTACATTTTAGTGTTCCGAAAATGCCCTCACAGACTCTCTCTTGCAGTTGTCCATGCTAGAACACTTCAGCAGTCAGCCTCTCAGTGTGCTCTGCTGTCAGAAGCATCAAGCCATGCTTCACGTCAAGACCTTGAGTCAGCAGAATGTGGAGCGAGTGCGCCATCTTCCTTCCTTCATGAGGTACAGCATTCACGTCAAGTCCCTAGTTCATAAACATGCTGCATATAGGAACAGGATGCCTCTTTCTCTGTAGGTATGTGGAGAGTCAGGAGCCGGAGGAGCAGGTTAAACTTCTCACCAGTGATGAACATGTCAAGGTAGTGTTCTAGTTAATGGTCACAAAAAGTTTAATCCTAAAGCAGCGGTACATGTTTGAGCATTTATTGACGCTCCACGTAATGTGCATCATGTCACCTAGAAACTTAAAATATATAAGATGTGGTATTTGTCCCTCAATGAAAATACCTTGCACAATGTCTAGTGGAAATATTCAGCCATAAATGTTCAAATTGTTCTGTCATTTAGATTTTGTATTTCAAGAGTTATTCATGTAACCACTGTAGAACAATATATTAGTCTAAAAATATTTTTTTTTTCTCTGTCAAAGGTTCTGAGGTTTCATATTTCATGCTGTGGAACCAACTCAAGTTTCAAAACAGGCAGAATTTCAGCTTTTATAGAGCGTTCAATAGCTGCAAACACTAATTAAGCTCCTGTTTTTCGAGATGATTTGCCATATCCCGCAAAATGTCTCCCCGTGGACCCCATATAGCTAAACCACTAGCACAAATTTTGTTTAATTGAATCGTTTCTGCCTGGCTGCCTCCAATGACCAATCAAGACTTTGGCTAAAGTTAGCACCAGCCACATGGTTCGTATTAGGACAAGTAAATTAATAAATGTGTAAATAAATCAATATAATGAAAACTAGAAATTAAAAATGCACGTGGGTTGATTCACTTTATTCAGTCTTTTCAACTTTTCTGGTCTTATGTTTTTACAGGAGACTTGCCAAAATTTACTGAAAAACCTACATAAATACCACAAAAACTACTACCCCGCTCTTAAGTGCCTTCACTCTTTGACCTCATCTCTGCCCAAGTTTCCCCTGGGGAAGCAGGTACTGATTATGGACCTTATTTTTGACAAAAGATATGATAAATGTATACATTTATGTGAACATATTTTATATCCAAAGTGATTTACATCGTAATGAATAATGATTTGCTTTTCCTGAGCCAATCTCTCAACCCTAGTGTTGATAGCGCTATGCTCCATCAAATCCTATAGGATGTGTGCATGATTTTACATTTATCTACATTTATTCTCTAATGCTTGCACTTCTTGTTTAGATAAAGCCACACTCCCATGATTTGAAATCTAGAAGCAAAGTAGATACATGTGTTGTGTTTGTAGATCCGAGAGCTCCATGTGTCCTGCAATGAGAAGAACATTTGGGAGATGAAGGAGTATGAGTCCGCCATGCAGTTACTGAGGTAATTGTGGTCTAATGCTGTGATAGAAATCACATCTTTTTCTTGTTTAATATGTTGCAACAGTATCTGTTTCTTACCTGCTTTGGAAATGTGCACCTCAGTCCAAAAAAACAAGTAGTTTTAAGTACATTAAGTTTTGCATAGCTAGCATCTGTCTGGTATGTTTTTCCTCTGCAGGATTCTGGCTAAAGATGAGCTTATTGGAGCTTTAGAGCGCTGTGCTGAAATTCTTCAATCACCCTGTACCAAAAAAATGCAGAAAGTGATGCAACAAGTACAAGATTTCATCACCAGACTGCAGAACCTAGAGAGTAAGCGATAAACTAAAGATAACAGCTAAACAAAAAAACTTTTCCTGGAGAAAGTTTGACTCTTTTATGATCCCTTTTTAACATGTTTTTTTAAACCCAACATATTGCTTGTTCTTCTTGTGTTTGCTTACAAAGATGGATTTATTGTGTACTGAACTGTGCTGCTTTTAAGTTTAGTTGATATTAGAAACTTTAATAGATTGCTTTGCTCATCAGATGTCTCCTCAGAAGATCCCTCGGGGGATGGTGTTAATACAAGTAAAATGGAGCTGCAGAGAAAGACTGATCTTTTTCAGCTTCAGAAGGCAAAGTATTTCCTCTGTTTGTCTTGTATGTATTTTGATGATCAATGTGCATGTATTTGCTAGAACAAGCCTTGATTTCCCTGCCTTTGATTATTGAATATTAATTTATAATTAGGTAAGTACACTCTGAAAGCAAGGTTTAAAAAGATTTAATAGAAAAAATGCTGCTTTATTTAACTTAAACATTGAAGATTCTATCAGCTAAACATAATGCTACATTGAGGAAATCAAGTGACAAAGGAGGTGGGGGGGGGGGTACTTAAAAAGCCAGTTGCTTGGTGATGGTCCAAAGCAGAAAGAGGGCAAATGTCTCTAAGCAACTTCATTTAAAGAGCTTGTAAATTCCTTGTTGTGATGTGACTTCCTGTTTGTGTAAATTCCTCAAAAGCATCTTTGTTCTCTTTGAACAGTTAGAGAATCTGGTTTAAGTGAGGAGGTTTTGTAGATTCTGGGTAAAAGAAAACTCTTCTACCTAGAGTTTTATTGATCAGCTATTCTTTAATTTTCAGGTTATAGTGAAAGTCCATTTATGGTCTTCTGAACATATGGTTTTCTGAACTCTGGTGTACTGATGGTGGTGGAAATATATTTATGGTTATTGTATAGTGGAATTTCTGTCCTGAACTCTAGTATACTCTCAAGAAGTAGCTATGGTATATTAAGGGTTGGCAAGCATTGGACTCTCTTTCATCATCATCATCTCAAGTAATTTAATGCCAGCGGAGTTGCAGAGGTTCAGTTATGATCATCCGGTAGCTGCATTTCAAACTTTCAAGAGCATCCTCTGCATCACAACACAATGTTCCTTTCAGTCACTGTTTCATGACCAACCCAAGTGGTGATTCTGAACTATGCTAATGATCCTCTCCATTCAGACTCTGCTGGAGAAAGAAACCCGGAGAACAAAGAAACTGAGCCAGTTTGAGCTGCTTAGAAGCCAAGTTATGGATTTCATTGATGGCTTTGTGAGGTGAGAGAATGATCAGTGCTCAGTGACCGCAGGAACACGCTCTCTACAGAGTAACTGCGTTGCCTCTATCTACAGGGAATACCTGACCCCAGCACATCTCCAGCCTCTCAGTGAAGTGTGCTACTACAGCTCCTCTGGGACCCTGCGACAGCGCCTCAATGTCACCCCTCGCACCTCCATTCAAACTGCCCTCACCCATCCCTTCTATTACCTGCAGGTAATGGAACTCGTAGAGATCTTTTGTAATAAATGTTTCCAAAGCAGAGTGTCTTGGATGGGAATCTGTTTAAAAGCGGCACAAAACTGAGCTTGGGTTTAAGGGTTGCTTTGAAATAGTTTTAGTCCCTAAGTTTTCTCACTCAGCAAAAATCTGTGGTGTTTGAACATTTTTGCTGTGTGTGCCTCAGAATGAAGTCCTGAAAACCGATTCTGGCACGATTTCCAGCGTAGCGCCGGATATCTGCATTGCATACAAACTTCATTTGGAGTGTGGAAGACTGATTAATCTCTACGATTGGCTCGAGGTATGCTTCAAAATCTTGGAGTTCATTCTGAAAATATTCAATTTTCTGTCTGACTTTGCAATGCACAAGATTAAATGTTTATGAAATATTTTACACCCTGCCATAGCATTATTGGATTCATTGGATTATATTAAGGATTCATGTCGGAGCTCTGGCTTTGCCACACATGAACATACGCAGAGATCTTGTGAATTCACGTTTTTGATACTTTGGCTGTGTGCTTAGGGTAATTGTTCTGCTGAAAGTTGACTTATTGTCCCAGTCCTTCCAACTTCTTACATTTACAGATGATTGTCACTCTTAAAGCAGCAATGTTTCTGAATGTGTCAAGGATGATCAGTGGAACAGGAAGTGCCTGAGCCCAATTTAGATACTCTCATGTTGTCATTATGCGACTGAAGTGAACAAAGAAGCTCCGCGAAAACATTCAGGTTACAATGTGTACAAGTGCTTTATCTTTGTTTAGTGTGATCAAGAACCTTTCTATGCCCTCTTTCAGGCCTTTGCTACTGTGTTATCAGCCACTGAGGACAAGGGTGGTAATTCTGAGGAGCCCGGACAAGTAGACAGCATGACACAGTATCCTTTGAGTTCCAAAGATTTTTCTTTCATTTTGATTGTGCTGTTGAGGTACCATTAGTGATTAACAGATGCATCTTAAAACTGTATTGCTCTTTATCTTGAACACCAGCGCTCGCTTCATCCAGGCTGTTTCAGAGCTCGAGTTTCTTGGCTTCATCAAATCAACAAAGCAGAAAACGGACCATGTTTCTAGATTGACATGGGGAGGATGTTAAAGAAACAGGTGCCCAAGAACATGGCTTGCTGCTCAATGGTGATGATGAATTACATGATTTACAGAGGGTCACCATTACAATAAAAACATTGAGCAACAGCTGAGTTGTGTGTTTTTTAAGAGGGATAGAATACATTAGAAGTGTAAAAGCACATCCTAAATAATTGCTTCTATGGAAGACTGTGCAAACAGACACAATGTTTACTGTGTCCTAGACTTAAAGATTTAAAGAGAAAAGTGGTAATAAAATGGATTAAAATACAGTTAATGTTTTGGGGAATTTAAAAAGCCCCACAATACTTTATTAATATGAAGTCTGAGAAACAGTGAAAGTTCTTAACCGATTTACACCAATATGAAACCAGTGTTTGACTTCGTGTTAGAAAGATGGTTTCATTTCTACAGTGTTTGCATGTGGAGCTGAGGTGACCGAGTTTGGGCTAAAATTGGGATAAAATGCAACAAGTGGTTCAGGAAAAACACATTAAGGTCTTGGTGTAAATGTAATGTTTTAAACATTATCCACACTTCAATACGCTTTAGAACCTTGGGGGGAGTTAAAGATTCCATTTTACACTCCACTGAAAAAAAATCCTGAAATTTGAGAAACCACAAGAAAACCTGGCTTCTATGATTTCCAACAAGGGTAATTTCACCAAGCATACAATACTTGCATACCTTTTAATTTATATAAGACCAAAGCTGTTTATATATGGGTTATGTTGCTTAACTTCCAAACCTGTTGCTTAAAAAAAAAGATTCGGGCCCGTTTTGCGAAGTTACGTCACTTTCTACGCTGTTATTTACAGTCAAGCCAATGGTCGTTGTAGCGTCTAGCGACACACTTTCAAGGGCATAAAAACCCCGCCCTTCTCTGACACGATTGGTGGGTTTGTTCATTATAGGCAGCTCATTGGAAGATGGAACGAGGATGTCAGAAGCACCGCCCCATCACCGGAAGACACATCCGAATCGGTGAGGAAAACGTGTGTCCTGTTTGTTGCCTGTTTTGAAAGGGTTGTTTGTATTTTATTATTAGATGCATGCAATTTATTGATATGTTTTAAAGATGGTTGATCAATCTAAATAGCATTTTAATTACACGTCCATGCTATTAACCGCTTATTTGTGTTCATATAACGTTCCATATATATCGTTATTTCTCTAGAAATGTGAATGTTGGTATTCACTTTCCTGTGTGTTCCCAAATATTAAACGTGAGGTATTAAATGTCTGTACATTGATGAAATCCTTTCTTGTCTCAATAAACCGTTTTAAAGTGGACGAACTTGCTGCAAGTGATTGGAGTGACCATTGGGTGTCGCAATGACGTTATAGTACTGATGTTGCTTGATTTGTCATATACCATTTGATTTGTATTTTATCAGCTAAGGAATTCAGATTAAACCATGGAGGTGTAACAGGGACAATGGTCCTATTTAATAGACCCACTCCATGTTTTCAGAACTGATGACTACTGCACAGAAACTGGCCTGTGTTCGGTTGCCTCCTCTACCAACTATAGGGGAAATCATCAAACTTTTCAACCTCAGAGCAGAGAAGCAGCTTTCCCAAAACTTCCTGCTAGATTTGAGACTCACAGGTATGCCCTTGTACACTTCACTCTGTTGTGTCGTCATGAGGAATAAATGTGCAGATTCTAGATGTCCTTATGAATTTCAGATAAGATTGTCCGGAAAGCAGGAAACCTCAACGATGCGCATGTGTGCGAGGTGGGACCTGGACCTGGGGGTCTCACCCGGTCTATTGTGAAAGCTGGCGCTGCAGATGTGTTAGTGGTGGAAAAAGACAAACGCTTCATCCCTGGATTAGAGGTTTGCAAATAAACTTGTACATCAGGGCATCTATATCTGAACTTGTTTATCATAAATAAAGTGGCCATTCTGTTTAACATTTTAGACTTGGCCTTTCATTTGAGACTGGGTGCCATCACTTTAGGACTGGGTGACTTCTGTTTGAGATGGGGTGCCTTCACTTTAAGACTCTGTGCCTTCCCTTTGAGACTGGGTCTTTTCACTTTAACTGGGTGCCTGCCATTTGGAATTGGGCGCCTTCACTTTGAGAATGGGTCCCTTCCGTTTGAGACTGGGTGTCTTCCATTTGAGATTAGTTTTAATATGAACGTGTAGCATAAAACATGAGTTGGATTTGCCACTGATCAAACATCAGCCTTCTTGTTTGAGACTTTAAGACGGAGACGACGTCATCAGTTATTTGTACATTGTAGCAGAACAATTTCACTTTCATAGCCATTTCAAACTGTCTGATAAGCATTGTGATCGTTTATGTGACTTGTTCCAGCTGTTATCTGAAGCTGCCTCTGGACGCGTACGAATATCACATGCAGATATTCTCTCTTACAATTTGGAGAACCAGTTCCCAGCTCATATAACCAAGGAGTGGGAGGATGGTGAGTGTTATCAATTCGAACAGAAGAGGAATTTTTGGTGGTGTTTTTTGACAAATGTCATGGATGTGTTTGATTAAAGTGGTCCAAATTCTAGGAAAGAATTTTTAGCTCTTAGCAGAATGTTTTGCCTTCTCTTTTCTTCATTCTCTCTTTTGTGTCAATTGTAGTTATTTTAATGGAGTATCTTTGCTTTACACCCACTCTTTCAAATTGCCATTGTTCAGCACCTGTTAAACCAAACAGATGCTTACTACATTCAGACAGCCCCATTTTTTTTTAACTCATATCCTTGTACAATTATAAAAATCACAGATTTTTCAGTAACTAAAGATTTTATTTACTTATTTTCTGTTCCATAATACCTAGTGTTCCATAGATCATATTGCTTTTGGCATATGAGAAGGTTTTAGTATGTGACTACATCCTGATGACCTGTAAAAAGGAACGTATTAAGAAAGAAAGGAATGTATTTTGGAGATAATAATGCTTTGTTTGTTTGTGTTTTGTTTTTAGTTCCACCCAACCTGCACATAATAGGGAATCTACCCTTCAGCGTGTCTACACCTCTCATCATAAAATGGTTGGAGCAAATATCTACCAGAACTGGCATCTTTCAATTTGGACGTACGCAGCTCACTCTGACCTTCCAGAAGGAGGTGGCCGAAGTAAGTCATTCCTTCTATAATACTGACTTAGCAAAGAATGGTAAACAAATGTCACAGCATACAAGCACTTTTTTACTGTTTGTACCGTCATCATGCAGACTTTGAAAAATTAAAACCAGCTAAGCCCAACTAATTCAGTTATATATAATAAATGTATTGTTTATATAACGCATCCATTTTTGAAGACGTGTATTGATGCTTGATTTAGCAAAATAAGTGAATTTCATCAAACATTTTTTTTTTAAATCTATTCATGGGATCTATACAAAGCATGGGTAAAAAAAATTGACGAATTTTTTAATCCACCAGAACTAACCCTAACCGAAAACTGTCATTAAAAACCGAGGTATATACTGAATCTTGAGCTTTGCATCCCTACAGTGCACTGTGTTTACAGTGGTTCCCCTGAGATACAAAGTAATCCCCTCCAGGGTGGCTTTTGTGTCTCGAACATTTCGTATCTCGAAGCAAGTTTTACCAGTAAAATGCCTAATCTGTGCAATGGCTCTCAGAAACAACAGTATAAGTTAATAAAAAATGGAAAACCAGAGAAAAATCAAGTAACGTTTCTTCAATCCTTAAATCTACACATAAATGACAATAAAACAGAAGAAAACACATGCAAAATATTGTGTACACAAATGTGAAAACTGTCAGACTTAACAAGCGGATAATAGACCAGAACTATCTGTGTTCGTATCTTGGATTTTTTTTTTCGTATCGCGAAGCAAAATATTTCCTGTGAGACCTTTCGTATCTCGAACATTTCGTAACTCAAAGCATTCGTATCTTGAGGAAATGTTTAAAACTGTTAATTACTAACATCCCAAACAAATCATCATTAGGACCACTGTCCATTTCAATAGTGGATTTAAAACCTTGTGAACTTTTTGACTTGTTTGACAATTGAAAATGCATGCATTTATAGAACATGAAAGTCTATACCCTTGAATGAAAAACATATGTTTGGATGTTAGATGTGATTAATTGTTGCCTCTGCACTTTTCAGAGGTTAATAGCTACCCCAGGAAGCCAGCAGCGTAGCCGTCTCTCAATTATGGCTCAGTATCTGTGCATGGTCAAATGCTGTTTCAACATCCCAGGACGAGCCTTTGTTCCCAAACCAGACGTAAGTGTGCCATCTCTCTTACATCTCTATATTCGCTGCTGATGTGGAATGATGGAGCGGTTGGCTCATCAGAGCAGCCCTTTTTTAACTTATGGAATGGTAACGGAGCATCTAATGATGCCTTCAGGGCGCCATGAGCCACACTCAAGGTTTTAAGCTGGTTTTGTCTATGGGGGACAGCCAGTGGTGTGTGGATTTAAGGAAACACCTTGCATGCAAAGCTCCCAGTCTGTAAATGTTTTATCCAGAAGGAGAGTTGTTGAATGAAGAAGAAAAGAAAGGAAAGTGGGACAGATTTAGTATTCTCTTGGATCACATGTGACTGATGAGAAAGGCGTTGAAAAGCAGTGTCATGAGGGTTGAGGCTTCCTAAAGCGCTTCTCAATCTAATAGCTGATGAGATGGAGAAGAGTTTAGCATATTACACACTCTGTGTCCCATGAATATTCACCTGGGGATGCAGGATCTGGAGCACTTCAGATTAGTTCTTACAGCTACTTGATGATTTATGATATTTCTTTGGTATTTTCAGTGAAAATGAAATGAATGATGGGCCTAAAGAGACAACATCACATGTTGTCACTAGCAGAGTCAATCATTAGTAGCAGCCTTAAAGCCTCTTTAGTTTATTAATAATTGTTTTTTTTTTCTGTTTGGAAAAGTCATTTGATCATGTGTTGTACAAAACTATCAATGTGTGTCCATGATGACAGGCATAGATTTTTGATTAAAAAAATGCACAGATGGGAATGTGAAGTTATCAAACATCGCTGAGTGGCTTGTGATTTATGAAGCTTAAATTTACGAGTGGACTGATTCACCATGTTGCAATTTTGATGACCAAACTTCTGATAAAAAGTGAGAACTTCTAACATGCCAGTGGGAATCTATTCCCTTTTAACACCAGCCTCTATTGGTCAGTCAATGAACTGCTGTTTCCAGGAATCGGGAGGTTTACACTTGGTTATATCACAGCTTATGTTGATTAATGTAAAAACTGCACGTGTTCTGCAATTTTCGAATAAATTCCCCATTTATAGTTTGCATTCCTAACTAAGGAAACACAACAGAATGTCATTTATTTTTCAGATCTTGCAGAACCAGAACTTAACTGGCTTTCTTGAACGTTTTAGAAAGGACATGTCTGCCACAGATGGCAGATAATGCACCACCTCCTGTTCCCCTCTTTTCTAATAAACTGGATTAGAGAGAAGTGGATCTCATACGCTGTGTTGGACAACAGTCTTTAAGCACTATCTATATAAGACTGGTCCTGTTTCTCCAGTTTGAAGTCATAGGAATTAGTTGCAGATTTCTATTTTTAATCAGCAGCAGTAATCATGAGTGCATCGAGACGCCACTAGGGGATGTTTTTATTTATTTGTATCTCCAGCACTCTTGTGTTATTGCTCCTAGGCACCTTCTTCTGTCAAACCAAGTGACTGTGGATGTCCTTGAAAGCTGCAGTCCATGATTGGTGCGTGATTGAATGTCCTCCGGGCCCAGCTGTACCGGCTGGGCTCCTCTGTCCGGGATCTCACATGGCACCACTTTTGATGTTTAACAGTGAAGTGTGTACTAAAACCAGTAACAATTCTGTATCTATAACCCCGTATGTACAACCGGAGATGTACCATATGTGTGTTTACTCAAACCTTTTCTAATCAGAGCCCCCATTCAACAAACCATTTATGAGAGAAACATAAAATACCTCACCATTTAGTGTATGTGGGTTTTCATAATAACATGATAGTTTTTCTTTGTAGACACCACTTTACGACAGCAATCGAAACTGCTCTCCCGTTTCAGTGAAGGGTAATGGCTAGAACGTATATTGATTTAGAGATTTTCAAAAACAAATCCCGATCCATTACAGCAATAACTCATTTAAAGGCTCAGTGAAATTATTTAATTGTTGGATTCTTAAGATATTTGGTAATAAACTATAAAAAAGTTTATTCTGGTTTGAACAATATTTCTATAACTTTCCTTGAGCTCTTTCCATTAGATTTGTTAGATAAATGGTCATAATCTCTATAGCTCAGCATAGCAAAATGCTTCAACCAATGTCCATATATCACAGGAATTAATGCAAACTCCAACAGTGTATATGTTAACGTTAATTATTCCTAATGTTTTAGAGTTGAAATGGCACCTCTAGCTGCAAAGACATGTGGACACACATTTCCGTCGTTTTCAATGGGAAATGTTATACAGAGAAATATGCCAGCTGTACCAACACACCATTCCTCAATAAGTTGCATGATGGGATGCATATTTGAGCCGTATTGACCTAAGCTTATCTTTAAAAACCTGCTGTTTGGCAGGTTGCTAATTTTGTGGGGCTCTGCTAGATGGGTGTTCCACAAGTTGGGGCTGTATAACGTAAAGCTGATCACTTGGTTTTTGGAGTAAGAGGATCTCTACAGTCAGACTCCACACTCTCGATTAACAGCCAATACAGAGTGTAGTGTACAATATTAAATAAAACATATTTATGTTAATAGATTAAGACAATTTCTATCAAGTATTTCTTGCAGCTTTCAGCTATGGGAGTTTTTTGAATAGTCTTGATGTGGATCGTTCTAGAGTTGTGGTACTACAGTCCATTGAACCTAGTGTAGTCATGCACCCAGCTGAATCTTAGACCTTTCGGACTTATTGGACCTGGACATCATTTAAATTCAATTTTACAGAAGCTTTTTTTTTTTTAATTAAAGTATTTCTAATTGTAATTTTAATTACTTTTTACTATAGGTTTTGGGATTCCTATTTGGTTTCCCATCGCTTCTAAACAACCCAATGGCTTTGTAACTGTATTTGTCCTCCAAAGGCTTCAGTTGAATGAATGCCTTGTTCTTTTTAGAGCGATCAAATAAATGTTATTATCTCCTCATCTTCTGAATCAGAAGGGGTTGAGTAAACACCTCCCACTCTTCCAGACATACCATTGTGAGCATAGAGCTGGACTGAGCTAAGGTGATGCGTGTGGAGGCAGACAAGAAGCCAGCTGCTGCTGCAGTGTCCTTCCCACACACAGAGGATATAGAGTGCCAGGAGAGAAAGAGAGAGGGAGAGACAGTTTGGAGGAGGTGCTCCAGAGTGAGATTGATGATTGAATGTCTGCACAGCAACCTCCGTTCCTCTCTGCTCTCGAAGGATAAGGTGCTACTCAAATACACATGTGGGTGGATGGCCCTCTCACAGAATGATGGATCTAGATAGAAGAGTACAATTGGTGCAGTCAATCGATATAATAGTTTTTTTTTTCATTAGGTAATAACATCATTGGTCATGCAATTATTCTAAAATAAACATATTTAAAGTCAATTGTAAGAGATTATTTAAACAATATGTACTGTTTTTGGGTATTGATAGGATGAGATAGAAAAGGGTAGAAAGATTTATGCAAGAGGGACTAGAAAATGAAATAGAAATCACAGGTAGGTGAGAAGGATATAATGGTAAGATTGGAGGAGAAAGAAAGACTGATGGGACAGGTCAGGGAGGTGGCCAGGACAGGATATGAAGATGCATGGAATCAAGCAGAAAGATTGATGGACACAACAGAAGGTTGGACAGGACAAGATGGACTGGACAGGAAGATGAACGTGACTAACAAGACGAGAAGATGCTAAGCAGACCAGAATAGGATGGGGTAAGACAAGACTGGACACATCATGGAGATGAACAGGACTAGGGGATGAGTGGGACATGGGTGGGACTGCACAGGAAGATAAATGGGACTAAATGGACAACAAGATGAAATGGGCAGAACAATAGAGTGGGGGCAAAAGACAGGCCTGGGCAGGAAATGAGTGGGACAGCAGAGTTAGATGGTTGGAACATGACACGGATATGAGAAGTTGGAAATCACAGAAGATGAAGAAGGACTGGATTAACTGGATTGTAAGAGGACTGGGTGGTCCAGTGAGGGATTTAGAAAGACGGGGAACAGGCAAGACTAGTCCAGAATATGGAAGGGACATGAACGGAAGATTACAGGGAGTTGGAAAAATCTCTAAAAAAAAAAAAAACAAGGCAAATTTGGAAGATGGACTAGGAGGAACAGGGTGTGGGATAGTTGGTTCCTATTCACCTGGACTTTCCCACAGAGATTGTGTCAACATGTAACTTATTACTGGGTGATTTTTGGTGTGCGGTACAACCAACAGTGCATGATTGTTAGATATTTCTGTACTTCCTGTCCTCTATATTAAACTCATTTCCTTTGTTTTCCCAAAGGACTATGAGAGAAAAGGAATAATGGGGTCAGGTTTGTCACAAGAAATGTTCTATTTAAATAAATGGGGTCAATCGAGGCTTCGGGAGAAAAGCAAGGTGATTTCAATGTCTCCGAGCCCCAGGAGCCAATAACGTCCATACATTTTAATGCTGGTTGAATTTTAAGCTTGATGTTTTCCCAAGCTCAGTTGTGCAGATGAATTAATATTCTATGATGATAAACTGTAGTGAAAGATTGACATTTAGTTTTTTGTGTTCGAGGGTGCTCTTATGTTGAGCATTGATTTGAAATGCAGCACTGAGGGGACAAAAACTCTGTGTCATGGAATGGAACATTTTGTTTTGGAGATGATCAGTTATTGCCAAAAGTAGGCCCTACCTGTTATATTTGAAGTCAAATTAGGTGTATCAGTTTCATTGACCAGCACTTTTTATTGTTTGAGCTTCATTGTCAATCCCGCACATAAATCTATCAGCAAGACAAGCGCAATGCACTGTCATATTTTCCTTTCCTTCTTAAACTTGATTGTGGTAGTGGTCTCCAGCTCAGATTAAGGGGATGTAGAAGGCTTAAAAGAGAAGTGAATCTTTTTTTTTTTTTTTTTTTTTTGCACATTGCTAAACTCACCGTTTCTGCCCCATGAAAAAAGACATTAGCTATTTTTTTTTTCTGGAACCTGATACATATATAATATGGAAAATAATGAAGTTGCATTTGTTTGTGGTCTTAGTAACATGGTGGACATTTTATGGATTAATGCAATGAACAGAAGCGAGCCGTAGTGTGTTTTTGAACAAGAGGAAAATGCAGATTAAAAGCATTTTTTTTTCCTTTCTGCAGTCTTATCTTCTGTTACGGTTTCGTTTAATTGCTGCTTGTGCTTCAGTTTTTCACTCTCTCGCTCTCAACACAGAAAAACACAAGTTCACATTTAGATTTGGCATTTTTCTTTTTGAGCACAGGATCAAATATTTGAAGAATATTTTGACAGCCAAAATTGTTTTGATTTTTGTTTTCGGAACGGAATTGAAAATTATAAAAATATAAATCTTTCTCTTTTAAGTTTTATAAAGGAGGAAAAAAATGCATTTTACAATGAAAACCAATTTTCTTGCTATGGACAGCCTCCTGAGGTGACCTCCAGAGAGGACCTTGACACATGGAAGCTATTTCTTTGCTAAGTTGTCTTCCAGTGGATTCTGATTGCAGTGTACGGAGATACACTGCAATAATGACTCAGTCATTACAAAACAAGACATTGTTATTTTAGGAAGATATTGTTTCCACAGTTTTATTAATAAAATAGAGCTACTTGCACAAGCACACTAAGAGAACAGTACAATAATACTGGAACGCCATCCTCTGCAAAACCAAGAAGCGCAGAAGCATTATTTAAAACGAAACCTGCAACTTTCCCAATCATTAAACTGGGCCGAACTAAAACAAGGCCCTGACTGTTCAGTCCGAGTAATAAGAAACATTTGCCTAGCGTGCTAATAAACAAGCTGCACCATAACAATATATGAAGAGTTCATCTTTGATCATTACAAAAGCTATACTGCCAACTCTATCTACAGCTAATCATTCTCTTATCGCACAAACGTCCTGCATGTGAAGCTAGCAAAAAATAAATTGCTTTCAAATGAGGTTACACAATAAACGGTGTAAATGTCTGTCTTCTTATAAAGAAGATTTGCTGCGGACATGCTTGGGCTTTGGAGATCTATCTCAGGAAGTCTTCACTAAACTGTTGAATACAGACTCCCATTGCACAACTTCAAGTCGTGTCTGGTTCCTGGAATAATTGTGCTTAGAATGTAAGGGGAAGATCCCAAACACACGACGAAATGTTCTCCCAATACTGGTCAAAATCTTGCATTTGGCAAACAGAATGGTGTATCTGTACAAACGGTAGCATAAAAACATGAGTTTGGCACATTCACAATAAGTTCATTTCAGTGCATTTTCACATAGGAGGGAAGCAGGAGCGGTTATTGCAGTCGGTTATGGTGCATGGGCAGCTGTTTCTGTCCAGGAGTTGGCACGGTCTGCTGAGGATGGCATATTCTGTCCTAGAGGAGCAGCGCAGAGCTTTGCTGTGTGTACTCAGCATGCCTGCTGCCGCCTGCAGGGGGCGAGCTGGGCCGAGCCATCTGCTCGCCTGTGGGGAATCTGCTTGAGAGGAAGATTGCGCTGTACCATCAGTCACTGCCAAGCTCTTATTGCCAGAGCAGAACACTGAAATTGCATTCCTCCCTTCGGCTGTGTAGAAATGCATGGCTGATTCCAATGACAACAAAAACCTCATGACTACTGCGGGGTGGGGAGGGTGCTAATGAGGGGGTGTCAACATGCTAGGGTTCTGGGTGTTTGAAATGGCATACATAGAAGCAGAGGAAGAATGGGAAGCAAACATTTCACAGATCAGCCTCCACGGGAAGCATTAGTGACATGCTACCTCTCCTAAAAACATGGTAAACATGGTAATATCAGACTGGTGAAAATACAGTTACTCTAGTAAATGTGTAACGTTTCCTTCTTGAGGTAATTCACTGGATACTAAAGTGTCAGATCACATGACTGTGTGTTCTCGCCGTTTTCCTGGTTTCTGTGTCCATTTCTCTATTTTCCTAGCAAATATACACTAAACTCCTCATTATGTCAGTGTTGTAGCAAGCGTTTAAAAGTGCAGGGGATGCTTGGCATGGTTTAAGTGGTTAATTGTTTACATATATATTAGAATTATGCAAGATTGGTTACAAAGGGAACCAAATTTATACTTGTTGATGCGGGTTTAACTTTCTAACTGCCTGCAGAGACCTGTACTGAAGAGATGAGGCGATGAGGGGGGAATAGGAATGTTTAGGATGAATTAAAAAAAAAAATATGCAGACATGTGGGCATGCGTGGTTCTAACGTTTAGTTTGAATGAGTTGTAGTTTTAGACATAGATTTAGGGAGTTTAAAGGTGACTAATGAATAGTGCTTTATTTTTGGGGGATTTTTCTTCAAATGATGGGTTTGGACATTTTTTAGACACAAAGTTTGCTCCTTTCCCAAATCTGGAAAGAGGAAGTTTAATAAAATATACCAGGTAAGTAAACAGCTTAACAATGGCAAATCCATTGTTAAATCTCTCTCTGGGAGTCATGCTTTTAAATACAGATATGACCCACTTTTTGTTGAAAATTTGAGAATAAAGTGCTTCTTTTTTGCACACAGTTTTTTTTAGCGCTTGGAGGTATTCGGTTCCTCCATATTTCAAACTTCTGTCAACACTTCAATCTGTGAGGCTGCAGTCTTGTTTAAACAAAAGATTGACTTAAATTAAATTGGCACAAGTAGATTCTGTAGTCAGTATTTATAGGATGTAGTTTGTTGTTCTTTCTCCCTATAAAACCTACTCAGTCTATTGATTGCATCCTTAAGATTGGGGTTGGTCCATTTAATAAGAAAATAATTTTTTTGAGTAACCTTGAACTATTGAAATACAAGACCAGATCATTGATTGATGCTCTGTTTGTAACAACCGTCTTTATGCTTTCAAGGAAAATGTGGCTGCCGTCCCAAATTTGTAGGGAAGGAATAACATAATGCTTCCCACGGGAAAGGCCACAAGAACACAGCCTTCTCAAGTGCTATACCAAGCTCCAATAAAATAGAGCCAGTCACTTAATCATGTTGTTGTTTTGTTGATGATGTTGATTATATCCCTAAGATTGGGGATTGGTTGTAGTAAGGTCTCTCCCATCTAGAAAAATTTGACTGTAAAGATGCCAAGGACATGAGTGTCACAATTGGGCAATCTGGGGTGTTTTAACATCGCACTTTGCTGGTATAAGGGTTAAAAGCCTGTACCCTTTCATTTGTTTTACCAAAACAACTCCAGTGTCTCTTAACTACTCTATGGAAGGCTTCCTTCAATGTTAAAACTCTCCTGTAAAGTACAATATGAAACCAATCAACAGCCCAGCACAGTAAAAGGTTCTCCTTGTCTTTCTTGCTTTGTATTGGCTTTGCTCTTTTGTTGCCATCTGTTATTGTTTACACCATTACATTTCTTTCAATTTAACCAACAAAACTTTCCCAACATACACCAACACCCACAAAAAACTTTGCTACTGGGATAACCTTGAAATTTTTAAACTTATGAAAAGTGTAAGTTTGGCATCAGATTCTAGTATTGGCATCAGTCGAAGAAAAACCCATATCAGGCGACCTCTAGCATCTACTGTTTCTGTTCCCGAGATTTAGATTATGGATCCCTCGTATCAGAAAGATAGACACTAAGAATAATCTTAAAATGACACTTGCAGTCCCCGAGATGGAACCAATGTTTCTCACCGATTACAATATTGTTGTTCTTGTTAATTCAGCATCTACTGAAACCATTGCCTAGATTAGGCCTGGTCAGCAGCTTAGGGTCCCTCCATCCAATCTGAAAGAAAGACTTTATCCCTAGAGACCAATTGTGGATAAAGAGATTCAGGACAGCCCTCAGCTCATCACTCTCTCCATCCTCAGGGTGGGCAGAAAGGTCCGACATGTAGATAATACTCAAATCTATCAGCACCATCCCGTTTCCATGGCAGTGAGTGGGAGCAAGGGAAAAGCATGCATGCAGACAGTGTATGTAAGCATTCGAGAGGATGAGTGCATCCAACGGCTTCCCCCTGACCTGAAGAAAGCTTGCTGCTGTCTGGGGCGATATTTATACGTGTTGTAAAGCATTTGTCATGCAAAGGGGCAGTCTCCTCTCAGCCTTGATATGGATTTCCCATATACGCCTGACCCAGCAACCCCCGACTCACTCGCTCCTCCTGCTTCTCTCCAGACAGTTTCAGCGGTTAATGTTCTTTTTAGGCACAGGCTATATGGCTACAATTCAGTCTACATCACAAGCATTCCACTGCATTATGCACAGGCTCCAGAAAGCATGCTTAGCCGGGATATCAATCACATCAGTCCGTCAGCGACCAACATAAGATTTCATTAACACAGCCATCCGTCAAGTAGAAAAACAGAAATAATCTCCCATCCCTTGCCACTTTTAGACGTATTGCCATCTTACGAGCTTACCTAACGATTGTTAGCAGCTAAACGATTGCTTCTGGGTTCAGATCTTTGGGAAGGGGGCTGGATTGCTGGAACATTCCTTTGTTGCTAATTGGTTCCCAGTGGAACACTGTAATAGGGTTTAATAGGATGCTGGATATGTGCATTTATTCATCTCTCTGCAGTACACCACTTCAGCTAGCATTATTTCAGCCATAAGCATTCACAATCTGTCCGTTCCGAGACATTGCTTAAGGGAATGTTCCCCGTTTGTGCTTCCTGATCTTAAAAGGGAGAGTCGAGAAGAGGAAGGAACCCCGCCAAGATTGGGTGGCAGTGCATTGCGCTTGTCTTGCACTTGAACTCTCTATACGTAGTCTTGCACGCTGTAGCCAGTCTTGTTATCCAGTGGTGAAAGAGAGCAGTATTGGTGCTGAAGCTGCTCCTGTTGCTGCCGTTGCAGCAGTTGCTGTTGCTGCTGCAACAAAAGTTTGTCTGGTGGCAGAAGTATCAAATCCTGAGGTCCATGCCGCTTTCCTGAGCAAGACAGACAGAAAATGGACCCACCCATGAACAGGAAACCAGACGAGACAAAAGCCACGTAGACTGCTCCGCCAGGTTCAAACTTGTTGCTCTCTGGGACATTGACATCTAGGAAACTCACAATAACCTCATTCGTGTACCAGGAGGCAGGAATGAGGCAGAGGAAGCCTGAAGCTAGAAAGCAGGTGCCAGCAGCCATGGCAGCATGACGCTTAGCACGTCGTCCTCCACCCCACCGAGTGCATTTCAAACCCAGAGAAGCCAAACATAATCCCAGTGCCGCCAACACGCAGGAAAGGACCATTGTGGTACGTGCCGTCTGCAAGTATGCTGGAAGTGCCAGCACTGAGTATTTTAGTGTACAGCTGAACATCCCTGTGCTGTACCAGGTACAGTCCATCCACAGTCCTTGCATCTGTGAGATGGCTGTGATGATGTTTGAACCCACATCTGCGCTCACTTTCCAGTTGGGGAGCAGCGTAGCCACGGTGGCACCTAGGATGCCTAGCAATGCCAGCACAAAGGCAAAGATCTGCGAGCCTGTGGACGCCATCCTGCCACGTTTTGTATTCCAGCCAACATTCACACAGGTATCATCGGCCACCCTTTTCTATGACTGCAGACTCCTCAGCTCCGCCGAATTCCTGAAGAAAGAAGTGGGAGAGTTGACAACAGTCCTTTTAAGGATGAATGATATGAATATTTTTGGGGATGTAGCATATTAGAAAATGTATTCTCAAGCAAAGGCTTCCCTCCACTGTGAGCTGGATGCCTCTTTGGCCCCTAAAGCTCTCTTCCTCTTAATGAAATAACACGAAGAAGCAGTCAATAGAGCGGAAGGCCTCAGTCCCTAAACACTGATTTCTGTCAGTAATATTTAAGCATACTGTGGGAGTAAGGGGCTACTTCACAATCTATTTGACGATCCAACATTTGCAACTTGCGTCAAAATGGCTGTGAATTGGTTCATACAATGCCATTTGTGCTTTTAGCATGAAGAAAACACTTTGGTTGAGTGTTAACTGCCTCTGTTTTAAATCTCTGACAAGTTAAAATGAATGCCAGAGATTGAACACGCACTTGGGAGCAACCATAGGTTCGTTCAAATCTACACTTAACAGTAATTGAGAAAACGTTTGAAAGGGCTCTTGTGTATATTCTTGTTACTACGTGAAACAAAATCGGGTTAATTTTTATTTTATGGTCACATTTTTTTTCATAACGCAGCTCAATCTAATCCAGCATCTATGCATTTGCAGACCTTTTCTTGTGGTGTGACAGGTTTCCAACCTTTCTTCAAATATCTTCATTTGATGCATATTACAGTGAAAATAAAGCAGAGATGTACAGTATGTGCTTAGGTGAAAAGATTGTAGTATTCGTCTTCATGAAGAAAGCTCCCCCCCCAACGTTATAATTAATGAACCAACTAGGTGTCCTAGCAAAAGTGATGTTCAATCGAGTAACATAATCAAAAGATAAAAATAAATAAATACTCTAAGTATGGGCTTCTGAGAGACCATGGGATTTTTATCGATCTTACATCAACAACCTAACACAATGAGTCCAAGATAGTCACAGTGGATTCTAGAATAAATCTAAACCCGTTTTGTGCACGGTTTATTATTGTCCCTCCTGCAACAAGTGGAACGATTTAGTTTCTACTGCTCTCTTTTAGCTTTTTTTTTTTTTTTTTTAAGTTTAGTGGATGTTTTTTCTTTATTTAGTATCAAAAACTACTTGTGTAAACATATCAATACAGAAATAAAGCCATAAATAAATAATATATAAATAAAACATTTAGTAATAATTACTTATGTACATTTCTACAATTCAATATCATTTATTTATTTATGCAATTTTATTTTATTTTTTAAATGTCGTTTTCTGTATTTCCTAGTCCAAATGCTAATTATGTAGGTGGTCCTGACTTCAGTCTAATCCAGGATTTGTTGCATGATAATCTATGTTTGATGCTTCATAATCCTTTTTATTTCCTATCTATGTTCCTGTATTTTTTAACACATTTTATTTTATTATTTTACATGCGGATGTTCTTAAAGCTAATTATAATAATAAATATGTTTAGTCATTGCATTATTTTTTCCTACACTGACAAGGATATAATTTTGGATGAAATTAATGTTAGCTTGACACTCTGATCACGCAGAACATCATATCATCAGAATATTATCAGAAATTAAGATTTAAGTGCAGACCAAAATTCGGGACCTTACCTAAACCTTGCTAAACTATTACGTTCATACTCCTGAACAAACCATACTTTTAATCTTGAATGATCATCAATCAATCAATCAATCATTTTTTCATTGTTTTTAAGGAAAGTGTAGATCCTTTATAGGCTACTGGGCAACTATTAAAATTCGTATGATGCATTTTTTTTTCATGATCCCACAAAATATTACCAAACAGCTGTTATAATAATAATAGTTGTCCTAACAGTTATTATATAGTTGAGAATTTTATTTTAGTTCAAGTTTTATTTAAAAAAATTAAATGGAACAATTCACATTGGACAAAAACCTTCAAGTACTTTTATTTGGTCAAAGAATTATGAATTTTGTATTAATTAAATGAAATCCCTCAACACAAACACTGAGCAATTTGGAATACGGGGTTTTAATGTTGCAGAAATGCTTTAAAGTATCCCAGCAAACATCCATTGAACTAAAGACACCCAAAAGGACGTAGAATAGTCGTCTGTCAGATGTTAAATATTTGCTGGGATAGAGCGTCAGTTTAACATCTTTTGTTTATTTAGTTGATGCTATTTTTTAAACGGAGACATCACTTTACCTGTTCACATACTCTGTGTTATTTAAGTGCCCTAAAGTGAGCATAATTGAATGAAATTGTGAATTTTTTTTTCTTCTGAAGATACAAATCGTGATATTTCCCCTGTATTATATCGCCCACATCCTGTGCACTGGGAACAAAGAGAGCCTCGCACAGGGGATGATGCGGAACCAGGTTCATGACTAAGATTTTAGTGCAGCAGGATCAGCATCACAGTTTCTGTGTGAAACCTGCATCTAGAAGAGACAAATCAATTGAAGGAACGATCCCAGAGTCTGAGGCAGCGCTGGCACCTCTGTGAAATAAAGTGTGTTCCGAGGCAAACAGCTCCGCAAACTCTTTCCTCTCGTATTACCGACACGAAACCGTGTTATGACTCACAGAGACACGCTTTTAATCGCGAGAGGAATGCAGAAATGCGCTCTTACCTCGGCTGCTGCAGAGCGAACTGTGACGCGTCAGGTTTCCGGGCTCGCGCGCAAACACGTTCACGCGCCGCTAAACACATAAACAGGGATGAAATGGCCGCAGATGTACCGTGAGCGATCCGTTCATGTTCTCCGTATCTCCTCCGGCAGCTGCGGTGTCAGGGAGCAGGAGTGATGGGGAGAGGAGGCTGTGCTCCGAGCGGCGCGTCTGATGCTGTGCGTCACGCAGCCACGGCGCGCGCGGGAGGTCTGCCGTCAGCTCCTGATTATAACACAAGTCGAAAATACGATTTAATGGTCGTTTTCAAAAAGAAAAAGCTCGGTTTGATTGTTTTTAAATATTTGTTTATCCCTTTCCGCTGCAGCAAACTTATTGATAAGCAACTTCCGGTTTCGTCAAACACCTGTGATTCTGGAAACATCAAATTGAAGTACTCGAACATCAAGCTATTAAGTCTGATAATAATAGATAGACAAACGTACTTTTAAAACAACGTAAAGCTCTTTATTAAACGATTCTACGACCTTGTATTTATCGCCAAGACAAAAAAGTACTTAAATATTTATTTACCTAACTTCTGAAAGCATTTCCGTTTTTGAGCTTATCCAAATAAAATGCTAAACATGTTAAACTATGTTAACATCGTTTGCGATACATTACAATCTGTCAATTTCAATCAATATCAAATGCACATTTATGAAACTCTATGCACATTTATTGAATTAAATTAAATGCGCATTCAATAAATATGCATATAAATGATTAGTTTGAGTCTTCGTTGCTTAAATCTAAAAAATATATTTAAAATAATGACTGCTAATAATAATTTTTTTGGTCTCGATTGTGAATACGACCACATTTTGGATCAAAAGTAGAAAGTAGAACTCTTAATATTCCCACTATATCTTGGAAAATATTATAAATATATTTTCTTTAAAGATATTGTTTTTCATCTGTATGTGACACACCGACAATCAGAATTGTATTGTTTGTCAACCACCCAAATACTACTTCTCTGAGATTCGAACCCATGACCCTGGTGTCCCTAGTACCACTGAGTTGCAGGCAAATGACATCACACAACACTGAAAATGGTCAGTTCTTTCTTTGGCTGGAGCCAGATTAACCTCTTAACTGGTGAGAGTTTATCTGTTAACCCTTTTCAGGTTTAAGTCTTGATATTAGCAATTCTTTTCAGGGTAAATAGAACAGCAAAGGCATTGTTGTATTCTCCCTAATCTTGTATATACAGATCTTTTTTTCTAATCTCTTGCTATTTGGTCTGATTTATGCTGAGCATCTGCGTTCCCTTGTCCCCTGGCGTTCAGGAGTCTCTTAATGATCTCAATGCACCACGGTCACCCTGATCACAATATCCTCACCGCTGCCGGCCCAGTAAACCCCCTGCACCCCCACTACGTCCTCCATGTGTCCTCTCCTGGCTCTAGGTGGGAGTGGCTCTATGGCAGAAATGACAAAGAGGGCAACGAAGGAGAGCTCTTTCTTTCTGAACGCTTGTCCCGCAATCAAATCTCCTTCCAATGTCCCAGTCTCTTATCTCTGTATATATCTGGGCAGCGTCCAATCCTATCCTCTTAGTGCTGTCATTGTCTCATCAAGCTGTTTGTGATGGTCCTGTAGCCCATTCCCTCCCTGATCTTTGACAGCTCTTTGGTCTCGTCAATGCTGAAGATGTTGGGATTTGATTGGTTGCTTATGTGGACGGGCAGAAATATCGCTGACTGATGTGGTGTCAAACACTTTTCTCTCACTGTACTGTTTTCTCAGTCGATTGATCACCCTGCTGTAGTGCAGATGTCTGGTCGGGGTATTGCCTCTGCGACAGAAATGGCTGTTTAAATTCATGGTAGCGAATGAAAATGACTCGGCTGGGCGCGATGGAAGTGCACGTGTTTCCTCACTAACTTGATTTATGAATGCTTTTCCTTGTGGATTTACAGCTCCAATGCTTTGCACTGAGCAGCTCTTCTGAGGCTGGTCACTTGGCTCCATCTGGCCATGTGTCCACAACCAGACACTCTTTTTAGGCTTGGAAGTGGGTCTGAGGCTCCCTCACCCTTTTAAACCTAGGAGCCCCGGCAGTAGCATTTGCTTACGTATTTTAAAATGGCTAAATAGCTACAACCACATAAGATTGAGCAAGCATTCTTCTTGCATGTAAAACCAGTGCTAACAGAAGATAGTCTAGATACACTATAAAACTTTTTCTTATGTTTATTACAAAAACTACAATGTAAGCCAGGATAAGTTGAGTCTTGTGTACTTTCTTGTTTAAGTGTACTTAACCTAAAACTTGTTGTGTAATTTTTTTTAAAGTGAGGTAGGTGTTGTCATGTCATTCAGACATGGACGAATGTGAACTTCCTTTGCTTGAACAGTGGCAAAACTGAAGTCATGCTGATTGGTTCTCGACACCAGATAGGATTTTTGAAAACTGGGTCCTTAAGCCACTCAAAGGCTCTCCATTAAAGTCAAAGAGCAACATGAGGAACCTTGGTGTTGCGTTCGATCCATGTCTGACTTTCGAGCAGTTTGTCCAAACCACCATAAAGTTTTCATTCTGCTAGACTGCGTCCTATGCTGCATTTCTCCACTGCCGAAAGATTAATCAACGCATTTGTTGTGTCCTGTCTGGATTGCTGTAATGCTCTCCTGACTAGGGTTTCAAGATCCCCTCTCTCCTGCAGTATCTTCAGAATTCAGCTGCTCGTCTCTTGACCGGGACCATGAATACATCACACCTGTTCTGAAATTGCTGCACTCGCTCCTGGTGTATTTTAAAATTTTTACCCTCACCTATAAAGCACTCCATGGTCTGGCCATTGAATACTTGCCTTCTTTTTAAGCACTTACACCCCAAGTCATACGCTCTGCTCCGCTCCTCACAGTCTAAGCTTCTGTCTGTACCTCACACTCAAAACTACAGGAAACAGGGCTTTCTCTGTCTATACACCGTCAATGTGAAACTTTCTCCCAGTTGAGCTCAGGGATGCACAAAGTTACACAATTTGTAAATCTCATTTAACGCTCATTTTTTAAACTGGCTTATGATTGTTGACATTTTATTCTTTTATTACTTCTAACCACGGCATCATTTACCTAAATTGATCTGTTTTTAAGTGTTTTATTCACTTTATCTGTATTTTTCTATGTACTTTTGTCAGTTGTTTTAATTTGTGTTGTCTGTATCGCGCTCTGGGAAGCTTGCTTGAAAGGTGCTTTATAAAATAAAGTTCATTATTATGTTTTTAAGTATGGTTAATTTAAAATGGTGAGTGTGATATAACTATGTTTTTAAGTTTAACTGTTAAAAAGTTAGTTTAAGTTCTGTCCTGGCCCGTGGTGTAGTGGATGTAAGCGGGTGCAGGACATGTAAGCGAGGTTGTGCATGGCGATGCAGGTTTGAGTCCCGAGCCTGTTGTCTTTCCCATCCCACACTATTCTCTCTCTCTCCACCTTTCTTCCTGTCTCTCTCTACTGTCCTGTCTGTTCTAATGAAAAAAAAAATCGTATTCGGTTCGGTACAGTGTCTTGGAGAGCTCGGTTCGGTTCATTCGGTTCGGTACAAAAAATATAAACTTACATATTCTTTATTTTGAAAAGCTGCCAATACACAGTAGAATTCTTGCATAAAATAAATAAAAGTGACACATTTGGGTGATATTTTAAATAAATTGCACTCTTTATAAAGAAAAACACATTTTTAAATAAAAAATGAAATACTGCAACTAGTTAGGATAGATTAACCTATCCACATTTTCTGAAGAGAGCATAGATCTGGTTATAATATCTCCAGCAGTAGAAAATGTTAGATGTGTTGCCTGCCCGATCTCCGTGGAACAATGTCGGCATACAACTTTAAATTTATCCACTCGTCTATCCCCGTTATGTATTTTAACAGAGAAGCCAAAGTGTTCTCAAACACGAGACCGTAGTGAGATGGGAGGGTCTTCAAGCTCTGGCTTCTCTTTCGCTTTTGGTATGATTCCATTTTCCTACTCGCGCTCGTGCTCGTCACTCAATAGCGTCCGTGCGGAAACTCGCCATGGAACATTGTTCCGCTGCGCTTAATATCGCGCTAATAATAAATTTAAATTATTATAAAAATACAGAATACCGAAACGGTACGCAAGTGTCCCGAACCGAACAGGCCGTACCGAAATGGATCAATACATACCGTGAACCGTTACACCCCTAATTAATATATTAAAAAAAAAAAAGTTAGTTTAAGTTCAAAGCATTTAAATATCAGTGAGGTCTGATTACTTTTTAAAGTGTAATCCACTTTATAAAGTTATTCGTAATAATTTAAATACTTTAGGTTTTTCCAAGAATACTTTTATGTTTAAGCTATTTAGAATGGAAACGCAATCAAAACAATCATCGCAAAAAGAATAGTTCACATAATTTAAGTGAAATCTTTTGGTAACCAAGGCAATTACATGGGATGCATTGCAAAGCTGAGCAGTAATCACAGTTATACACCAACAAAACATTTCAATGATCAAATACAATTTAAGCGCTTCACTTCCATCATTCTTTCCTGTTCCCAAGTGAAAAAGTACCTGTTGACAGAAATGGAGAGTGTTCTTTGTGAAAAACTTAAACCGAATATTTTCAAGACTCAACCAACTCATTATGTGTAATACCAGCTTCAATAAAGGTTTATCGTTTTATACACGGTACAATTTTACAAAATCTATAAATATGTTAATTATTAACAAACATTTGTTAGTTATTTTGTGTTTACCTGTGTTTTTGTGCCATCATTACAACCATAAACCTGCATAGTAGTCTCTGTGAAGATACATGCCGATGACGCCATTCAACCAATCAGAACACACTAAAAACCTTAATGTTTATTAATGTAATAAAAGCCAGAATGGTTATTTTTACAGACAAAAGTTGCAGCAAATAAAAAAAAAACAAAAAGGTCACTTTCGAAAGGTTGCGAATCGTGCACAGACTGTGGCAGTTTGATGCACTTTGAGGTTCTGCACTTTTCAAATTGATCATATGGGCTCTTCTTAACTCCCACTGCTCCTGGTGTGTTCACAGTGTGTTTATTCACTGCTGTGTGTGTGCACTTGGATGGGTTAAATGCAGAGCACAAATTCCTTGTATGGGTCACTAACGTCACTTTCACTTAAGTGCCTTAAATGTTCAGGATTACAGTTGTAAGTCATGGAAAACACTCAAAACAAATGAACTGTGGTATACAAAAATTTAGGGCAACCCTTTTTCTTACATTTTTGAGGGATGTAGCTGCAGCATTTCTGTATTCATTCAGTATTGTGTGGATTTTTTTGTAGTTATTTATGTTGTTTAGATTTATATTACTCCATACATATTTTACAATCTGGGATGATTAAATTGATGTATGGCAAATTTAAATACTCTTAAAAACTGCTCCACTGAAGGTAAAAATCTAGAACTATGCTCTGGCAGACTCAATTCTGTTGCAGGTCACAAAAGGGTAAAGCTTTCGGTGGTTGATTGAGTGTTGAACATCATCCTACAATGAAACTCCTGCACAGCCTCGTCAGACTGCGCTGGTGCTGTTGTTCTGCATCCTTGCCCGGGCTCGAGAAAGAGGGTAGTCTCTGGTAAAGTGCCGTCATGATTAATGTCGTCTTACTCATTGCAGGACGATTTTCTCCGTTCCTTCTCTGTATGCACTCCCAGTCCTCACGCTCCATTGTTCTCAGGCAGTTATGTAAAGGAAATAATGGTTCTCAGGCAGCCTGGGGGCACTGCCACATCAGTTTGATCAAATGACAAATGAATCTTCACACTCCTCGAGTAAAGCGAGCATGAATGCCCAGGTTTATTTATTAGGAGCTTCCATTGTGGTGGTTGCTAATCATTCCGGAGTTCTCATTTTATGAAGTCATCAGCTTAAGTATGCATCCAATTGCTATAAGAAACAAAACAGAAACAAACCTTTAATTATGAAAGATACGGCTGCATCCAAGAACTTTGACAGCTTAATTAAAAATGGTTAAAATTAATTTATTCAAAATGTAAAGTTAAATACTAGACATAAACAACATTTAGCTCAAGTTTGGCACCCATTTTGGAGAAGTTTGCTCCATTGCTCTTTGCAAAATCTCTCGAGCTTCATCAAGTTGATTGGTCCAGCTACTGAAACAGTCAGAGGTACTGAAGCATCCTTTGAAAACGTGGCTCTGTGTTTTCTTTACCGGATTTCTCATTTGAAGTTCCCCACAGCATGGCGCTGCCACCACCATGCTTCACTATTGGGATGGGATTGCTCAGGGTATGAACAGAGCCTTATTTTCCTCCAAATGTTATCTTGGTGTTCTGATTCTTTTTACAGAAAGCGTTGCTTTCATCTGATCACTAATTGGTGGAGTGCTGCAATGAATGTTGTCGTTCTGGACATTTCACACCAAAGCTCTTCGTTTCTGACCGCCTCCTTCTCCTCTGATCTCTCAGTTTAGAGGGAGGCCAGTATTAGCAATAGTGAATTGGGAGTTTCAAAGCAGCAGAAATGTTTCTCAACTTGCCCCAGATTTGTGCTCGACACTATCCTGCCTCTGAGGTCTGCAGACATTTCCTTCATCTTCATGTTGGGTTTCTGATCTGACATGTTCTGCCAGCTGTGGAACTTTATCCACTGCACAGATGCGAGCAGCTCGAAACAAAGGTTATTCCACTGGGATTCCAATGAAGCTGTAGAAACATCTCAAGGATGATCAGGAGATCAAGAGTAACGTTTTACATATTAACATATTTGACCAGTTCTTGCTGGTGGAAAAGCATGTGTTTGCACCAATTTAAAATTCATATGTTTGTATGAATTCGATCATTGAATGCAATCCTAAGATTCCCGGAGATGGCAAAATGACTGAGCAGACTGACCTGCGGAAGAACGTGTGCATATAGAATATTCTCTGGTGATGTGAGGTGTATTTCCATTTGAGGCACCTGATAAAAATCACTGAGGTGTGAATAGGAGAGAAGACTCTACATTAGTGCTGCAGCAGAAGGTGTGAAGGATATTCCAGATGGTAATCTCATTTTCACTAGTGGGTTTCCCATAGATGGAAATGTGTGAGTGATTCAAATGAGTTGAATCAATGCATCAGAATTGAATCATCTGAAAGCTTCTTGTCTGACCAGAATATTTTAACAAAGTCATTATATTTGATTGCTCACATTCTCCACCAAACTTTAGGGAACAATTGGCTATGAAAATGTAATTTATTGAAGTTAGATTTAGTAAAGGATTCAGATGAGTTGAATCATTTCCTAAAGGTCATTAAATTCATTGGTGGTTCGTTCATGAGGCTTCAATTGATTCAACTCATTTGAATCACTCACTAATTATAACTTTAAAACATTTCAGGGAAGTCTTAGCTATAAAATAGTAATTTATTAAAGCTCCCCTTTTGTTTTCCACCTTTCACTAGTCTGAGTTGCACGCGCGTCATTTCCTGACGATTCATCTCTTTAAAAGCAGTTGATATCTGGCAAGAGATTTTGAGGTTAAAAGTCATTAAGCGTTGAATTGCATCGTGTAATGGAGGGGTTTAGAAACACAAGTCGCTGGAAAAATCCTTTGAAGATAAATAAATGTATTTTATAAGAAAATGTCACTCCTTTTTTCATGTGTGACATGCTCCTTAAGACTCCCAAAATCAAAATATCATCCTTTTATTTACATAATAGTAGTGTTTTATATGTTAAACTGTTCCAACTAAACGGAATCAGAACAAGCTTGAAATGCAAATTAATCTAATTAAATTTAACAGAAATCTGGTTTGCCCATTTTTCCATTCATTTGATTATGGGAAAAATAAAATAAGTTGTTTGCTCCCCCTTCTCCCCTTTTTAATAGAAGTACAATGGAAGACTCAGAGGGGAGTAAATGTGGCTCTATGATGGATTGGTGACCTTTGCGTGTTGTACCCTGCTTTTAGGCGAATGTGACTTTGAAATAAGCCTATAAAGAAAATAATTGTAAATGCCTAAATTGTAGCATTTTTTTTTTATTTTGTATTCTGGGTTTTTGCTCATTTTTTTTAACTGAAATATTGTACAAAAGTTCATTCAGGCTTCTTGTGAAGACTTGTAAGACGGCGGCTCCAGGAGAGAGATTCATAGGTCTGTAAAAAAGGAATTTAGAGTCCAGTTTAAAACCAGCGTCCCGGGAGGGTGAATGACAGGTGGACAAATGGATTCCTGACTGTTGCTTTTTCTTCTGCACAAATGCCTCCAATGACTCGATGGCCTCTGAAAGCTCTTGTCATATCATCATTTGTCTCTCATCTCTAGGGGATTGTCTTTTTGTAGCTCTATCAGACATTTACAGTGAGACATGAAGAAACAAATTAATTACATGAAAATATTAACAATTTTTAAGATCAAGTAGTTTCTTTCTTTTACTTGAGTAAGAAACAAAACATAGCATTTTACTAGCTCAGTAAACTGGTGAACTAAATGTGGTGTGTGTGAAAGGATGTCACCTCCGCAACGAGCCCATTTTTGAAATTTCCTCTGCCCAGTAGTCCACCATTAGGCTATTGTGTCAGAACACAGTGGAAGCCAGATGGGGTTTGGAGAAGAATGAATCTTATCTGACTGCATTGTGCAGCTGTGATGTGGGCGATTGTGGTGTGGAGTTGTTTTTCAGGAGCTTAGATTCAGAAAAAGGAATTCTGAGACCTTCAGCACAAAGAGTTGGAACTGTTTTGTGATAACAATTTGGTGATGAGCCTGCCTGTTTGAACATAACTGACTTCAGATCACAAAGTCCATATAGACATGGAACAGAGATCCTCAACCCAATTGAGGAAACTGGGATCCTCAACCCAATAGAACACCTGATTCTGAGAAGGCTGCAAAACAGACATTTTCATGAACCTTGAGGACAGTGTTGAAGATGATGTAGTTTCAAAAACGGTGTTCTTTTGGGGGGTTCTACTCAAGTAAAGCATGCACTGTTACCTTTTATATAGGCTTTAAACTAGTTTTTCCAGAATTGTACTACTAACTAAACGTGTTTGTATGAAGATGCAGATTCAGAAGAACTGAAATATTGCATAATGAACAAGGATCTCGATTGATCTGGGTCATCCATGTTGTAAGTCATTGGCAAACTTTAGCAGTGGAATTTGTGTTTGAGTTCAGAAAGTCTGAAAAGGCCGTTTTTTTCTTGAATCTGCCAACTTTTCTGCAGTATATAGTCTATCATTAAAAGAGGAGGCTGTAGTTGAAGTAGGCCATTTTTAAATTATTGTGTGATGCATGGGCAGTAGAGGCTGGAACGTTTCACTGCAGCTGGATAAACTCTGGCTACAAGAGCATTTAGCAGCCAATGGTGTTACGGTGGAGATCTGAAGAGGCTTGTTGTGATGATCCTTCAAACAAGTGTTACCCGTAGCAACCAAAGCTGCCTCATCACAGCATCACCCTTCATCTCTCATCCCCTCCCTCAGTTCTGTTCACTGGGATCCAGGTCTGAACGTGGTGTTTCTGTGTGTAGGTGGATGTCGGGGTGGTGCACTTTATTCCGCTTATAAAACCCAAGATCCAGCTGCCCTTCAAGATTGTAGAGAAGGTTGTGAAGAACGTGTTCCAGTTCCGGAGGAAACATTGCTACAGGGGACTCGAGTAAGCTTTTGCATTTAATCTTTTGATGTAACTGCTCCGGTGGTGACGTTTGGTACTGCACCAAAACTGCATATTTTTTTAAAGGATGATCCGGTGGTAATGTTTGGTACTGCATTTTTTTTAATGATAAATACATTTTTGACCTTTTTGTAACATTCCTAGACAACTCTTGAATTTTTGTTTTGAAGATTGATTAGGGGAGCAACTAAATATTTTTTTTAAAGAAATATAAATGCTGAACTCAAGAGTTTTTAAAACCTAAGCACCCACTACATAATATTAAAATTTTAGCTGTGTCTGTGCTCATGGTGATTGGTTCTTAATATAAATGTACTTTAGCTTCAAGCTTTGTGCATTCCAGACTTTGTAACTTAGATTACCTAGTGTTATATAAATGTAAATGTAAAAAAATATTTTATGTAAAAGAATGCTACTTTAGTTGAGGAATTAAGTATTTGTAGAAACTTCTGCTGAATTTAAATTATCTGATAATTACTAAAAATAAAATGGTATTACTTGATTATGCTTGTGTATATCAGCTTCACACAATCAAATTGGGAGAAATGAGAAACAATGTAAACATGATAAAATCATGTTAGTTTTACATGGTACGTAATTTTTTTTCTTCTACTGGAGGGGACTGCAAGCAAAACATTGATTGTTTTTAACTTTCAAACTATTTTAGCACCTTAATTCGCCAAAACACTACAAACAAATGCTTTATTTTAATAATATTGAACCTTTTTGCTTTGAATGTATCAAATGTTCAAAAAACCTCTTGGTTAGTTCAAGTATATTTAACTTTTTTTTTTTTTTTTTGCAAAATAAAAGTGCTAATAGCTTATTTAAAGTACCGGTACTTGACGCTGAGCCTAATTTTAGTTGAACCTTTTTCCCTTTAAATTAGAAAATTTCAAAATATTTCTTTAAATAAATATCAAAAGGGACCCTTTCTCAAAGTTTACCTAAATAAAAATTGAAATAATCTTAAGATGTTTGGCCATTTTTTTAAAACAAAAGTTTGAACGGTTTATATCCACAACAATACATTTTTAAAACGTTAAATATGAAAGCTGCATCCTATTGAGTTATTAAATCAAACTAAGGAGAGGCTTTTTTACGTTTATTAACGGAAACAAATGACATTAAAAGGGTTTAATCTGATCCATCTCTTGTCACTTACCTGAAATGAAAGATGCTGAATCTAAAAATAACATCTCAATCACACGCTCACGTCACTGCAGTGAGGATGAGCGAGAACATGTGTAGCATGAACACTACGTGTTACTGCTTTTGTTTTTTCTTGCTTGACAAGTGGCATCCTTACAGAGCGCACACGTCACTTCCATGCTTCCTTCAGCGTGTCGAGTGTTAACTGGTTGTGTCAGCAAGTGATGAGTGTTTTCTTCACTTCTGCAGGATGCTGTTCCCAGAGCAGCAGCGGAAGGAGATGACAGCAGAGCTGTTGCGCGTAGCTGGCGTCAATTCCCAGAAACGTCCTTTTGAGCTCTGCATGGCTGACTTCAGGGCTTTAGCAATCGCCTACAACAAGTTCTGCATCGAGAACCCTGCACTCTACCAGTATGATTTCAGAGAGGACCTGAGTCTCAAGAATTACAATAGGAAACAGGGAATTGATTTGTCCAGTTTGAAGACCAATCTAAAAGCAGGAGATGGTTCCGCAGAGAGTCAAACTTTCCACAAGTGAATCGACTGTTCAGGAGGAATCCAAGGAGACTGATCATTGCAAAAGTGCAGCTTCTACAGCAGACAAGGTGGCACAGTAGGTTGCCTTTACATCTCTGGTTTGGCATTGTCATGTGTCTGCAAATAAACTCATTTTGTTTTATTTATTTGAGCTTTAAAAGTTTCATTTCAATGAAACATGATTTATTATTTCATTAAATAATTCAATCATGTTAAATACACTATAGGTAGGTATATCCCAAGGGTAATACATTGGGTAGGTAGGAAAAGATCATTGGAAAGAAAATATCATTGGTAGAAAAATCTCAAAGGTAAAAATATCTCTTGCGTAGGAAAAAAATGAGGAATAAAGATAATTTAGTCTAATTATGATATGCTTCCCCGAAACGTGTTCTTAAGATGTCTTTGGTAGAATAAACCATCCTCAGAAGATAACCAGATGAAACCATATGCTACAATCTCATCAAAGTCACAGCTGTACAAAGGTAAGATTTCTTAAAGGAGATATTTACTGGAATTTATTTTCATGTCTTCATTTAAATACGAACACAGCTAGGTGGCACACATAATGTTTATATTGTATTTTTGGCTCCACCTATCTACAGCAAAGTCAGCAGCATCATGTCATACAGATTACCAGTTAAATCACAGCAATACAATAATTATTAATTTCAGCACAAATCTTTGGGTTTAGAGTTGAACACATTGCTGTTTTAAATGGGAAAAATGTGAAAACTTGATCCAGAGCTACTGCTCTGATTGGATACAAAGATCAAAGCTAAGCTACCAGTGCCATCAACAGATCTGAAGAACTACTGAATGGTTTCCAATCCAGTAAACTCCAGTTATTATTTCAGTGAGAAACCTTGTACCAAAAATCTTTTTGCACCACAAATTCATTTAATTTAGTCATTTTTCACTCACAAATGGATTTTGTGACTGAGATTTAACTGCTCAGCACACCAACACTGTCAATATATCAACATTTATCTAACAAACATATACATTTTCCTTCATAATTAATTTGCTGTGTGGGTCACTGAGGAAAATGAGTTTATTTGTAAATACTGTATTTATCTATTGTATTTACAATTAAAACACATAGAATGTATTTTTTTATCCAATTTGATGGTTAATTAGCTAGTGAGTGCAGTTAAATCTCGGAAATAAAGTTAACAAAACCATTAGAAGACTGGCCCTTGAGGTGTGGCAGATAAGTCACCATACGCTGAATCAGTTGGAACTGGATTTGTCTTTAGTTTTGTTACAAATATTCTAGAGGCACAATGTGAATGTTATAGTGAGGAAATTAAATAAAAAGATATATTTGCATCCCAATTACCAATGCCTCATGGACCGGTAACAGGCCACAGCTGATGGTATGGGTACCCCTGTGGTAAATAAGATTTGGTTAAATAACTCAATAGCATTTATGCTAAATAAAAACGCCTTTGAGCTTTGTTTTTATCCATTTGTGTTAAAACCAAGAGCAAAAAGTGTCAGGAAATACAATTTCCAGCCACATTTGTATATCGAAGATCACCGTCTCGTCCAATTCTTTTTCATTTAAGCTAATAATCATCACATTTACTCAAGTCTTGGCATTTCCTACTATTGCCACTCCGTTGAATGAAATGGGCATGGTAAAGTTGGAGAGTGGCATCAATGTATTTATATTTTTACATTGCAGAATGATTGAATTCTCAACTGGGAGATTTTTAGCAGGACCTACCATAGCAAAATGGCTTCAAGTATTCCTCTGTCAAACACTGGTCTTGGTTTTCATCGTATACTGTTTTAAACACATAGTTATCTCACATGGGGTTCAAAGTTCTCTTCACAAACCTCTAGTGCAAACAGAAGAGGAGTAAACCTTTGAATCAACCGGCCTCATCATGCCAACTCTAAAAAGGATGCACAAGGCCCCAAACAGATCCAGGATTTCAGTTTTTTTAATCAGTTGAAATGGATCAGGTGATGCTAAGACGTTTTAGCATTTTTTAGCTCCATGGTATTGTCATAGAAGAAGTCTTCATTCACCACCGAGGTCAAGCTTTGTACGCTGAAATCCTTCTCCAGAAGCAAGTTCAGATCCACACTTGTCTCTACAGAGTTCTCCAAAGAATGTCTCTGTTGCCGCATGTCCAGAAGCACCCCCTGATTGTGTCTAAGGCTATTTGTGACCTTGTCAGGCTTGTGTTTGGCCTCGCTCTTAACTGAAGCGTGCCTAGTCGGAGTGTCTACCGCTCCACTCTCTGGCTGAACACGGGGTGCAGGGGTTCGAGAGGCTTTCTCAGTCAGTCGAAGTCTAGAAAACTGGGACTCAATTGGACAAGGAAAGTCTGGCCACTCCTGCAGGTCCTCGTTGCTGATGATACTGGGCTCATGGAAGGCACATTGCTGCTGGTCCAGAGGAGTGCTGGCACTGCTGCTGGTTCCACTGCTCAAACTGGTACCATCTGAATCAAGCAGATCACTGTTGAGGGCGAAGTTTGAAGCTCGTCTGGCTCGAGATGAAGCTGCTAGGGAACAAAGAACATGGTTATGGACTACAGTAGATAATGGAAATATTTAGAGTAATGCTTTCAAATATGGTTCATTATTGTTTTGTTGGAAAAAAATAGACAAAGGGATGTTGTCTAACTGACATGTATGTGTAAATATTTCAAGGGAACGTTAAATGAGACAAACCCACCCAGGATCTATTCATCACTCCATCTGCAAATCAGAAAGATCAGTGGTTTTTCTTATTTAATCTTATTTAGTCACTGTAACTTGTAATTAAAATGTAATAGGTATTCAATCCTTAGTAGTGTTTTAAAGTGCATTAACTTTGACCATTAGGTGGTGCTGTTATCAAATGAATGTGGTTTGGTCAGTGTTGGGTAATGATGGCTCGCACCAAGTTTGGTTCCAATTCATCCAAGTATTGCTGAGATATAGCTTCAGACTGGATTTTTAGGTTTTCCACCTGGATTTTCCTCATTTGATTGAAGATATTTATTTTTCCAACAAGATATTTTGAATTTCACTACTGAAGGCTATTAAATTTACTTGATGCATTGTCTGGCTAAAAACAACTCACTGTGTAAAAGCCTTGGCTTATCATTTACAGATTTTCCTCCTCTTTGCAGACATTTTTAATTTAGTCAATCTTGATATAAATTCTGAGCGTTATTAAAAAAAAAAAAAAAAAAAACACTGAAATCTGTTGCAGGTCACCTCAGAACATAGTTTGCTCTCTATACTCTAAAGCTTTGATCAGCAAAAATCAAACAAAACTTTTTTGTGATTTTTAGGTTTCCATGGCTGGTTAGTAAAATGGGCATTCTCTATAGTGCTTGGTTTGTTAACACGCCGGAAAAGTCCCTCCCACTAAATTAAATGCATCTTGCAGGTAATCAAGAGGAGTTCCTGACCTAGCTTAGCAGAAGGAGGTAGAGTCTTTCGAAGTGGAGTGAGTCTCATTTTACAGTTTCTCTCAAACTGCTGCATATTTCGACGCAGGTTCTCCCGCAAGACACTCCGTATCGTCCTAATGATGGTCACTTTGCTCTCTGGAGTTCTGCAGAAGGAGAAGGTGTGAGGGTTATGCTCTGTGGGCAACATTAAGGAACACAAAGAAAGTAGGAAACTTGAACCTGCTGCACAACTGGAACACTGTCTCGGGCCGACCCTCACTATGTGACCTGGTGTGGATAAGCTCCCAGATGCAGTCAGTGTCTGTAAGACAAAGGGAAGGATCACAACAGTTACACTATTTGGGAACTGGTCAGAGTTGCAATGAACCATCCTAAAAAATAACAGATTGGATGTCAATGCTCCAGACCAATGAGCTTTGAGCTCTTCATTAAATATATTTGAGATTTTGAATTGAAATGCTACTCGATCTATGCTAGGGATTTACCTGCAGGGTTGCCCAGTCGCACCTGCAATGCTGATGGGGGAATGAGCCAGCGAAACTTGCACTGATCTCCAAGAGCTGGCCGTGAAGTCACCTGGTAAACAGAGACACAACCATGATATCATTTCAAATGTGCACAAGCGTCGCTTTAGGGGTCAGCTGAAGGACCACTAGAGGAAGACTGCCTTCATCACACACTGCTTCCTGGTCTATACAGAGTCTTTTATAAATGAGGCAGCAAAACTTAATTTACAGGACAAAGATGAATTTAAAGAAGTGGATAAAAAAGAAAGAAGACAAACAAAACCTACCATCTTCTTCCTCACTTTGGTGCTTTCCCTGTAGACCAGGATCACTGCTCGCTTAAACACTGAAGAGACCAATCAGAAACGAAATGGGATTAAACAAAAATCCTTTACTGATTCTCCAGCAACCACCAATTGTTAGAAACAAGATGCTATTTCTCTTGCAATACTTTAAAAATATTAAATCATTCGCTAAAAATGTCAAAATCTGTTATGGTCTTGGGGTCTGAAACAAGGCATATCTCCAGGAATGCAATGATCTCATGGGAACGTAACGAAGCCTCACCAAACACAGTTAGTTCTGGGTCCTTCTTCATCCGCCCAAGCGATGGGAAGGGATTGAGCCAGAGGACTGAGGAATGCATGAGGAACTGTCCCATGGAGATCTCTGTGACCTGCAAGAGAGATCCTGTTTAACTTGAACATTTCAACTGCATTTCTCTATTTATTTGGTCAGTAACAAACTCTTAATGACGTGGTTTTCAGTAATTTGCTGATTTGAAAGATGATTTGCATATTATTCATTCATTTTCCAACCCGCTTATTCCCTTTTGGGTTCATGGAAGTCTGCCAGTGCCTATCTCCAGTGTACATTGGGCAAGAGGAGGGTACATTTTTATTTGGCAATTAGTGTTTATGACATTTATTGTGGAATAAAATTGTATTTCTGAAACATTTGCTCCCTAGAATTAAATAAAGCACAGGAAAAAGTACATCATATTGTTTTATCTGCCATTTTTGTTGTATTTTAATTTAATATCATCATTACAATCTATATATTCCATATTTTATGAATACATATGAATTCCGGAAAATGCAATTTTACAGCCTGAATAATTTTTGATGAATGTCAGTTGAAATTCAGGGGGTTTTATATGCATAAATAATTATTGTTCTATCTTATGTGATTAGGCTTTATAGGGTTAAATATGCAAATCAGCCGATGATGTTATCTATCTAACTCGAGCAGCCAATAACAAGTTTCTGTATTGAGGAGTTGGCTGTATAAAACAGTATAAGGGGTAAACATATTTAGATACAATTAACCATTTCTCCTTCCTCCAGCAACATTGTTTTCTGACCATCTTTGGCATTTAGCACCTCTTTCTCTGCACCGCTCTGCTCCGCCACTAGTTGCTCAAACACTGCACCGTAGTCTTCATAGATCTTCTGCATCTCATTGATATGGCTGGCCACCTTCTCCATTTCCTTGAGAGCCTCTGTTTCCATTGACACACCAGAAGCGATAATATTAGAGAGATGTTAGGTTTATTTCCTCGTCAACAACAATTTGTTCCACTTGGGACTCTTTCTGAGTAACATTTGTAAGTTCATGCTAACAATTGTTTGATATAATTAATATATCTTTACAAATGTTGGCATGCACTTTTGTCACCATGCCCTTAATAGGCTCAACTAACCAACACCAATGTAGTCAACCAAAATAATGCAATTTCACTTTTGCTTTTCTTAGCCTGTCAAAAATCTGGTCAAGAACACAGATTACGAACTACTCAGAGACCTTCTTCCAGCATCTGTGAGAATGTGTAGCTATACCTGTGAGGTGGTAGTGCTCCTCACTTTCGTCGTCGGTCAAAGACACCAGCTCTCGCAACAGTAGAGGGTACTTCAGCACCCGCTGCACAGGTTTGATCAGGTACGACTCCAAGGTGCTTGAGTGCTGCTTGGTCGGGTTCCTAGCATCCAGGAACTCTTTAAAGGATCGATCTGTTTTAGCTGAAGAGAAGAGATGCTTCATGAACACACTAAGCGTGTCATTAGCATAGCTGCAGGAAATAGCTGGAGGTCTCTCAGAGAAGCCACCGAGCTCTTACATAAGTAGACAACACAGTTTGAGAAACGCACAGCAGTTTCAGGAACATCATGGTTGGTTAAACTGACGGCTGCTCCAACGTAATGAAACATTTGTGCAAGCTATATTTACACAGACATTTCCAAAGATACTAACCATTGTTAACCAAATAAACCGATTAGATTATTGTGTGTAATAAACCCAGTAGTCTCTTGTTAACTGTCTGTATTAATGTGTTTCTTGAAGCGTGTTCCGTTGACTAGATTATACAGCGTTGGTTTGTGTACTTTTATACGTTTTATTACCAGAATCCTTTTGATACACTTTTCAGATCATTTGAATCTGTATAGGGATGTATTTCCCTAAGATGGAGACTCTGCATGTGTCAGCACAGAACGCTGAGTTATCAGTACCAAATGTATTAATTATTGAAAATGCAGCAGCTGACCTGTCTTGACGGCAACAAAATTGCTTAAAAAAATGGAATCCGCCATAATAACAAAATGATTTTGGTGCATCACTAATATAAATAGTTGTAAATGCCAACCAATCATATGCAGTTATGCAAAATACCTGCATATGATTGGTTGGCAATAATATGGGTCATTTTTCTGCGCTTTTTAACAGCATACAATAAAAACTATTCCAAGTGTATTCCGTCCTGTTCTTATTCTGACAATATCCGTCACAGACAGGCTTCACCATGCCTTCATTCTCAATAGAAACTCATATACAGTGTTCAGATTTTTGTGATTTCCAAAATTCTCCTCACACAGTTGATTCTGGATCAAGATCATGTTGATAATTAACTGGAAAGTGTTTATGGGAAGTCAAAAGCCTCAATTTTCAAACGCTATACACAATGCATTTATCTCTTTCTGATCAAATCAAGAGCTTTTAGGGCAGTAATTGATGCACTCCTCCTCCCTGATGGATCGACACTTCGGGGAGCAATTTGCAAGCAATTAACAAGACGACGCAGAAAGAGGTTACGCTTTGCAACCGGAAACCTTGGCACAACAGAAGCTGTTTCAGAGAATGTTTAATTACAAGCCGCAGTGACAGAGACCCAACAAACACTGCTATCGTCGAATCTGCAGCACAGGCAAACGTTTCATGTTCCTTCCCCACAGCGAGCGAGTAGAATGTAAATCTGATCAACTTTAACATGTTGCCTGATACCCTAGCTGTTGTTTCCTCTAAGACAGTAGCCAATCTCACAACACTTACTCTAGGCTTTTCTCACATTATTCAACATCCTTTTTATGTACTCTTGTATCACCCAACTATAAATGGCCGTTAAATCCACATCACAGTAATTTAATTGTAGGTTTTGGCGTCAGTTTGTAATATACAAAAGTCTATATATATCATATTATGACATTTCAAGAACACGTCTGTAAAATTGGTATATAGAACACCTTTGTATGTTTGGTACAAATAGACGATGATCCAGGGTCACAAGCAAAATGGCATTGACTCCGCAAAAGACAAAAAGGGATATAACCCGGGCAGACACCGAGTGAAATCAAACTGGCATCTCAATTTGCATATGTAAAAAACCAGGTCCTTGACAGAAGAACCCATATTACAAAGGACATATTACCCCAGTGTCAGATCCAAAACACAAGACACACAAGGGACATCGGACATGCAAAGGGAATTGTCCCTTTGACACCAGGGTGATGCTCGTTTATGCCCAATGCCAACTCAAACATATAAGGACATCGAACCCAGGTCAAATGCAAAGGGTCAGACATCTAGGAATATAAATTCTACATCAAACACAGCTGGGACATCAGCTGGGGTCGGATACAATGGGACATCGATGCAGGGTTGGACGTAAGAGGGCATCACAAAGGGACATTGCCCACTGATTGATGCTGGGTCACTGTGCCTTTGCATCTGACACAAAGAGACATGTCTAACCAGGACATCGAACCAATGTTGAAAGAAAAGACGCTGACAATTTGACATCAATATTGATCGTAAAGCTTGATGTTGAACTGACATTGTGGCTGCAGGATAATGACATTGTGGCTGCCTCTCTGAGCACAGAGTGAATGAAGATAAGCTGAGGCGTAATGCGTGTCGTACCTCTTTCCAGGACCTTCTGGACTTTAATGTGGTTTGCGCAGAAGCCACTGTAAAGTTTGAAGTGTTCAGCATAGTAGAGGAAGGAAGCTCCGAGAGAGAAGAGCAGCTTCTGGATGGAGACAGAGGAGGTGGCGTTATCAGTTGATAGGAAATTAAGGTCGGAATCGAAGCACTTCTAACATTGTCCATCCAGTGAAGACAACAAAAGAACATGTTTGATCAGCTCGGAAGAGTTTAAAGAGAATATTCTGAGAAGATTCTCCAAATGTTCAAAACTGACCACACTCCTCAAATTCACACGCCAATGAACACTTGGCGTCTTCACCTTGAACTGCATTGGGGTCTGAAGAGTGTTGAAGTCTGGAGAGGAACTGATCTTCTCCTCCAGAGTCTGCAGGAACACCTTCTGGAAGTCCAGCATCTCAGGAAGGCTTCCAAACAGACTCTCCATCTAGATAAAAAAGGTAACATCTTTTTCCTTCAGAAACATCATTCCACAGAAAGGGTTGTCAATGTCTGAACAGTCGAGTTCTGTACCTCGTCCTGGGTCAGAAATGTCTCCTTCTGTAAGGGCTTGAGGTAGAGTTCAAACAAGCAGTTCAGGTCCTGCAGAGGAAACAGATAAAATGTGGTTAAACAAGGAACCAAACAGAGTACCAACATTTCTTCCTGGATGGAAAATAATTTTTTGTCAAGGAAATAGTTACTGAAGGTGACATCAGAAACTTTGCACCGCTTAAAAACAAATCTCAATCAGAACAGAGTTGTTATGAATCAAAAAGGGCTCACCTTTACATAGGATTTCTCTGTATCCACTAGCTCCTGGATGACCTTCCGGAGCCTCTCTGTGATGGTCATGTGCCTTGGGTATGGCCTGATCATGGGCGGCTCCGGGCTCGCTCGTTCCCCCTGACTCTCTGTCAGACCTCCAGAGTCCTCCTGGAAGGAATGGTACAGCGAGCAAACTGCGTCCATGCTCTGAAGAAAACAAGACCGCGAGAAAACAGTGAGGGCTGGTTCAGAAAACCAACAAGAAGTCAATTCACACATTAGCTTGTTGTTCTGTTTCTAATATCGTATGATTTTTTATGATTTAATACCTCTGGTGCAGCTGGCTGAGCTCAGTGCTCGATTAAAATGTCTGACAGACAACTTTTCCTGTGAAAGTTGACCAAAATGCACTTTGCGGTGAAGGGGTGATGTCTATCAGCCAAGGTCCTTAAATAACACTAATCCAATGTGAATAAAGGCTAACGTTTAAATCTAAAAATCACAAGAGATCTTTATTTTACCTGAAAAATAAAGTTTTTGAACTTTATCAGGGGTAATCTGTAAGCAAACTTCACCTGCATTCAGTCCTCCCTTGAGATGGAGGGATCTCAAGACCGGATCCATACAAAAGTCTGCCTATTTAGCTTCTTGCAAGTTAAATAAACACATGTATAACAATAGAGAACGAGTTTTAAAAATAAACAACATGATCTGAAAAATCCCAGAGTAAACAGAAGGGTCTTGATCACTAGTGTTGCAGACCTTTGACGTTAAAACAAGGCCAAAGCAGCTAAAAGTTTGTTCAGGAAGTGATGTTCTTGGTAGAAAAGGGAGATCGGGAGATGCATCAGAGCAAAGGGAAATGTGCTAAAGGGGGAATCACTAAAAGCCAGTGAAGTTGTTGGAGGATTGTGCTCTGTGTTATTAGTTACCGTATATATTAGTTATAAGAAATTCTGACCTACTAAAACCTGAGTGTTTTAGAGGAAGATTGAAATTAAGGTTTAGGGGTGACAAAAGTGTAAAATATTCTGGATATGGAAGTATTCTAAACACGTGACAGAATTAATCTGAGCTTCCAGGAATGCGGTGTGGTCTTGGACAGATTGGTTTCTTGCATTTTAAATAAAAAATAAAATTAAAAACAATTTTGCTTTCTAATTTTTAAAAAGCAAAAAAAGATTGAGTTTACAATATTCAGTTCTATGATCAAAAAGAAAAACTAATAAAGTATTACAAGCTCACATTGCTTTTTGATTTTTCCTTTTGGTCATCATAAAAATGATTTAGAAACACAACATGATCCGCTGGAGACATATATATATAAATATATCCTCTAAAGTGTTAAATTAATTAATCAATTAAGTGAAAATACTGTATAGACAAAGCTCTGTAAAAGTTAACTGATTAAAATATAATAAAAAAAATAACCTTTTCTTATGGGTTAAAAAAACTAATTCATAAGGCACCAATATTCTGTTAAATCACTATTTTTTTAATTATATACATTCATACAAACCCCTGGAGGGGCTTGCCCTCTCCAGGTCAGTGGAGTTCTACTGCCCCAGGTGGAGGAGTTCAAGTATCTGGGGGTCCTGTTCACGAGTGAGGGGAAGATGGAGCATGAGATCGACAGACGGATCGGTGCAGCATCTGCAGTGATGCGGTCGCTGTATCGGTCTGTCGTGGTAAAAAAGGAGCTGAGCCGAAAGGCGAAGCTCTCGATTTACCGGTCGATCTATGTTCCTACTCTCACCTATGGCCATGAGCTTTGGGTCATGGCCGAAAGGACAAGATCCCGGATACAAGCGGCCGAAATGAGTTTCCTCCGCCGGGTGGTTGGGCGCTCACTTAGAGATCGGGTGAGAAGCTCCGTCACCCGGAAGGAGCTTGGAGTAGAGCCGCTACTCCTTCACATCGAGAGAAGTCAGCTGAGGTGGCTCGGGCATCTGTTTCGGATGCCTCAAGGACGCCTCCCAGGGGAGGTGTTCCGGGCATGTCTCACAGGGAGGAGGCCCCGGGGAAGACCCAGGACACGCTGGAGAGACTATGTCTCGCAGCTGGCCTGGGAACGCCTCGGGATCCCTCCTGGGGAGTTGGAAGAAGTGTGCATGGAGAGGGAAGTCTGGGTGTCCCTGCTAAGACTGCTGCCCCCGCGACCCGGCCCCGGATAAGCGGAAGAAAATGGATGGATGGATGGATGGCATTCATACAAATAAATATATTGAATAACAGAAAGACAACCAATTTTTAACATTTATAATAAATAAATAAAATGTAAACTATACCTTGCTTTGATAAAAAAAAAACATTCACCTAAATATGAAGAAAAAAAAAGTATTATATATATTCGATATTGGCCATAATTGTAAAATAGCTCATTTTATAGTAACAAAATATATTTTTATGAAAAAAGTTACAAAAATACATAATGATTATCCAAAGCCACGTATATTATTTGACCACAAGGTGGCACTGCCATAAAACTACTTGATTACCTTCAGCGGATGATGCTGAAGATGCACAGCATGTTTCGTACACACAAATGATCAGTCATCACGAACTGCTGCTCTACAAGCATTCCTCTCTTTTTCTACTAGCCTGCACTTTTACATTCATCAATCCA